>JACDOX010000028.1:3188709-3522852 GCA_014549065.1 Cardinalis cardinalis
AAAGAAAAAAAAAAAGATCAAAGTTAATTATGATGATTCAAGAGCTCACTTCAAACATAAAATCGTTTTTCATCCTCGTCTAAACACACTCCACTTAGCTTTGAATTATAGGGGGAACACAAATAACTGCAGAACTGCAATAACATAAGTAAACACATTGATCAGACGTACGCTTTGGGGGACTAATAAAAAGAAAAAAGATAGGCTTTTCTAAAAATAAACCACACTCGAGAGTGCCCCTAATTGCCACACGGCTATGGAGGGCCGGGACTCAGGGCTGTGGCACCGCCTCTGGCAGGGCGCAGAGCCACCTCCGGGCCCCGAGCCACGCTGCAGGCCCGCGGGCTGGGAACTCCCGGGCCCCGCGGAGCCTCCCGGCCCCGCCGCACACCGCAGGGGCGAGGCCCGCCCTGCCCTGCCCTGCCCTGCCCTGCCCTGCCCTGGCCCTCACCTGCCGGCGGGCCCCGCTCGGCCGCTGCTCGCCGCCCCCGCCGCCCGCCCGCCGCCAGCCGCCACAGGCAGTAGCAGGCGCCGGCCCCGAGCAGCAGGGCCGCCGCCGCCGCCCTCACCGCCGCGCCCCGCGGCTCCCACATCGGCCCGGCCGCGGCTGCGTGGCTCGCGGAAGCCACCGCCCCATCCGGCGCGGCTCGGCCGCGGCTCTGCCCTGCCCTCGGGGCTCGGGCGCGGGAGCTGCGCCCGAGGTGCCGCAGGGTTGCCGAGCCCGCAGCTCTGTGTGCGGGCGCGGGAGAGGCTCCGCCGCTGCGAGACAGCGACGCGCTGCGGTTTCTGTTCTACAGSGGGGAATCACCCGCGCTCCGGGCCGGCCTGGCCCCGCAGCGCGTTCCCAAACACGCTGCCCGCTCGGGGAGGCCGCCCGCCGGCGGGAAGGGCGCTCCTGCGCCATGGCCGCCCTGGCGGGGGCACATCATCCCCAAAATGCGGAAACGCCATCTCCGCCGCCCCTGGCCCCCGCCACCCCCTGGGTGTCCAGGCGGTCGGCAGCCTGGTCCCACTGGAGCCGGTGGGACCACAAACCCCTGGAACATTCGTGGCAGGGAGYCACCGCCACCCTCCTCACCAAGGGTCCCCCTCGGCCCTCAGCAGAGCCCTGGGCCCGGCTCGTTGCGCCCCTCAGCGCTGGCCGGGGCATCTCGCATCCCTCCCTCTGCTCTCTGCTGCCTGGAGCATGATTCTGTTCTGCTCCTTTTGTCACTAGCACGCTTCAAACGATTTATGAAAACTTTTGGAGCAGTAACAAGATGGAACAAAGCAATTCTGCTTTATAATCTATGTTAAAACGAGGATTTAAATGAAGACGAGCCCGATGAACTGCACTGGCACTTACCCTGTTACGTTTAACTTCTGTGTTAATTACAGAAGAACCTCTAGATTTCAGCCAGGTAATTCCTTCCTCATGAGTGCAGTGACTGCAATCCATGTTTTCTAATGGTCTGTCAGTCATAAAGATGGCACTGGATGCTTCAGATATGCTGGTGGATTAGGTATTCTTGTTGGCATAGGAGAAATAGACTTAAAAATATCAGAGTAAAACTGGCACAGCGTGAAGGACTGGGGGGAAACRGAGTTGGTAGGTTTGCCCTTAGAATTTGCAAGAATTTCAGATTCTCTGTGTTTCTATATTTTCCTCCCTGTTTGTCACGTTCACCTCTGCTTGTTACCAAATCTGCAGCAGCTGTTTTTCAGTTTCCTTCAAACAAAAAAAAAAAAGGCACAATGCACAAAGGCAAGTTTAAGAGATAGCCTGATATATTTAAGCTGCCAAAATAGACCTCATTTGCAATCAGCTATTACAGCCAGGATTTCCATGGAAATACTAATAAAGAAATCTTGAGCCAATCACARTAATTACAGAGCAGTGCAGCCATGTAGAGTGCTTACCCTGGGGGTCTGTCTCTAGGTCATTCTTTGCTTTCTAAGCACAAAAACCCAAAATATAAGACGTACCAGCATGAGGTGTCTTTCTTGATTCATCACTTTAAAAAACAGCTCATATATACATTTCCAAGCAAAACTTACAGCATTATAGTTATAACAGCCTTATAGCAGCAGTGAAATTAAGTTAATGGAGTAAAAATTAAAGAATTAAGGAAAAGATTAAAGAAAGACTATGTTAAAAAGAACCAGTTAAAAATTACCCTGTGTGAGATAATTTTATCCTTGTTTTTCTTGTTTCTTAGATGTTGCTTGCTGATATCTAGCCATATTTCTTATTTAATTTTCTTATATTTTAATTTCTTTATGAAGTTACAGGATGCTTGGTGTGAAGATAAATGAGATGATACTGGTCCTTTTATTAAGGAACATCAAAGCTGAGACCTTTGAACATTTATACTCATAGTCTCAAAGTTAAYGATTTAGAGTTCTAAAATGGACATTTACTTAAGTCTTTTAATGATGAGGTTGTGGTTTGAACATGATCCAAACAAGCTAAAATCCAAGTAATCTTGTCCAGATAATTTAGGATTCCCTGCTGGATCTGAGAATTTCCTTCCTGTCTGATTTCTGTCTGTTCTCATCCAGATTTACTTTTAAACAGTATTCATTAAAAGTCAGGCAAAAACTGTAATCCTGCAAAGTCTTATGTGTGACAACTTCACTGTAGTTAGKAGCTGTATTCTTACAATGTTAGAAGTAAATATGGATGAAGAGCTGGCCCAAGATTTTTCTGCTCTAGGACTCAAATTMATTTTGCCATGAAGGGTAAATGGCTAAAGAGTTATTAAGGAGAAAGGGTGAAGATATGGGTGATCGACTCGTGACTACTTGGCATAATTGACACAATTTTTTCCTATTACACCTAGCCCAAGCATAATTGAAGAGTACTTGAATGGGGATTGCAAGACAAGGTGTTAGAATTCCTTCCTTATTTAATTAATATTCTCAAATGTTAAACAGAGGCATTGCATTCCAGTTTATCACTGGGTAGATAGATTGGATTTCTTGTATTGGAGAACTTTCAAAACACCCAAAGGAGAAGTTGTCTGTTTCTTTGAAAAAGGGATGGGGGGAAAGGCAAACAATCTATGAAACAAACTTGAAATAAAATATGGCAGTCACATACTGGCTTATCCAGCAGAGGGAGTAGCTTACCAATGTTGGGAATCGCTTTGGGAATCTGCCCATAGGAAAATTTGTGATAAAAAACCATTAAGGTGTTTATTATTTAAAACATTGCATGCTATGAATTACAATGATAAGTGATGCATTTCTATTTTTTTAACATAGTCAACAATCAGCCACACCTTGCAAGTTACATTTCTGTTATGAGAATTGAAAAGATGCTAAGGTTGGAATTGGTGTGTTGACTAGTGTTGTAGATATTCGGATGTCTAAACTGAAGACAATGGCCTTTAATTTTGTCTTCACCTTTTCATATTGCTCTTGACTTAGATTCATGGAAACACAGAAGAGTTTGGGTTGGAAGGAACCTTCAAAGAACATTTAGTGCAACCACCCTGCCRTGAGCAGGGACACCTTGCTTTCACTTGATCAGCTTGCTCAAAATACTGTCCACCTGACTCTGAACACTTCCGAYAATGGGGCATCCCAACAGCTTCTGTTCAGCTACCTTCAGAGATCCCATCCAATTTACATTATTGTCTGATTCTGYCCCTACACAGTGGACTGTTGAGAGCTTGGGTGCCCTGTCAGGCTGCTCCCTCTACCTGCCTGCCCTGCTCTCTGCCTCTGCAGGGCAAGGGGCAACTTGACAGGCAACTTGTCTTTTTTGCCTCTGTGCCATGCGTGGCTTTTGCTCTTTGTCCACAGCATGGGTTTGATTTAGAGCCTTCCTCTTTTTCTTTGTCCTCCCACCATGCTTCCTGAAAAGAATTCAAGCACAAGCTCCCCATTAATTTAATAACAGCAAGAGGCTATATCTTGAATGGAAAGTAATATTGCATGCCATGTTTTGACACTTTTACCAGGCACAAGAACTTTTTGTTTATGGTTTCCAATAAATATTCACTTAATTAACTGCAATTTGCCCATATACATTAATATACTTTGAATGTTCTTGCTGCTTGTGAGCGGAAAGTCCAAAAGTAAATGATCCATGTCCTTTARCTGATAGCTAAAGATAGCTAAAGGACAAATGAGAAAAAATGGTTCATTGGTTATTGTGCATTGTTACTAAAAGATAATGTAAAATTGTATAATAAACCAGTCCTGAAAAGCAAATAGTTTTTAGCTGCATTTTGTTTTCAGTGTTGGTTACAGGATCAATTTTTGCCCATTCAACATATTCTTTACCTCACAGTATTAAACTTGCTTTAGATTCCATTTCTTATTAAGTAAATAAAATTGTCCAATCTTTACATTCTTTTTTAAAATGCACATTAAAAGCAATGAAATTCTTTGTAGGAATTGCTAAAGAAATGCCAATTATTTTACTATCCTAAACTCAGTTCTGAGAAGTCTGCCAATGGAATTATGCTGATACATGCAATATTACCTTTAAAATTGAATTAAAGGGAACTGATAAGAAGAAATGCCTCTATTTTGCATTAMTTTAAAAGATTCTGGTAAACTGTTGTTTATTTTAACAGCTTCATAACTAGATGGTACTTTGCTGTAAATACAAGGCATTAATTTGCARCTTCTTTTTRCAGTGCTGCTCTGTGGTGTATTTATTGTTCATCCAGAAGATCCACTTACATTTTTTGAAGAAAAGCTCAGAGAAATAAAGGCAAAGGGATTAGATACCTTCTTATGATACATAAGATACTTTCTTATGATACATACTGAATTATTCTGTGTGTGTGTGTGTGTGCTATGTGGTTTATAATATTGCACTTGGACTTTAAAAATATGCTAATGGTACAGCATCTATGTAGATTGCAACTTAAATGATAATACTACTTTTTGCAAATATTGATGCCATATGATATTGCAAAAACAGTAAGAAAATATCTCTAAAAATATAGAATATATTTTATTTTTATATCCATGGATTTGGGGGTGTTTGGGGTTTTTGTTTGTTTGTGATTTTTTTGTCTACAAAATATTTAATGAATATAGCCTTCACTTTAAGCTCCTCTTTGATTAGTTGATATATTAAACCCTTACTTTTGTGGTCATCAAAACTGAGGTGATGTTAAGTGTTTTACTTTCATTGCTGTCCACAGCACATTTACTTGTATGAGCCAGGGATGTGTCTTCAAGCACTGCAACATTAAGTGAGGTATTTCTCATTTTTTCTGTTCTCTGTGTGTTCTTTCACCCTGTGAAATGAAGACAGCACGGCATGAGATTAAAAAAAATTAATTTTGTTTATATTGGAATCTTAGAAAATAATGTGATATTTCTTGCTGTAATATTCTCTGCGATTTTCTGATTGAAGTTTTCAATGAGATGTGAGTAATAAATCCTTAATCTCTGGATCCACTTACTAAACAATTGAGTCAGTAAGTTGGCATGCAGTGTGACTGGATTTTTCTCTTGATTATCTCTGTATAACTGTACTCACTCTGTACTGTTTTGTCTTCTGTTAGTACATCTGTCCTGAGTTCACAGCAATTACATTTCAGCTGTTTCCTCTTTTGCTGACTATTCAGTTAGAATTCAGATCAGTCCAAAAGTGGAATGCTTGATTTATACAGTACACATATACAAATACAAACTTATTGCAATCAAATCCTCTCATAGATTTTCTTAGGAGTAAAAGCAATACATGAGATAAACCCCAGTATTTTCTGGGGCCCATTGCTTTTTGTACTTTCAAAGGATCATATCTTCTTTTACAGTGGTATTTTTAGCCCATAGACTTACACAGTTTTGGTTTTGTAGAAATTCAGACAGGTTTATTAAAATACCAGTTAGAATCATGTGGTAAATGGCTGACATAACAATGGGTCATGAAACAATTTTAGCAAAGAGTAACTCAAATATTTAKTATGCTAAATAGTTGAATACAACTGATTAGTAAAAGAGTGGACATGAGAGATGAAAGCCTGAATTTCAGTTATTGAGCTTTCCTGCAAGTACAGAAATTAGTTCTGGTTTGTATGCTAATTTAACTTAACTTCTCAGTAGTGCCATTTGGTAGTGAAGTACTTCTAACTATACACAGAGAATGTTCATCACTTCAAATTAGATCCTTTAATCTGCATCAACACGAAAAAGACAAGATTTAATTTTTTTGTGTGACTSAAAACATTTATAAAACAGCCCTACTTTGTGTACTGCGATAAATTATTTTKTAGATGACTAAAGAATTGTGTGACTTTTACAGCAGGATCATGTGACTTTTACAGCAGAAACTTAATGAAGCTTTATTTTGGGTAATTATATGTATTTTTCACATACTTCAGGAACATCATAGGAAAAATTTTTGCCAAAGAATTTATGTTGCTCCTTTGTGTGAGGAAAAAATTTTCGTTTTAACACAACAAAATAAAGTGAAATTRCAAACTTAGATTTGGCATTAATTTCCTCTGATGTTATTCTGTGTTAAAACTCCTTGGTTCTGACTTCACTCCTGTTCCAAAGCTGACACTTCTGTACTTTAATCAGCTATATTTGTGAGAAATATGGTGGTACACCCAGAAATAAAAGGACAATTTTCATTTAGGTCTGAAAGTAAAAAATCTGTGTTCTCTTATGCTCTTTCTTTGGTTTTCTGTGCTTGGGATTAGGAAGATCACACTTTARGTAATCCAAATTTTTCTTTGAAAAATGGGGATGATACCTAGATATGTTTTAAAATACGATAATCACAATAAATAAACACATCTACTGATTTCTTTGTTATGTGCACAAAATGTGGTGATCCTCCATTTAGAATTAGGCAAGGTGGGTTATTTTGTTTTGAAAAGCATACAGTGCTTATTATATAGGAGGCACAACTCTGCTAGGAACACTGGTGTAAATCCTTACTAAGAACCACAGAATTGGCAGGGAGATGAATGTTTTCAAGCTGTGCTGTGATTGACCTYGGTGCAGATTTGTCCAGGGTGTTCTTAGTCATTTAAAATATCACAGGTGTTGGAGACACACCAATCTCAGCAGGCAGTATATTCCAGTACTTTATAATCCTTTCTACTTCAAATATTTTCCTAATACAGTAGCTCTCCTTGCAAAAAACCCAAAAAACCAAAACCCTAAACCCACCACCTTTTTTAAATAAATCTTTTTGTCTTGTACAATAGGGACATGGAAGATTATTCATTTTTCCTTTAATGAAGCCTTTCTAAGATTGTCTCAGCCTAGAGTTTTGTTAATTAACACATACATTGGACTGGAACAGAATACGTTCCATTTATAATCTCTCCCAAGAATATGTTGGGGKTTTTTTTAATATGATACAAGGGAGGTTTTGGCAAATGAATGTAGCCATGGAAAGTCTTATTCATTCAGCAAGTCAGATACAGAGAGATACTGAATTTTAATATATCAGTGATATATGACTCATTTGAAATACATTTTTGTTCTGAATCTAATTATTTCTTATTGCTTAGCCTGGAAGGAAAATGAGACTTCTACCAAAGATTAAAATTGGTAAGATATAAATTGAATTTGCATTCTGTTACACTGGGCCTTTTTGTATTGCCAAGGAAATATGAATAGCATCTAAGTAAATGCATGTTTCTAGCACTTTTTAATTATTTTCTATTAACACTCAAATGTCCTCCCAKAAATACAGATCTGTACTGTAGTGAAGTACAGATGACAGTAACAGGACTTTATGGCAGTGGAAGCAAGCAAAGTTTTATTGCTTGATACTTCAGAAAATTACAAACAAGTAGAAATTTTATTAAAATGAGTGGATGAATTGCTACTGAAAAATATAATCAATGTGTATTTTATTTTAATTATWAATAATAAACATCAGTTATATTCAGAAGTTTATATTGTTGAGCTTGACTGCTTTGAATTTTACAGCACATTGCGGAGTGTTGTGGGTTTTACTTCGGTTCAGGAATTGTAATAAATTACTAATTTTGTTTTACAGTTCAGAAGATGGATAAAATATAATTTGCTGGAAAGGAATGAGAAAAAAAGCCAGTGGAAGATGGCTCTACAATAGGTCCATTATAATATCTAAATATTAAAAGTTATTATACAGAAGTGGAACATGTGGGTGCAGACYGACAATTTGGAAAAAAAGACATGTAAGTCTAGGTAGCTGGTCTGCAGAGGACAAAAAATAAATAATATGTAATCTTAAGTTATGCTGTGTAAATTAAATGTTCTTGGTCCAACAATTCATCTAGCTGTGTTTTTGCAGGATGCCATCAACAGGTTGGGCTGTGACAACTTGATGCCATGAGTGCCTGGAGAGGCAGGTCCCTGTGTTCTGTGCTAGGACAGGTGGTGCTGGTTCCCTTCTCCCAAGACTAAGCAGTGATGCTGGCTGGGAGGTGTTAGGGAAATGTTGGGGGTGTATGGCAGAAGTATGGGGTGGAAAGAGTTGGGATGCTTTTCTGGGAGGTGAAGAGTGCAGTGGTAAGGTTAAAACAGGAGGGATCACACACTTGGAGTCTTAGCTTTGATTGGATGGAATACACGATGAGACGTGAGGATGRTGCGAAAATCAAATTAAGAAAGTCAGAAGACAAACTGGTATCTTAAAATGCTTAAAATTTTAGTCTGACTAGATTGGGCTGGCTAAAGATATCCTGTTTCTGGAATGTAYCAGGGCATTCTCAGGGAATAATAGTTTCAAATTCTGTCCATTCTTAATGGCAGTTGCACTGCTTGGTTTGACTTCCATGATTAGGCTAGAATGCATATAAGCGAGTCATTTTTTAATTGTGTGCATTTATATTGTGTACACTTTTGTAGACAATGGACAACTAAGTCACCTAACACACATTTCTGGTACAATTCAGTATGCCCTGGGATGTGTGCTGAGAGCTAGAGCTGTGGAACTTTGGGACAAGCTACAAAATAATGACTTTATTTATGTGTAAAGTGCAGAGGGAGCAAAAATTGTTACAGAAAAGCAGGAAGCCTACCAAAATGCTTCTATAATTTATTTAAAATATTGCAGCTCCATKGATCCAGAGAGAATTGCAAATCTGTGTGGTTGTCACCTGTGTGGTTTCTTTTTCTTGAGCTGTTACTATTTTATTCAGTATGGGAAATGCAGAAAGAGCTCTTCTCTTCAGAAGACAGAGCAGAGATTTGCTCTGGCTAAGTGCCTGACTATTTGCTGCAGAAAGGCAGAGCTCTTTCCCTCTTCCTTTGCCCCTCTGTGAATCCTCATGTTCTCTTTTTTGTGGACCCAGAATGCAGATACAGTCTCCTTCAACAGGAGATCRTTATTGGGTGTTGTCTCCTCCAGGCCAAATATGTGTTTGCTCTGAGCATTCACCGACTGTGGAAAATAAAGCATGCCTGGACTTGTCAAAGTTCTGGAACTTATGATTAGTGGCCTTTATTGTCTCTGGCACTGTAGATGATGTTTGGTGATGGATCATTTCAAAATTACAGGCTATTTAGTAAATATAATTATTAGCACACTATAATTTATTGCAGCTTTCTGTTCTGCTCCTGTGCCAAAATAATTTGTGAATTTTTACTTATGGCTGGACAAGTTCTGTCCTCAGGGCCAGCTGGAAACCATTTGCTTTGTAAATTACAGTTTCCTAAAAAAGTTCAGTGGTACCACAGTACCCTGATGTTGAGTTATTGACAGAAAATGATTGCTGTGTTTTAAAGGTGGCTGCTGTGGTCTTGATACTGAGTTTTAAATTAGATGTAGTTTTGAAGTTAAGGAAGTCATCCACATGTCCAAATTAAACAGACTATTGGTTACAGAAGCCCATGGTGGATCCAACTATATTTATAATGGATGCAGGTCTTTCTTTGAAAAGATGCACAAGAAGAATTTGCTATCAAAAAGGCCTACACATTTCTATACATTAAAAATCTTTGTAAACCCCAACTGCATTCTGAAYCAGCTAAAAATGTTTAAAATGAGCGTGGCTTTAGCAAATTCCAAAAATTCTATGAGAAGAGCAAAAGCCGGAAAACCTGGAAGAGGTGAAGAGAGACAGCTTGTTGAACATACTTTGAGGAGCAGGCAAATTACCTGAATTGAATTACCAAAGCAATTAAATGCTGGTGGGAAAAGACATATTATCTGCAATTTTCCTACTGATTTTTCCATTTCTATCTAATGAATTTATAGTCTATGGAAAGTTGTGTAGCTAATATGGAAATACCCGTCTATAAACCACAGTGGCATCTTTGCTGGGTTTTCATGCTGATATCTTACTATTAACTTGCATATCTTAAATGCAAACTTTGGAAATGTTTAAGAAAAAATTATCTTCAGTGACAGGATATGGGATAAAATTAGAAAATTAGTTTTTTTTATTTTTGTTATCAGCCAATTACCATATCAAGTTTAAACTGCTGCCATTAGTGTATTACTGTGCAGTTATAAAAGTAATTACATTACAAGCATGAAGTTTTGCTCATATAAAAGTTGATGATGAAGGATGTTATTAACTGTGTTCCTTTCTGGTTTCTTCTGCATTATACAGAGGAATACTTAGAATTGCAGATTTTAAGTGTTGCATATCAGATATTTCAGCATGTGATAGTGTAATTCAGTACTGCAAATGGTTGTGGATATGTGGCATTTTAGCATGTAAACATATAGAAAGTATTATGCAGAAGTGACATCCATGTGTGTTATGTCTGACTCTTTGAGGTTGCTGTTCTTTTCATTGGCCTAGCTTTAAGGTRTCAGTAAATGCTACCTTGCTAGGAGCCCCCTGGGCCTTCTCCAAATGAGGCCTCAGCCTTWCTAACAGGGAATATGCTCCAATTCCTTAGCCATCTTTTTGCCCATTGTTGGACTCTCTCCAGTGTGTCCATGTCTCACATGTACTGGGAAGCCCAGAACTGGACACAGTACTCCAGGTATGGCCTCGCTTGTGCTGAAGGGAAAAATCACCTCTCAGGATCTCTTGGCAGCACTCCTTATGCAGCCCAGGATACCACCCATCTTCTTTTGGCAAGGGCAGGCTCAGGTTCAGCCTGGTGTTTAGCAGGATCTCTAGATCCTCTTCGGACAGCCTGTTTTCAAGCTGGGCTGCCTCAAAGTGTTCCTTGAGTTGTCCCTTCCCAGATGCCAGATTTTGCAYTTCTTGAACTTCATGGGGTTCCTGTCAGCCCCTTTCTCCATCCTGTCAAGGTCGCTCAATGGCAGCATGACCCTCTGGTCTATCAGACACTGCTCCCAGTTCAGTGTCATCTGCATGCTTGCTGAGAGAACACTCTGTCTCATTGTCCAGGTCATTAATAAAGATGTTAAACAGGACTCGCCCCAGTATTGGCCCCTGGGCTACACTGTTAGTTACTGACCTCCAACAAGAGGCTCACTGACCAAAAAAAAAAAAAAAAAAAAGGAAACCCAAACCAAAAACAAAACAATAACAAGGAAGCTAAAAGAAACCCCAAAAACTAACCATGGTCCTAGATTAATGCGATGTTCACAAATAATCAGTACTTGATTCTATTGCCAAATTGAAGTCCTTCTAGATGTAAAAACATCTTAGTTCTTCCTGATTCTGTGCATGTAAGTACATGTGACTGAGGGTTTGGAGGTTAATTCCTTTTGTGACAGCATTTTGCAATAGTTTCAGGTCAGTAATATTTTTYTCAATATGGTTGTATGCTCCACTGAGCAGAGAAGTGGCCAGGAAAACTTAAACATTTATGATCAGTGTGAGAGGTTTAGTCCCAGTGTGAAAGTGTACTTGATTTTTAAGGAATACCTGCATCCCAACTGTTACTCTTCTATCTTATCATGAAGAGTCTGAAAACATCTTGGATGTGTTTTCATGAGAAGAAAAACTAGGCAACATCCCAAACATTTTTGATTCCTGGCACAGTATTTCTGAAGCAGGAGAATGTTACTGATTGACTCTTTTCTAGCCTACACTTTAACAGAATTCAAATGCATAAAAAGAAAAGGAAAATGTTTTTATTTTCAAAATAAAAAAGGGATTTTTATGTTTTGAGACTATAATGCATTTATTATTTAATTAGATAATACATTATTGAAATTGTTGAYGTAGCCTATGGCAATTTGAGTGATTTCTTTTGCTTTAGAAAATGACTGTAGTTATGGGTGAGAACAGTTTTGTCTCTAGRTTGGTGATGAAAAAGAAAAACTGGCTAAGAAGAAAAAGTATTTTGGTCATGTTTTTGGCTTTTATATCACAAGATAAAATGATACCAGCATGCAAATTGTTTAGTGACAGAATTTAATCCAGTATAATTTTTTGGGAGCTAATAAAGAAAGCAAGGCAAAATAAACCATACACAGCCACATSACCTCCTTTATGAGTGTTGTACTTAAAAATGTTAAATCCTTCTATGATTGCTTTCCTTGTGTATTTGGGTATACAACTAAAATAATCATAAGGCTTCTTGTGTCTAGAGCTAAAAAAAAAAAGTAAAGAGCAGTTGTGATAGAATTACATTTTGTATACAAATGGCCTTCACTGGCCCATTATTTAACTGATTCATATCTAGTGKTGATTGTATTTGTTGGAGTGTCATCCATATGTTGATTGCCATCCATTTTCATGTATCTTACTAAATTCAATTMTTGTGTCTGCAAATCTTGCATTTTCCATTTTTGTTGACAATTAATGTTTTCTGTAGGCTCAAAATCAAACATTTTGTCTATTTACATCTACTGAGTGCTATTTTAAACTAGTTGTGATGAATCATATATGACAGCTCTTCAGGGGCTTTTAGAAAACATTGATTTTAAAGCTGTTTCTTCTAGCTTTGAAGATACACAATAGTTTCTTTTAAGCATGAAATGCATTTAAATCAATATGCTATTGATATTTAGATTAACTACATATGTTTTTATGTTGAAACTCACTGGCTAGCTATATTTATTATATTGCCTACTTGTGCCATTCTTTTTAAGTTCTTGTGGATGGTTTAATGTTGCTGCAAAACTATCTATTTTCTTTTAAAGCTTAAAAATCATATTGAGATTCTTTTCCTTTGAAATTTTTTCAGCTAACAAACTGAGTTGAGATGTCTGTTCAATTATAGGCTACCTTTCCATTCGAAATTATCCAAGCTACAGCTCTGACCTCATCTTTCCAAATAAATCCAAGATTACACAGATTTTGGCAACATGCCTTTATTGTTAATGTTAAAAAAGCAATTATTTTTACTGTGGGTTAGGTCTGTTTGTCTGACTAAACATGTTTGTGGGGTTTTCTTGATAAACTAATTATCTGCAATTTTAAAAAATTGTCTTTGTGTACTCTTTACTTTGGCCTGTGGTGCATTCATAAAATAGAAGTCTTTGTCTAATATCTGCATGTGAATGTTAATATGATTCCAGCTCAGCCTGTCTTTGGCAAATCAGTGTGTTACTGTGCCAGAGAATATGAGTGTATGAGATGCATGGGTTATGGCTCAGCTGTTTGTGGTATTCCTCCGCCTACTCAGAGATCGTGGAGAATCATTTGTCTTCCCTGTGTGACTGGGAACTGCCTTTAAATGCTGCCATTAGTATTCATAGTGCAGGAGCTAAAATTTCCTCAGAAGCTTTTGAAGTGTTTTGTTTCCACTATTGACAGACATATCTATTTTTCCTGTATTCTGTCATGGAAAACATGGCACAAAATGATCTTTTCTGTGTTTCATGTGGCTATGTAGAGAAAGGGGCACTACCTATGTAGAGCACTGTAGTTCATCCCTTAAGGCAGCACTTCTAGGACATGTACTGCATGTCAGGAAGACRAGTCAATTGCCTTCATGCAATTTTWTCATGCAATTATTTCCTGGCTCTGGACAGAGAAAGAAGGGAAATCGAGRGAAGTTATTGAAAGAAGAGACCTAAAGAGCATATAAAAGAAGAGGAAGGCCCATAATTTTGTTGTAGACATGGAARCTCTTCTGGGACCTTTTTGATTAAACAGTACAGAAACACAAAGATGTCAACATTAAATTGTGTTTTGTGGCTGTGGTGTTTGATGGAGGTTGTACTTTAGAGAACATTTTTGAGAAGCTCAGAGAAATAGCAATTAACCCTGTAATGCTGAAGTTTTTATCAATWGTTAGTAATTTTCCCCATATGTATGTTTTTCACATATATTGTTGTCTTTTTTCTTGTGTTACCTCCTTCTGCACTACCTTTACAACTCCTGTATGCTTTTTCTGTTCATACAGTCTTTTCTCAAAGAATTTGAGTCACTGCAGGAGGTCATGCTAAYCTAGATTATCCTTGCCCCAACCTCCTATTTCTATTGTTGAGTTCTTACATTATTTGTAGTTGCAATTACTGCAATTATTGTTGTCTATTCTGCCACATCCTCAGTGGGGGTGTCTCTTTGGGAATCCCCAGGGCCTTCACACAACAGCAGTTGGGCCACTGCATGTGGTCCTCAGTCTTATCCCACTGCTCTTTCAACTGGTACTTTTTGCTGACCTGAGAGATCAGAGACCGCTCACACAGATTTTGTCTTATATTTTTCTTTTGTCTTAAATTTTTCTCCAGGATTGTCTTTTCTACCCAGCCTTAGCCTGCCTTAAGCTAGTGYTTTTTCCCAGCACCGACTCTTTGCAGAAATTAACATAACGTGGTCTATAAATGCATATTTTCCAACTCAGATTTTCACYATTGGCTGTGCTGCCAATAACAGATGTTCTGCTGTGGTTTTATTGCCTGTCCTTTTCAATCATACCCAGTGGTTCTGTATTGAGATAATTCTCCAGAGCTTGAGAGGAGGAGGACAACATTACTTAATATTTGCTACTATTTGTGGCAGACTTTTTTCTTTTTACTTTCAGCACTTTAAAGTTTCCAGAATATGTCCTATTTAGTGAATGTTACTGGCAAATAGGATTTTCCTCTCTGTTCTGTCTTATCAGGATTAACCTTTAACAGTGAAGATAATGCTTAMGATATTTCCAGGAACAGGGATGAGTCAGATACTGTTGTATTTTTGCTATAAAGTTTTTGAAGGATATTGTGGAAGAAATGGCTAAATTACTCAGTTTGTCAGCAAAGCACCACTAAATATATTCATATCTGAATAATGGAGGACATAATGGAATGCAAATAATAATGGAATGTGTTTGCTTTGAGATTTTTTGACATTCCTACCACCCTTAACATCTCCTGATTTTTTTTCCTTTATGTTATTCTTTTCTTTCATGTTAGCATTAAAGCACCTGAGTGTATTGTCTTGTAGAACAAAATGAGCCACTTTTGGGACTCATGGTTAAAGCACCAGAGGAATGCAAAAACACCATAATTGTCTCCAGATCTTTAAAGGAGGCAAGTTTCTACATGGAGTCTCCCAGAACTTCTTCCATGATAGTCAAGAGAAATTAAAGTTTTGGCCCTGAGTTTCTACTCTGCACGTACGGATTTCTTAGTGATCTAAGTATATTATGCAGTAAGGAATTTTCTCTTTAGAGAGCTCATCTGTTTAGCTGAGGCATTTGTACTGCCMTGTCACTGTAGTGTTAGAATGATCACAGGTTTTAATCAATGCGTATTCACATAGATAGTTGTTTGACAAGGAGCTGCTGTACATTTTACAAATTAGCTGAGAAAAGAGTGAACTCAGAGAATGTCCCGCACTTCTGAGCTTTCAAAAGCATACTYACCTTCAGTTTGGGTGGGCACTGATGTGCTGGATGCAGACCACAGCATCCTTCATGTGATCTTCGTCACCTAGAAGTGATGGCATGTAATCCGTGTCAAACTGATACAACAACAACCTACAATTCTTCCCAGAAAGATTTCAGCTCTGCTTGCCTCAAAAACCAAACAAGGCAATTATGAGCATGTGGAGCTGGATCTTGGRAACCAACCATGTCTCAGCTACTTATTGTTTCAAGGCACTCAGGTATGGAAGAGGCAGAGGCTGAGTTATTCATTCAAGGCTGAGGAGGAACACTGGTAAATCAGCATGTGAAACCCACCTTCTGTGTTTGAATCCTAATKAGTATAACAATTGCTGTTCCTCTTTTTCTATAATTGTATTTAAGGTTAGTCTTAAGTTTGGTTTTTTGGTCTACAATAAAACAACAGGAAGTCGATATAAAAATCTTAGAAACGTTTTCTGGGAATATTTCAGGAAACTGATAGATACAAARAATTGTCAATACATTCAAGGAAAATAGGTCTTGGTCACAATCCTGCAACTATTTCTGTGTGAACACATAAACTGTGTTCATACATAAGACAGCTTCTTCCAACCATATTATGTACATTTGTGTCTATCGATTAGTTTCAAATATTTGCCAAAGTATTTCACAAGAGTGTCCAGAACAAGTTGTCAAAAACAATTATTAGATGAAGGATGCTGTTGAACTTATGTCATTCTGTTGTTATTATTGGCAATATACAGACATCTTTGTAGGCAGATTGTCCTACAAACCAACAGAAAAATTAGAACAAATGTAAACAGCATGTTTTTCTTTCTCAAAMTATCAGATATTTAAACCTACTTAGGGAAAGGGTTCCCTTATTAGCCTATCACAGTGACAATTACACCGTGCTTCTTTACTGTCTGAACTGTTTGCTCTTTGTGTCGTTCCCATTCCTCATCATCTTTGTCCAGATCAAAAGTTTCTGGATAAACAGGAAGCTTGTCTTTTGGGCATTCCTCATAATAACTTCGAACATACTTTCCAACAGACCATCCTTTGTATTCCTCAGGCATTTTGCATTCTAGGCCATTGTAGTGAACATTGTAATGATGCTTCAGCCAGTAGAAAAGATAATGTATGTTGTAATCACATCTCCAAGGATTCTCTCTCAGCCACAGTATTTTCAGAAAGTAAAGATCTTCCAGTACTCCATATTCAAAATTCTGCAAGCTGTTGTTTGATAGATCCAGCTCTTCTAAGTTATTGAGGCCTGAAAAAGCAGCTAATCAATAGAAAAATAGTTATTGGTACCTTATAAARTTAACTTAGAAAAAAGCATTCATATCTCTGGCAGGAAAAACATTCATTTCTAGAAGAGGAAAAACATTTTTATAATTTAACAGCTACTGGGTTTTTTGGTTTTATTTTGGCTAGAGGCTAAAAAAGGATTTCTCAAACATTGAATTTTAAAATATGGCACATGCCTTTAGAAGAGAAWTATTAGAGGAGTTGCACTGCTGATAAAGCTATAAAACACTTCATGAGTGTGCCTGAGTGTAGAATAGAGACAGTGGAGGTGGATGAATGCCTGATTTGCTCATTGAATCCTGTTGTTATTGTCGTGGTACAGAAGTAGGAATATGGAAACTTATTATCAGACAATGTGCAGGGCCAGAGGTTTTTGTGTGTATATAGGTATTTGTGTGCATGTATAGAACCTTCAAATGAATGTTTTAAGATTTGGAATGGAGTAAACATGGAGCTTCATAATAATGCTTGGGAGTTACATTTCAGAGAGCAGTTCATACTTTTTGCACAGATACTGTTTCATTTAATAGCAGAAGTCTAATTTAAATAAATCAACTGTGTAATGTTAAACCTCCCAAGTACCATTTTACCCGTATTGACATTTCTGATGCTGCTTAATTGCCAAGACGATACTGGATAAGGCCCTTTWTGCTTGATACATTTCCTCTCTCTTTCTTTCACCCAGTTTCATAATTAAATCCAAATGAGCATAGACTATAAGCAATAAGGGCACTTGAGTTCTAATAAAGTATAATTTAAAAGCAATTCTATGTAGTGATTTTTAACCAAAAAGTGTTTAAATCCTTTAGGTTTGTCTGTTATTTTATCATACAATATAATTGAAAAGTAGCCTCCTTATATGTAATGTTTTCTTAGATGTGGCAAAGATATTTTAAAAATCATTGAACTACTTAGCATTTTGGAAAACTGTTAGCCCTCAGGTTCCAGAATTACCTTTTGCACTTGGTTAGTTTAGTATTTAGAAAGAGCAACTGAAATGTGTCTTTCTCTATTGATTTTCATGATGAATATATTTCAGTGCAAACCTTTACTCTATAAATTCAAACGTACAAAAGGTAAAATTTGCACCAACTTCTAGATTTTTAAATCCTTCCCCCTCCCGCCCAGTTTATATCTGATAAAGACAGTATTTAATAAAAGAGAAATAATTTTAAATGAGCATTTGAAATTATTCTTACCAGGATCAATGTATGCTATTCCATTACTGTTTAGATTTAATATCTTCAGTTCACTGACATCTTCAAACTCCTTGGCTCGTAGCTGTCTAATTTTGTTGTTGGACAAATCAAGTTTAGCTATATCTGGAGGTATGTTGCCTGGAACTTTCTTTAAATCTTAAAAAATGAAAAAGACATAAYTTGTATCAGCTTTAGATTATTCTTACTGCTTAGGTATCACAGTTGCATGCCAGACAGAGATCATAATTCAAACATTTTTATTGTTTTCTTTCCCTTTTATCCCCTCCACTAGTGCCACCATGTTTTTTCAACTTCTGAATTTCATTCTTTTTTTACTTGCACCTTTACATTTCATGTGAAAATTGTTCTCTTCATTACTGCTTATTGTAAAACCTCAGTGGGTTATATTTTTATTTTAGTAGAACTAGACCATTCACACAGGAATAGGGCAAGTAGTAAAGATATTATACTAATATAAAAAATGTGTGTGAAGGGCTTGATTGCTTAAAARAAAGAAACCACAGTAACTATATAAAACACCATCCAGGCAGCAGAGTGGCATTTTGTCTGCTTCTCTCTCCTACTTCTGTCACTGGCTGTTCCAAAGTAGCCAAGGACCTCTCAGTCGTTGGTGTCTGTATCCTTACAGTGTTCCTTGCAAAAGAACTCCAGAAAGAGCAGTAGTAGTAAGGGCCATGCTGCAGTAGTAAGGGCCCATGCTTGAGAAGTGCAGACTGTGGTTTGAACCCTCTCAGGGTGATGTTAACAAACCTAATCTCCAGGATTATTATATTTGCTCAATGAGTGTTCTAATCCTGCATTGTCATAACAAGAAAATGAGCAGTGTCTCTTGTTTGAMCATCTTTGAATGAAAGCAAGTAGTTTTTGGATCTGTGCTGGACTCTGTGGGCTCACTGTACTTCTGAAGTTCTGAAGATATCTAATGAATAAGGTATTTTTGAGGCTACAGCAACATACCAAAGTCTTCCTGCCTTATATCTGATTATGAGCAGAGCTTTGGTATTATAAATACTGAAATATTGTAACTATTCCAGCCTGCTGTGGTTGGATTGCTTCCTGCTTCTGCAGATGTCAAAGTTTCAGGCCTATTTATCACCAAATGAATGCAAATAATGCTTAAATTTAGAGACTTTGAGAGCTTGGAAGTACTAGAAAGCAGACTCTTTTTTCAACTGTCCTTGAAAATACAAGTTCTTTGTAGAAATGCAAACAAACTGCTTTTGCTTCCTTACTTTTTTTGCCTTTTTTAGGGTGTTTTGTTTTTTGTTTGTTTTTGTAAAACAGAATCAAGGGCATAGAGTATTTCATTCTGGAGTCCCACAAGGTCTGGCATATCACTGGTCTGACTAGATATAAGCAAATTTTTTTTTTTAAAAAGGGAACATACACATGGATAAATATATTTTTAAGATGTTTCTTTCATGAGGTTTCTGGCATTAATTGAAAGCTCCTGACCTGTTGTCCTACCTCTTTTGACATACTTAGTAGTGGTAGACCAAGTGCTTGTCATTCCATTCCTTCCATTGTAAAGGAATAATGGATTGCAGCTTTTCATGTCATCTTACTGGTTTGTTAACTGATGCAATTTTTTTTTCTATTCCGAATTCTTGTCCACCCAGATTTAGAGATGTTTTTGTGTTTTCCCTGGATTTTGTGTGCATTACACTCCTATTTCTGATGAAAATTCCAGTGAAATTGTGCATCTGCTGTACAATATTCATATATGAAGACAGTAAGTACAATGCTTTCATCAAAGATTGCCATATGTTCAGAAATACCAAATATCCATGGGATATCTGCATCCAGCTGTCAAACATATGCACAGTAGATCTAGTACTTCCAAAAAGTATTGAAACGTACTCAGTGTGTCCATGCAAGGCATGCAGGAAGTTCTGGATTGACATAATTAGTTCTTGACCTGAAGAAGGGAGACCCTGTACCCCTAGTATCCTCATGTAGAGGTTGAAATAACTTTATTCCTCCATTATTAATATTAAAGACAATAAACCATGCTTTCAAATACCATAAACCTCTTTGCAACTCCCATGAAGATCAAATCACGCTGGATGTTTCTATGAACTTAGAGAAAAAAGTAAAATTTTTTCCCCAGAAGTTTTTAGGTATATTTGTGCATTCAGCTCATCTCTTTGATACCACGAAGAGGGGAGAGTGTAAAGTCAGTCTTTGCTTATAATAGAATTATAATTTATGCCTGGGCTTTGTTCAATAACAGTTTACTGAATAGTAAGAGTGATATAACTAAGATTCTATGAAGGGGGATAATTAAGATAATAATCTATAATCTAATAATTAGGATCTTATCTATAAGGAAAGGTAAGATAGGTGAATATTAAAAAATAATAAAAGCAGCATAAATCATTAATTAAAAGATGTAATAGCTTCATGTTAAAAGAAAGAGAAAATTGAGCCAGACACACAAGAAAATAATTTACAGGGTGAAAAAAAGTAAAGAACACAGACCATTTTTATGACATACATAGTAGATAAACCATGGAATCAAACACCGAAATCATTAATCCTTGATAGTACGATATTATCTCCTTATACGGAATTCTGAGCTTTTCTCTGGCATTAAGGTGCAAGAGTAAGGGCATACTGAGGTTTTTACATAAAATCACTCTTAAAGCAGATAGAAGTTCTGCTGAATAAAATTACTCTTAAAGCAGATAGAAGTTCAGCTGAATAAAACATGCAGGCTGAGCTCTGCTAAAATTGGGGAAAAGGTCTCACAATGTTGGCTGCTTCAAGCAATGCTTCTTTCAGAATTGTTAAGTTAAAGAATTATTCTCCTCTGAATTTTTTTTTGTTTGCTTTGTTTTGTCATGGGATAAAATATGGGAAATATAAAGGACAAATAAATGTGCATTTTCGTGTTGATATATACCCCATCTGGTTTACCCTTAGGGCTTAACTGTGGCTCTTAGGGGCCTGAGAAAGATTTAGAGATGGAATGGATCCAAGTGTCTGAAAAACATTTCTTGAAGTCCCTTCAACTTTGAATTGTTTGCTGGGTGCTGGGAGGAAGAACACAGAGGAGGTATTTATGAACAAAAACATACAATTTCTTCCCTTAGTAGAAGAAATCTTGTTCGGCAAATGCGAGGATGCAAAGCCTTTCCTTTGCAGTCAGGTTTCTCTGGGCATTGAAAACACAGCTGGCTGCTCCAGTCCTGCTTCACAGCTCACTTCTCTCAAAGTTATTGCTATCTTTGTGTTTGTACAATGGAAGGAAGAAAAGACACTCTGTGCTTGTCTGTATCAGTTCAACAGTTTCAGCAGAGCTGTAACCTGACTGATTAGTAGGTTTATAGTTGTACAGTCAGACTAGTAACTAAAGTAATATGCTTAGTTTTATTACTGTTGATTTCTGTTAGATACATTACAGCACTAAGGAATATCTGTGGAATTTTTGGGCTGCAGAGCAGAGTTAAAATGCAGGAAGAATTCCTACTTATTGCTAATAGTTACAAGAGAAAAGCAATTAACAATTTCAGTTTAAGCCAAGCGAGTACTATACTAAGTTCATTTGCAATAAATAGTGTGCAAATAAATGTAGGAAGGATTAAATAAATAGAATATTAAAATCATTCATTCAGTTATAATGACAGATACAAACCTTTTCTTCTGCAGTTCAGAGTTGTCACAGGAAACACATACATGTGGCATAAAGAGGAATCAAATTCTGGTTTGGCAGGTTCAGGCTTCTCCCGCTTTATGTTTTTGGGATCCTGCCTGTCCTCTTCACTACATAGCTGATCAGCTTTTACCTGCTTTAACTTCTGATTTTTCAGTTCTACTGGGTGCACACATTTGGCATAATTTCCCAAATTCCTGTTTGTTGGAACCTGTAGCATTGTAACAAGAGTTTCTAGTTCACAGCTGCAATGCCAGGGATTGTCATAGAGACGAAGGTAGTTTAGACTGGGTGTATAAATAAAAATCTCCTCAGATAAAATCTTAATTTGGTTATGCTGAAGTAAGAGCGTGGTAAGTTTATCCAAACCATAAAAAGCCTCGCTCTCAATTTTTGATATGTCATTCTGTTGTAAATCCAGACTTTTCAGTGCTTTAAACTTAGAAAACATATTATTCTTTAATTTACGAATTCTGTTTCTTGCTAGCAGCATGTGTTTTATATCCTCTGGCCAATCAGGTGCCACAAAAACCAATTTTCTTTCCTGACAGTCTAAGTATTTCTCATGAAGATAAGTGTAAATATCACATGTTAGGCCTTGGGCATTGCGCTTAACAGTGCTAGATGCTCTCCTTAAGATATTTTCCCTTTCATTGTTTCTCAAACTCCTATTCCTTGTCCTCCTACAGTCAGAAGCCTTACAAAGAAGTAGTAGTAATATAATAGTAACTACTTGCATCCTGACATTCAGCTGGTCCCAGTTTCTTTCTGTGACAGCTGGAACACTTGAAATTTTTGGGTAGTCTGGATCAGTGTTGTACAGATCTGAGGAGGCACAGCTGGGGTGTGTGGGATACCTGTGTTGGAAGGAAAGTAAAACATTAGAACAGATGGAATAGGTATTTCCATGGAGGATTRTATATAATATGCAGATATAATATGCAGTCAAGTACTTGATCATCCCCCTACTTGGAACTTCACAATTACTTTGGAGATTCAATGTCCTATCTCTTTTTGTTTGWTAGTTTTTACTGACTCTGGTCTACTGTTTTTCATTATGATTAGACATGAGAAACTATATGGACCAATTTCTCACTGATCTTTGTTAGGAGATTCTCATGTGTTCAGGAAAACAGCATGAGCGTGGACCTTTTTGCATTTAAGTTAATCTTGGAAGATGAGCTCAAATGAGGAGTTTGAAGCTGGTAATTTCCAACTTCCTGAGTTCTGAACAACTGGAACACGTACAGAGCCAGACCAGGGAAAGCCACTCAGTGCCCATCAGACTCCCAGTTTTTCTTTGTGCTCAAGGGTGGGCTTGTTTTCAAGTCATTTTATCAGGATTGTTTACCCCAATTTTTGGGGTTTTGTGCTTTCATCTCAGTAATCTCCTGTGACCATGGTTCAGGATATTGGCCCAGATAGATTGAACCTGTATGAGGAATTCTTACATTTATGTCATACACTGAGAATTTGAACTGTTCACCTTTAATATGAGAGTTTTTTGGCTTGGTTGGTTTTGGGTTTTTTCGGTTGTTTGGTTTCTTTGGTTTTTTGTTTTGTTTTGTTTTGAATTTTGTTTTGGGTTTGGAGTTTGTTGGTTTTTTTGGGTGTTTCAGGTGAATTAAAAAATTTGTGAGACTTAAATATCTGTGAATGCCAGGGATTAAATATAAGAACTACAAATTCTTTCTACAAACTCTAATTTATACCAAGAAGAAAGATTTTTTTTCAATTGCTGTGGCTGTTTGGGTTATAAATCTTCCTGATAAAAAGTAGAGACTTGTGTTCTTAAATGCTTTGAAAATGGAGTTTCGTAGGATTCAGAGATAATCTATGGAGTTCTCATTGGTTTTCTACACTATCAGGGCAAAATGATATATTCAATCTCAATTACTTTTAAAAAACAGGCTTCAAAACTTCACCTGGGAGGAAGGTTTTGTTGTTATTATAAGCTTGGAGTTGTCAATAATACATTTTAATCCTGTATTGTTTACAATTTCCTTAATTCCTTCAGTAGCCACTTGGGCTGCAAAAATGTCTCACTAAATTCTAGATGTGTCTAAGAGTGCAATCACCATTGTGTATTTGTCCATTTTTTTTCTCAGCTTAACATTTTAAAGTTTATCTTGCTTCCATTATTTTTTTAGTGTTTTTTCATTGCTCTTCCTTGATGGAAAAACAATGTTTGGCTTTGCTTTAATTAATCATTTATTAGAAAGGCAATTTTATAGGCAAATTTTTCTTATAATAAATTAATCTAAGAATGACATTAATATTTTGTTCAGACATTATGTTTCTTAATATATTCATGCATTTATAGGCTATTTCTAATGTTAAGTATATTAAAAAAATATTTTGTATAATTTGTAGTCAATTTTTACTGAAGTGTATATCCAGTATTCTAGCCCAGAAACACCAATATTTTCACACAAGCTTTTGAAAATTACCATAGGTAAAATACAGCTTAAGAACTTCAAACAAAAATGGTTTAGGATAGTCAAGTTAGTGATGCAAGGGCTGCTTTTCACCCCTTATCAATAGCTCTAGTAATTTCATAATAGAAAATTCTCAAATTAGTGAGGAATGCTTTGTCCTTGATAGACTCATGCTGGCTGTTTGCTCTCACTTTTTCATCCTTCCTGTGCTTGGACAGGGCTTCACGGAGGATTTGCTACATAACCTCCCAGGGACTCAAGTGGAGCTGACAGGCCTGTAGTTTCTTGGAGCTTCTCCCTTCCTGAAAATGGAAGTGACATTTCCTTTCTTCCAGTCACAGGAATCTTCTCTGACTGTCATGACCTTTCAAATGTGAGCGAGGCTTCTCAATGACAAGAGACAGCTTTCTTCCTCTTGGATGCACCTTGTCTCATCCCATTCCCTCAGGTGCTCCCTGACATTAACTTCTTCTAGAAAGGGAATTGCTTCACTCTCACAGACTCTGCTCACAGGCTCCAGTCAGGCACCTGGGAAGCCTTCAGACAGGTCTTGGCTGTAAAAACTGAGGCTACAAAGTAATGGAGTACCTTGTCCTTGAAGATTAACCAGTTTTCCTGGATTCCTTTGCCTTCCAGGGCTGTCTACTGTGAGATCCTATTAAACAGATCCCTAAACTAGCTAAAATCTGCTAACAAGTTCAGGGTTTTTTCTTCTATCTGGATTTTTCTTCTGTCTGGATTTTTAACTTCTCATTTTCTCATTTCCATGGCTGCAGTAACCAAAGCCATTCAAGTTCACTCAAGCTCACATTCCTTCACCTGTTGAAAAACCCATTCCCTAGACCACTTGTCAACCAGCTGGACCAAGAAATTGTCTTCAACATAGTCTAGAAGTCTTCTGGATTGTTCATGCCCAACCATATTTTCTGGCAGCATATAGGAGTGGTTAAAGTCTCTCATGAGTAACCAGGGTAGAGAAGAGTAAAACTTCCTGCAGCTGCCCAAAGGTTTCATCCACCATCTCATCTTGATCAAGCAGTCTGCAGCAGATCCCTACCACAACGTAATGCTCATAGGTCTGGCTTCTAATCATTACAAATAAGCTCTTGGTTGACTTGTCACCCATTTCAATGCAAAGCCCAGGCATGATTTTGCATAGAGTGCAGCCCATCCTCAGCTTTCTGGGCTGTCATTCCTAAATATTCTGGAACGTTTCATTGCACCCCTTCTGTTGGATGTGCTACGTCTGGAGTTAATCTCTGGAGTCCCAGTGAAATCATAGCTCTGTACCTGTGCGTGGACTTCGGTCCCTGCTGGTTGATTCCCAAGCTACAAGAGTTTGTGTTCAGACACTTAAGACAGACTCCTTTGTGCTGCTTTTGCATGGAAGGTTTCAGAGATTTTCCTCATCACTATTCCCCCCAGCTTTCTCACCACTCCCCGCGCCTTCACTCCTTTCCAGGTTGTGGTTATCTTCCATCTACATACCTGATATATTACTGATATATCTCCTCTCTCAAATCCTCTGTTGCATGAATAGATTTCAAAAGCACAAACTTTCCTCTTTAGGATTGGCTGGTGTTGAATTTTCAATTATCTGGATGGTCCTTTTTTGCCTGATAACTGAAATAGGGAAAAGGTGATCACAACATGGAAAAAGACACAGGCTCAACTATTACATTTTCATGTACAAGTACTGACATTTTGCCTTTGCATTATATTGACATTTATTGTGAAACATTTATCATATTAGGAGATTTGTTCCCATTATATAAGAATGGAACAATATGAGTAGTACCTGTTCTGCAGGTCAATAAAATATGGAAGCCTTATAATTACTCAAGTTTAATGTTCCAGAAGGTAGAACTAAGCAGGAAGAATTATGTAAATTATATTCTATTAAATTATATTATTGGTTAGAGAAATATTCCAGAGTTCATGGAGAAAATTCACCAATTGTTTTAGATCCCAGGACAGGCTAACAGTAATCTTGGTTTAGCAAAATGTGTTAACATATGCTAACCTTCAATCGAGTGATAAGTCCCTTGTACTCTGGAGGACTGTATAGTCTAGGTGTCCTTTAAAATGATACAATGACCACACTTCAAGGTAGTAACAGTAGCATCACATCTCTCGGTATTCTACTTTGAGGCTTCCAAAGAAAATGGCTGAGATATACAGAAATTATTGATGATTTAAAGATACTCAGGTTTTTTCCCTTATACATATACATGCAAATATAATTTTAATATACTTCTGGGTATGATTTTATTATTCAGCCAGTTTAAGTCTGGCTGAATCTGTTGTATAGAGATGATACTGTTTAAATAAAATCTGTTGTAGAGAGTACTAAAGGAACTCTATGATTATTGACAAGGTAAATTACAAAGAAATATGAAACTGTTTGCTTTAATTTTGCAGGAAATTTAGAGGCATGTGTAATAGAAATACCCTTTTTTGAGTTATTTGTAGTATTCTGTCTGCTATACAAAATGAAATAAATGCCCCACAGATTTAATTTATATAGCAGTTCTTCTTTTTAATATATCTAAAAATATACACTGTATTCTCTTATGTATTTCACAGTTTCACAAAACTTTTAAAAGAAAATGCTATCCAAAAACTTCATATACATGTCCAGTTCCTCATGATGATGCAAGGAGTTTGGAAGTTGGATATGTTAATAAAAATTTATTTTCAGAAGAGAGGATTGTGGATARGTGCATTGGGGGAGCCAAGGCCTTGTGTGACAACTGCAAAAGAAAGATTTATTCCAAACTGATATTTGGAAGCTCAGCGAGCTGAAGGCAGAGAACTTTACAGTTTTTAAAAAGTCTGCCATTCCTTTTTCAGAGGTGTCCCTAGAGACTCAAAGTCTGCCTGGCAGGTAGAATTGCTGGATTAAAAGCTGCCATGGAAGAAATTAGGTGAGCTGTTCACAAGAGCAGCCATCACAAAGATGTACATGGGTTTGAAAAATAGCTGTACATTATTTCTTTTTCCTGTGAGGAAAATAAATATATGTCTCTCAATAACATCCCCACAAAGTTCAGAAACATGTTTTTCTTTGGCATTTGCATAATACATTTAGACTTCTGTTTTTCTTTGTCTGAAATGCCATATACTCACATAACTAACATTTGTTTTGGCAAAGTTTGGCATCAGTCTCCAACTCTACCACTCATCAGTATTGCTTTTATTATAATCTGTATTTTTTCCATATAGGCTGATATTTTGTGATTTTGGATTTCCATATATTTATGCTGGAGTTTGGAACATAACTTTTTTGAAGTGTAAATAGCAAAGAAAAATTCTCCGCTGACAAAAGACCTTTTGCAGCTATCCTGTACCTTGTTACTATGAAATTTTCAGTCACACATTATGTTTCTGATTTAAAACCATGAGACTACACTCTTTGTGTAATGTGTGTGATAATTTTTAGACAAAAAGCAAAGCTCATTGTTTCTGAGATTATGGGGATGTACAAACAGCTGCTGTCCTGTGAAGAATTTGATAGCAGACAGATTTTATGAACATTTCACATGGCAATCTTAAAAGCATTAGCTCAGCACAGGTTCTGTGTACTGTGGTAACTAACACAAAGTGCTTGGAGGTGGCAGTATTGCATTTCATAATGCATGTGAAGTTTGCTGTGGTATACCAGACATCCTTTACTGGAGCAAGGAGCTAATGAAGTGTAGGGGTCATTTTTTATTCTCTCATTCTATTCCACACAAGCATTTTAGCCTCCATATTGCACAACAGAGATAGTCAGTTAAAGTTTCCCTCTGAAAACTTCTGTCACATATGGTAAACATGAACACTTTCCATCAGGAATAAATGTCAGAAGGTGAGTTTGTCAGATTGCTTTAAAACAATGATCCTGAGACTGCAAATGTCAAAATTAATTGAAAAACTGGTATGACAGAATTCCTGCAGAATTTAGCTGTAACACAAACCAAGGATTTTTGGTAGTCTGTGTGCTCCTTGAGTTTAAGGAGAATGTCACTTTAAAAATGGAAAAAGAAGGCATGTGTTAAAATTATCAGATCATTAAAAATTGGTCAWACGACCAGTAAAGGAAATCAGTATCTCTTCAAAGTTATTGTGAGGTTTTGACCACAGTCTGCAAAATGCAGGAAGAAAGGCTTACCTGTATCTTAAACAGTGCAGCCTCGCAGCAACATATACATTAAAAAGACTCAGAGCTACCAGAGTGTTTACTACAGTCTCTCAATTTATTATCTATTTTATCAGATATATTTGGAAGCATACTTCTCCAAGTTTTTTTTTTTTTCCATTCATTTCTATGGGATATCACACTAAAATGCAAAATAGCTCTGCCTTCTACAAAGAAGGATACTTTTACTTTTGTACTTAACATGAATTAAACATTTCCATTTCCAAAAAAAGGCACCACAAATAACACATGCCTTTATATTCTAATATCTAGGTCTAATGCACACTGTTGTTTTTTTTTTCATGAAATGTAATCTAACTTAATATTTTTGGTTTTTTTTTTACAAGGGCATTCTTTTTACACTTCCTCTTTGCATTTGTGTTCAGCATGTATTGAAAGCATAAAGTCAACTCCAAAAGTCAGTATGCCACTCCTTAAGCAGTCAGCTCCTCAGTGGGAGTTCCCATCTTCTTCAAAATGCCTAATTTTGCTGACTTGCAGAACTGCATGACGACGACTAAATGTCTACCAGAGCRGAAGGTCCTAATTCTAGGTTTTGATTTTCTGTATGCTTTCATTTGTGGTGCTTGTGGTAATTGTTATTTTTTCCAGTTGGGAATGTCATTCAGTCAAATGAATAGTTTTCAGTATGATATAAACCTGCAGCTGGAAATTGAAATAATTTCAGAGTATAGATTCTTGATTTTATAGAGTGCTGTTGATTAACATTTTCCACTTAGACAATTTGCTTTCTCTTAACTAATGTTTAGTATAAAGAAATGTTTTCCAAAAGAACTGATCAAAACCTAAAATTACATTACTCACTTTTGTAACCTTAACTCTTTCAATTTTTCAGATTCTTTTAATAGTACTCTTCTAAATAATTATACTACTTGAGAAGTTTCAACTACACATTTCTGCTTTTAGTATCTTTTGATAGAGATCTGGTTTTCATTTCCAGCAGGCTCTGCTTGTAAAATCAATTGCAAAAGCAGTCCAACAAACTTACACYGAAAAGTCATACTTGCAAAATATGCACAAAGTTCCAACTGCTTTGCAGTYGCTTAAGATAATTTTACAATATTACTGGATTCATATAGTGAAATATCTTGCATGATAGTGCTATTCCCCACTAATTTGCAATACAAGAGCAGAGAAAAACTGCAGCAGAAGAAATGGGCTTTCAAACTTCAGCAAGTAAATAATTCTATTTCATATTGAACATCTTTTCTTTTTCAGTAAGTTTCAGAAAACTTTAACTCTGACATTTTATGTTCTTTTGATTCTATATCATGCACTTGTAATGAATTACTCTCTGGTTTTTTGTGGGGTTTTTTGCAAAGCTTCCCCAGTTTACAGTAAATTAGTTTTGATCACTGCAAAAAATTCCCAGACAAAGGTTTACCATACCTGCACTCTTGCAAAGGCTGTCACAAGATCATCTGCTTGGAAATTCCAGGTTGCATTCAGGTTTGTAGTTCACGTCTTTCTTTCATAATGTGAAGCAGAGGATCCTTTATATGACTGGCAGCATCCTGCATTCATGGTATACTGAGGTTGAGCAAGCACTGCAGCAGCCTTCCAGGGTTTTGAATTACATGACTACAGCTGTTTAAGTTTTACTAAGGAATAATAGCACTATAGGTTTGGATCACTTCCAGCAAACTGTCAGATCTATAAACAGCTAGTWCTTACTGCATAATGAGAACAAGGCTTGCTTTTTTAGCCATAAATAGACTAATTTTATGTCATTATTAGTTGGGGTTTATATCTGGAGCTTTAAAAATGCAGTTTTTACTAAGATATCAACTAAAAAAGAAAAGCCACCCTGTGCTGGAAAAAAATACAAATTTACAATTGATTTCCTGAGAAGGAAGTCAATTAAAAGTGAACTTTTGTTGCAGTTTTACATTTGTTTAATATATAAATTGAAGTCATATTTATAACTGCAATCTTAAAATAGTTTTGTTTTGGATTACTTTAGTATCCTACTAAACTTGTAAAGAAAACAAAGGTTTTAGAATGCAGTACTATTTTAGAAACTTTCAAATGTATACTGTATCTTGAAATATATTCCAAAAGCAATATGAAATGCCAAGTTGTAAGACAATGAAAGTCTCCTAATGTTTAAGTAAAGACTTAAACATTAATTTCTTTATAAATTGAGAAGATTTTACATATAACAAAATACATGTGAAATGGTAGAGATGGAGTCTGAGAAATATGACAGTTTAACTTTCCATCTAACAAAACCTTTCCAGAACAAAGGACGAGGCAGATGGGGCAACAGTCTTGTTCTGATTACTCTTTACCAAGCGTCTGTTTCTTGTTCATGAGAATCATGCTGAGATTGTTGTGCAGTGACAGGGTGAAATTTGAAATGAGGGCTGAGGTTAGAGGAAAGTTAAGAACTACCTACCTCTGAGTAACTTTTTCAAAATGCCAGTAATTTGCTCTGTTTTCCGAAAGCATCATTCCTGCTTGCTTAGAAGTGTCATCATGAGCTGTAGGGATGTGCCTCTAGAAAGCATGATCTAATAGTGCTCAGGGAGAAGTGATTAGCATCAAACAGGGAAAACCACAATCCTCCCTACCAGAGGACAGTGGGTTTGCTTGCCAGTGTATTTGAGAGCCCTGGAAGGAATTCCACARCTTTCTCCATTTTTGGATTCTGGAACAGTGCTTAATGGTTATGACCAAGTACTTAAGTGAACAGTTAAAACCAAAAAAAACATCACATTGCATCACAGTTGGATAAAGGATTTTAAAAATATTTTTTCCACCTCACTGGATGAATGAAACCAAAGGGAAATTTTGTAAGGCTAACATTTCAGAATTAGTTGGAAAACTGTAGAGGAGTTATACTATTAACATCGAAATAATGCTTMAAATATTCTATAGAATGTGTATTTTTAATGGTTTTTAAAATTTTTCTTGGTTTTTTCTTTAATTTTAACATAACAGTTCTTTTTATATGAATTGTTTTATTGCCACTGCTTCTGTAGGATTTGAATGGTTAATYAGAAAGCCCATCTGTAAAATGTGTGATTATGTTAAGGATTGTGTGAGTAGCAACTTAACGACCAAGGCATTTAATTAGCTCACTAAAATAGGGACAGAAAAGTGAGAATTAAGCAGACATTTTCTAGTCCACTGCTACAAAACAAGGCAATCTTTTCTTTGACTAATATGTTCATACATGGCAATACTACTGGACAAATTGTAGGCATGGGGAGTTTTACATAAAATCATGGTAATYAAGATATTATCCATACAGCACAGGCATTAAATATTTTTGTTAATGAACTTCAATGTATTTTCCTAAAAATATRGAGATTCTCTTGTGTCTTGTTCAAAAGGTACCCCATATAATACCATTGACATTCTCAGAGCCCCACCTAGAAAGCATAAGATCTGTTTGTTCTCCTTCTGAAGCTGAACAGGGTTGGTAGAAAATTTTCTGCTATTAGACACAAAACTGGAAAGACCTGAGGGAATAAAGCAATTGCATGTCATGCCCAAAATGTGTTACAGCAGTCTGTCACTGGCTGTAGGTTACCACAGCTGGATAAGAGAACACAAGCCACTAGAAAAAATTAATTTGTCCCTTTCGTTTCTTGACATCTGCTTTGCAGGGATGTTGGAGAAGCCTACATGTAGACTTCACCAGTTTTCAACATCTGTTTTTCCCCCTGCTCCAGCTTCATTGGGAGAATTCTCATTTTGGCAAATTCTGGCTTCTTCAGACGTATCAAGGAAAAAAAAAGGGGCCATCACTTGGGGAGCACATCTGAGCTATGTTCTTTATTTATTGAAGGAGAGAATGATTGTTTACGTTTCCTGAATACAAACTTGTGTAACTGAAGAATACTGTAAGTTACAAATGCTCTGTTATTTATTTTAGGAAAATGCTAATTCAGGAATATGTTAATATAAGTGCTTTTTTTTGGACAGTGGAAAACTAAAAGAAAAATAACATGTGGAGTCAAGCCATCAATGTGATGTGCCAAACATCTGAAAGGATGTCACAATTCATTTTATGATTCTTGACAAACACAGGATACAAAAAAGATAGTCCCATGTGCCCCAGAGAGTGCTTCCTCAATTCTAAATGTTGATTTTCAAATTTCTATCCTCAGTGTATTGCCAATACTGGAATCGCAAGAGTGTTTATTCAAAGTCCCTTCTGTGCTGCAGACAGAGTTCTGCCTTGAAAGCTGGATTCCACAAATCCAATCAGTTCTGGGAGAAAGACAGAATTGTAAAGTAGTGTATGTATGGCAAAAAAGCCAAACCTGAATAAGAAACCTGTGTATCCCTATTCTTCAGAATAAGAAACTGTAGAAAGGTTAAATTAAATGAACTTTGATATTCTTATAAGCATTTCATCATTTCACTGCAATTATTTTCTAAATCCATGGGGATAGTTTTTTAGCTGTGGTTTGCTCCATGTTTCTTTTTTGTTGTACTTTAATTTCAGATCATAGTATACTATTATGCAATCAAGAAAAAAACCCAAGACAGTAATTTACAAATTAGACTGAAAACTCCTACAGACAAGGAATTGTATTTTACTTGTTTACCCAATTTTATTTACATGTATARTTTATTTTTGCATTCAATTCTGATCTGTATATGCAAGAACAATAAGACATTTATAGAACGCTTTTTCTGAGTCATGCAGAAAAAGTCTATTTTGCAGATTTTTGTGGGACCTAAGATTCAATAACCTCAATATTCTTCCTCACAATTGATTTGATAGATGAAGTTTAARTGGGATTTTACTCATCTGGGATGAGGAATACAGTATTAAACTCCATATGTATCCTAACATTGATTCTCAGGCCAAGCTGTTCACTTTTGAGGCAATCTATTAAACACAGAAATTCCAAGTGAGCTGAGAAAGCAATTATTTTACTAAAATGTGCAAGAACTMTCACATTTCAGTACCTTATCTTTGAGAGTGCCTGAAGCTTCATAGAGAATCCACAGGGGACATAGAAAAGAAATTTAAGATTTTATTGTTCTAGAGATAAAGGAAAGAGACATACATATGATTGCGGTAAGATTTAAATGTTAATTAATTTTATTTAATCTTATCTGAATGCATATTTCACACTGGAACTTTCTCAACCTGATGCCTGAGACCCGTTATCCATTTTCAAGTAAAAAACCAGTTCAAGTGAAAAAGAAATCAGAAACAATCTGTGCAGTGGTATTATTATTAACTGCTTCCCTATAATTTGGTTTGGCTTGCATGGAGGAAAGCACTAGATTTCTGCTATTTGTGGTATCAAATGTCTATGTTAAGCAAACAGTGGTTTTCCAGATAGARATTAAAAGTCCTTTAGACTGCATTTAACATTATGCAATCCTTAGTGAATTCCATAAAAAGTCATGCTATTTCTGTCAGGATTGCTGAGTTTGATCTGATTACCTRCTACCTACCATCTCTCCTTTTGAGAATGGGAATTTCACTTTATTTTAAGCATCTAAGATAAGGTAATGACTAGAAAATTAACTTAATRTATTTATATAGAAATTAGAGAGTGGGAGAGGTCTCCAGAGGTGATTCAGACCTGTCTTGGGATCTTTGTTGCTCTTTGCTATACAGAGATCCCAAGATTCATATTTTTCTGTTGTTGTGCTGCTTGAGAGCCAACGACCAAGAGGCCTGTTGCAGAGTTAGGYAAACTCTTGCTTTAATGACTTGGTCATGCCTTGTTAAAGCAATTAGTGCTTCTTGACCAGCAGAAAGTAGAGATTTCCCAAGAYATTCCTCAGATATTCACCATTAAGCTACTCCCTTTCATACATACTGAATATTTTGGGGTTAGGAAATGAGACAGGATTATGTCTCATTGCATATACCAATAGTGAGTACAAAACTAGAATCTGGACATCTGAATTTCATATTCTGTCCTGAGAGCTAGCACACATCTTTACCTACTGACATTTACCTTCTGATGATAACTACCAGCAGGAAGGAGGACTGATTGCCTTTGCCATAGTAGCCCTACACTGCACCTGGTTGTTTTGCAATCATTTGGGGTGGGCAAATCCAATCCATCCATGCTGATGGTGAGGTCTGCAGTACTATCTGCAGATCCTCACTGATGTGTTGCCCACATCAACCACATTCCCAAAGCCACAGTGTCCTTTGGTCCAACAGACACATCTCAGTTGGACATGGTATGAGAGCCAGGAGTTCATCAACAGGCTGTACATGCTCTGACCASTTTGTGGTCATGAGTTGATTCTTTCTTTATAATCCCTCTCTGCCACCTCCCCTGCAGCCTCAGAACAAGATTCTGCTCTTTTTCCTTCTTCATCAGCTTCTTAGAGTACATCTGTTCCTGAAGCCTGATCCAGGATAACACAGCTGCACAACATCAGACCCCACCTTGAACACAGCCAGCTGTCAGAGGGATAGGACTTGATGGGATTTATATCACTATGCATGACCAGTAAAATGTCTCCTCCATTTATTTTGATGGTAGGGTTTTCATTCTGTCATTTTGCATGCTGTTGCAGACCCATTGTAGAAAAACAAATATGCTACACTTGTCCTGAACTCAAAACACAACAGATTATTTGCATCCACAGTGCTAAAAGGGCCAGTGTGTGCTATGAGGCACACCATATTGTCTGTCTGTCTGTCTGTCTGTGAGATCTGCACAAACACTTTAAGTCTAAGAATACATTTGACAGACATGAAGCCAGTTTCCCTCTGGGCTGGCATCCCTCTGCACAAGGGAAAATGTGCAAAGAGTGCCCCAGTCCTCTAAGAAAAGAGATTTAACATCAAAGCATTTAAAACAATTGACAAAGAATCTGTTTTAAAGGCCACTTCAGCCTGAAAATAAAGAGCAAGCCAACCTGGGCATAAGTTAAAAGATGGGGCATTATGCCAGAAAAGAAAAGACAGTCTGCCTTGATTATAACTTAAAGTCATTTACTCCTTTAAAACACATCTCCCGTGCAAAAGGAACCCAAATGCTAAATTTTCAGAAAGAGGAGCCAGAAGYCCAAGGTGTGAATCTCCTCACTCAGTGTAAGATAGAAGTAAAGCAGGCTTGATTCTACTTTCCACTGATAAGTAGTAGTGGGGACCAGTCACGTGCTACAAATGCTGGAGACTAGAAGTGCGAGAACTGGGAGCATGTCCTGGTGGATTGTTACCCTACTGAGGGGTGATGGGTGATCAGCTGCTGCTCAGTTTCTGGYTTGCTTTTCTGTGACCATCTCCTGTGTGCTCGTGGTGTCAGACAGCATTTATACCCTGAGCAAAGCCTGTGCCTGCTGCTCCTCTCAGGCAAGGTAGCCAAGCACCTCAGGCTTCTGCAGCAGCTGGAGAGGTGGGGCACAGCAAAAATCTCTCCCAGTCTATTTATAWTACAAGATTCCTTCTTTGGATTCTTCTCTCCACGGGCCTTATTTGGTACCCAGGAGGACATGCCAGACTACTTTTTTTTCTGTGGATGTTTTGCAAATGAATTCCTGGGGCTGTAGTCTGAGCTGCACAGGGTTACTGTAGAATCATATAATCATTAAGGTTGGAAAAGATCCCTAAGTTCTCAAAGTTCAACCATCAACTGTTATATTACACACCTTCAAAAGCCTGGAAAACAATGAGATCTCTACATGCAAATATCAGGGGGACTACTTCATGGGGAGGAATTTCTCACATCTATGCTTTCTGTAGAAGCTAAAAAGAAACTGTCATTAGCACGGCGTTTATATGTGAAAAGAAACACTCTGTGTGCCCAAGACTGAATGGACATCTATTGAATTTCAGYAGTTAAAGAATTGTCTCCCTGGAGTGATAAAAGGAATAAACTGAATTGACAGCTGCATCAGTCCATTTGTGATTTCATTGAATATTGCACTGTTGGAGTAGGCAGAGCTGTTGTTGTGGTCCTGCATGAAGGATTCTGTAGAAGAGCTCAATATTATTGTGACTGCAGAGGACCTTTCCTTCTACCCACTCTGAATCTAACACACATTTTACTGTGGATCTGGAAAGGAATAATGAAGATATTTTATTACGTTCAGAACTTGCTTCAAACTGAATTTCAACATCTACCAAAGGCACATAAATCATAACGTTGGGAAAACAAAGGTAGAATAATGAGAGAGTAACATTCATATCTACTTCTATAAATGGTGTCAGTTGTAGAAAATGTTGAACCTGACTCTTTCTTGGTTAGGGGACACGTTTTTTTAACAGATCCCTTAGATTATGTTTACATTTCAGAGCAATATGTATCTGTTTTTCTTTAAGTGAGATTAATGCATTTCTTGTTTTAGTGAGCATCTACRTGCCTAGGTAAGATGTTAAAGCATTGAGAAGATCTCAACTCTTCCTGTACTGTTTTTGTTAGCTTGCTAAGACATGAACATTTAATTTCTTGTGTAAATTTGAGCTGATGTCTTCAAAAATACTGCCAATGGCTGCAATTGGAGTCAAGATTTGCTAATCAGAAAACTGTTAACTMTTACAGACAGATGTATTTAAGTTGGAAACTGAAAATAAACTGTACTTTTTGAGAAACTKTATGATGTTGGAACTGAGCTATCCTCTCAAATTACTTCAAAGAAGTAAGAATCAATTCAAGAGAAGTTCTAAGCAARTGAATTTTTTACAACTATTGTCTAATTATCCTTCTAAATCTTGCTCACTTTCATTTGCTGTCAGAAAACTTCAWTTGTCTTGTCTTCTTTTTTCATTGGTATGTTTGAATTATGGTMTTCCAGTTTATAAATGAGAGCATTTCATTTCTTTCAGTGGTAAAGCAACTMTAATATATGGGAACAGCATTCTGCTACTGATTTTGCCCATCAAAAAAGAACTTCTGCAAAAGTGATTGCTCACTATATCACTGTCTCTGATGTCTGCCATACTTCATGCCTCCAGGTACTTGCTTCTTTTCCTTGTGTTTCCAAACATATTAACTATATGGAGAATTTCAGTGGTTTTTGTGCCACCCACTCTCTGGAAGTTATTGTTACATGGATTATAACTATTTGTTTGAAATTGTAACTTTTTGGTATTATATGGAGAATATTTGCTGATCTTTTTTTTTTTTTTTTCCTACATGACAGCATGAGGAGCATATGAATGTTTAATTTCACCTTTTTTTTTCAAAGGCTCTGGTTGAAAAATGTCAACAGGTAATGTCTGTTGTCTTTCTTGACTCTCCAAAACTTTCTGACACAACTTTTAAAGCCCTTGCAGAATGTAAACTTTTGAAGGTCAGCATTGAAGGTTAGTATAACGATAAAAAAATTATTAGGATTATGTATTTTTACAATTCATTCAGATAATTTGAAATAAATCTTTCAGCTGATTTCAGTGGATATTTGGATCATGCTCTTAATGTATGTCAGATATGTARCTTGCATCTTAAATATTTCAACAGGGAATAACCAAAATGCCGATTTAAGTTCCAAGCTGAGGAGTAAATGCTGCCCATACATGAGGCACATTCATGTGGCTGATTGCCAGTGGATTACAGAGGCTGGTGTTAAGATGATTTCACCATTGAAGCATATWCTGGTACTGAATATGGCAGGCTGCACAAGGTACTAGATCATGTCAGATTTCTGTAACCATTGCAAAGGGGTTGTACAAAAGTTAATTTTACTTTTAATAAGTCCTGTTAACACATCTTTCAGTTTTAAAAATAAATTCTTAGAATCTAAGTATAGTTATCTTAATATTTTGAAAAATATTTTACACATACTGCTTTGTTCCTGTATCATGTTTTCAAAATTCCATTCATTGTTACTCCAGTTCAAGCAAAAAAAATTAACTGTTGATGTTCAAGCAAAAAAAATTAACTGTTGATGTAGTGTCACTTAATAGCCATGGCATATTATAGTGCTGAAATGTGGCTATGAAGAAGAATATGATAACCAAAGACAATTTTCACAATTCCATTGTCACAATTCTCTTGAAACTTGGATATTATTTGATTTTGTGAATATTGAAGTAATGTTTTATTACTGTCTAATACTAAGAAATAAATAAAATTGACAATTTTTTACAATTATCAAGTAAACATGGTAATATATATAGAGAAAGAATATATTTTGTAGAAACAAAGACAAATGGAAGGAGTTCCAAAGCTGCACATTTGATCCCTGTTTTGTGGTACAGTGATTGAATCAAGAGTGAGAGAGAATGGGGAAGGCAAAGTTTATAAACATTTCAAAATTAAAAGACCTATAAAATAATACAAAGAAGTTGAAATTGCTRTTGTACCTAAAGTTTCTGACACCCTGAGAAGTTTCAGGGATTCTATTTTAAAGTGTAATGAAAGCTTTTTTTCTGCCTGTTGGTGTATAAAAATCTGGTAATATTGCCTGTAGGAGCCCTGAAAAGTGCTGGAGCAATAATAYCACGTTATCCTGTTGATAGTTTAGCGGGGCAGGTGGGACAGCTGCCTGCATTTTCTGGTTTAACATTTAGCAGGCTGGGTTTTCCAGTCTGTCAGCCAAATCATGGGCTGAGTGAGTGTGTTTGCACGTGTCTACTGCTTCTACTGCTAAAGAATGGCTGGATTATCCTAACAAAAATTTTTAAGCCCTAGTAAGGGTATTGTAGAAATCCACTCTTATTTTATTGCTTTTCCAGACACCTTCAAATGTTCAGCATTAGCAAAGTTACAGATTTTAACACATCTAAACTCACTGGTGGGTTGACCCTGGGCTCCAGGTACCCAGGGATGGGAAATGGGGATTTCAAATCTACCAAATCAGGATTCCTACATTGTAGGAAATGACTACATGTGAAAACTGAACAAAGAAAATCAATAGATCATGATTTTTAGAATTAAGAGATGTGAGTAAAAATATGTCTAAAAATGGACACAGGCAATGTAGTGGCTAATCTCCCTGGCACATTATTCCAGTTTAGGAATGATGGCACTCTTGTCCTCAGGTATGATAAAGCAGTGTATGGCCTGTGTTGTCACATAGTTGATCAGCTGTGTTCATGCCTTGATTATTTAAAAAGTTATAATGTGGCCATTTCAGCTCTCAAGCTCAGTGTGGTTACAGAATATTTTAAATTCAGTTGACYTTTTTGCCAGGCTCAGCATTCCTTATGGACTTTATGAAAGTTGACTATTCTGAAGTTGCATTTCTTAAATTTATCTGTCCTCTTGAATGAAAACCAACTGCACTGTGAAATAACACTCATACTGTCACAGTGGTTGAATTATTGCAGGGTGACTATGAATTCTAGCTTCTACTGCAGCTTGTGGTCACACAATGAGGCCCTGTTCAGGTTATCAGTTCATTAACAGTGCTGGGACTTTGGGATTTGCAGTGATTCTTTGTGCTGCAACAAACTGTACAAGCCAAAATATGATTCTATCCTACAGAATTCTGGGATTAATTTTTTATTCATCAGGGAACACAAAAGAAATTCTGAGAATGCATTGAAAAGCTAATTGTACAGTAATGTTAAACATACCAGAGATCTGAACTGTATTGAAACGTCTGTAGTTTTGAAAGGCCTGTAGTCAGGTCTACAAATCTCTCAATTTRGCTGAAAGCTTCTCTATCTTTTTCATTTTTATAACCTCTGTGTGTGTTATAAGCTAGCTATATGCCAGGTATGCAATTGATTAAGTGARGTACTCTGAGGAAGGACTCAGGTTAACTCTTCATGCAGGACACAGAACTGCTATTGCACACAAATGCTGCTGGTGACTTTTGCTGCTGCTGTGCTAGAAGATAATTTTTCCTTAAAGTTATTTGAGTTCCCTAAATTAAAAAAAATATTAGTACAAATTAAATGTTCAAACAGATTCTGATTCTTTCTAGATTTATTTCCCAAGCTCTGTCATTTGGAGTGGTGATAATTTCTGAGTGCTGGAACTAATGGAAATTCTCATTATCTCCATCASACTTTTTTTCAGAAAGCTCAGTTTTTCAGTCATTCCAAAGAGCAGCATCTTTCTAATTATGCAATTAGTTATTCTGACTCTTTGGGGGGTTTAAAGGTCTAGTTTAAAAATACCATCATTAATTTTYGCTTACCTTCAATGTTGGCTGCTGAATGCAAATTGTGTATTGACTTGTACAGATCAGGAAAAGTAGTGATTATAAATATTGCCTACATTTCTCTTTTGGGGACAGTGATGGAGTGTAAGTGTAAGGCCATTTATTGGTACAAGGTTCTTCAGGAGTTAAGCTAAGAGAGCTGWGTGTTAGCTCCAACAGAGGCACTGCTCTCCATTGTGGTCTAGAAAACAATTGCCAATGAAAGAATTTCTAACAAGATATCTTCAATATGTTAAGCTGCTAAAACTGGAAAGCAAAAAAAAAAGCACTGAGGGGAGTCAGGTTAAACATTGGCAGGTCCTGCCTTGTGAAAGCTGTTACTTTTACTTTTGGGACAAACTCTTTGCACTGAACACAGAAAAAACTAAGAGAGTCCTTGTCAAGAAAACTTTCCTTAGAGACTACTCACTCAGTCACTGTCCAGACATAATTCTGACTGAGAACTTCATTATTTGGCTGTAACACAAAGTTTGTGCAAAAAAAATTAGAATATGAAAAAAAATTATAATGCCTGTATCTTTTATGAAGGCCAGAAAAAATCTTAAGTTAAATAAAGAGGGTCAGGGAATCCAAGAAGACTTCACTTAATGYGCTCATTTAAAATATCACAAAATTATATCTGAATGAAATTTATGCTGCCTTGAATTTAGTCCCACAATGTTACAAGAAAAATGTTTTCTTTCTCTTTGCTTGCCACAACTAGCCTTTTAAAATGCTGCGTTTCTTCTTACTCTAGTTTTCACATAGCACAACCCATGACCTTGGCAACAAACCAAGCTTTTTTGCTTACTCTGTGTTGCTAGGGCTTACAGTTTTCTCTCTCCCACAAGACAGATAAATAGAGCATTTTAATTTTTGTAATTTCTGAGAGCTATGGCAGGAAAAAAACTGTGGTTTTAGCTGTTTGCTGTATTTAAGTATRTAAAATTCATGCACATATAAAATAAATACATTAAATATTAAATACATCTCATAGTCTTAAAACTTTAGTTGATAAAAGGAAATCTGTCAGTCTGCTCTGTAATAAGCTACTATTTGTRTGCTTTGGGTTTATATTATACTTTTTATTAGCATATAGAGGGACTCATACTATGATCTTTGTCAACTTRGGCTAAGTGTTGGTTTGAAAATGCAACAGAGAGCACAGTGTTTCATGTACAGTATTCAACACCCATAGGCTGTGTTAAATAAAGAAAAACTGTAAAGCTCATGTGCTTTCCAGCAGTCTGTGCTGTGGATCTCTCTTGCTTTTCCTGTCTTGCTGTTTAGTGTTTAAAACTTAGGAGGAGCAACTTAGATTTGCACTACAAAAGAGAATTTTCCTTTCTGTTTTTTCAAATGACAGCAGAATCCTTCTGCCCTTCAATGCAGAGCAGAATTTCTTTCAATAAGGATTGACATATACTGAAGGGAAACATAGTGGAGAAAAGATGCAATAGAGCCATATTTTCTGATATATTTGTGTCTCAGGTATGACTGACTTAATCAAAATGGAAGTTTTCCTCTCAGTGTTGGTGCCTTTCTGTTCTTTTGCTTCTTCAAACATAAACATTAAAAGTCTRATGTTTGGAGGAGTTTATTATACTYATCCTGAGCCTACTTCTCAACTGAAAATTGGCAACGGAATAAAAGTAATCACTGCATATGTTCAGATTTTGATATTGCATAGAAAGTTGTACATTTTGCATGAAAAAAATATGCCTAGGGAAACTTGTGAACACTAGCTAGAAAAAGGGACTTAATTCATATCATGTTTAAGTTGCATGTTGCTTAAGTGTCTTGCTAAATAAGACCATTAACAAAACCAAATATGCAATGAAAAGGAAGTGAACTTCAAGCATATGTGGAACTGGTGGCATAATGAAGTTTCTGTACTTTTCTCGTTAGGGCTTTGACTATATTGCTCGTACTCTCAGAAAATACATAACATTAAATTAAAACCCCACACAATTACATTTTAAATAATAGTTTTTTCTCTCTTTAATTTTAGCATTCATCCTTTTACATTTCAGAAAATATTTCCTTTATTCAAAATTTTTTTAAACAACAGACATTTTTTAAGTCTCAAGAATATTTTTTTTTAGTACGACATCTGGTTTTGTCATTCTTGAGGTACCCGAGATTAGTTTCTTAAAATTGTAGAAAACTTAAAAGAATCTTAGATATGAAAATATTTGAGACATTTCTTTAAGAAAATAAAGCAACAATGCAATGACAGAGCAAAGATTTTGAGTTCTTTGAAAGAAAAATAGTTTAAAATCCTTGTGAAGATTCCCTTTTTTCCTAGCTATCCTTCTATCCCTCATTGTTTTGCCTACATTTTGTTCCTCTAAACTCCTTGCAATAGGGACTATAGTGTTTTAAATTGTGAGTATGGTGAATGTGTCCATGAATGCAGAGATAACATTACAAAAATTTTAGATAACACTCTAAAATTATTTCCAATATATGCAAGGGATCTGAGCTTCTATTACAGAGATGGTAACATCAACACTTAGGACCAAAATCTATCTTAAGAAAGCAGACTCACTGGTACTGCTTCCATGGGTTAGAGAAGCAGCTCTAGTCACAAATTTTATTCTTACACTCTCCATATGTTTGTTAAAATGTCTTGATTTCTCCCCAATGTCTACATGACAAGGTTCTGGCAGCTTTGCTCCAAGGGTGATTTTGAGAGCCTGCAGCTGCCCCGCTTCCCTCCTTCCAACACAGGCCGCTGATGCATATGGCCTGGACCACCCATATTCCTGGGACATTAGAAAAGTAATTTGGTATAAAAGTATTAGGACATTTGAGGAAAATGTCTTTAATCGAGCAGGATTTAGACAGAAAAACCTAGCAAAGAATAATAAAATAAGCTTAGTTGACTCCTGAGCTACATAAAGCATCCAGGAACAAAAACAGCCCTGACATAGGCTCAGGCAAGCTTAATATCAGGGGTGATTTATATGCAGTGTAATAATGAGAAAGAAAAAAACCAGCCTGAAACATAAAAAATAGGTACAATACTTTAAAAATAGGAACAATTCTGAATCGCTTCTAAAATCAAGGATAAAAGGGCACATAAAGTACACAGAGAAATATTCTCTGCTTCTCCACTTTCTTCTGCAGTGACTGTCATTTAGATACAGTTTGTGGTAATTGGGGTGGGGCTGTGGCTGAGCCCCATCCCCAATGGGCACAGCTGTGAGCAGCAGGTGACAGCACTGACAGCACWGAGCCAGGGAGTGCCCAGGGGCACTGAGCAACCACCAAAGGGAACAGAGGCACACAGGTGTAAAACGTGTAAGATGAAGAATAGAAAAAGGCTGGGCTGAAGAACACAAAGAGCAGATGCTTGAAGCCTTCTGAAATGGTGTTACWCTGTATGGGCTGATGCTTGAAGCTTTCTGATATTGTASGGTGATGCTCTGTGTGTTGTGGCTGTCTCAGCTCCAGTGYGTGCTGTGACACTGTCAGGCATGAAATTTTCTGTTGTAATTATTTAAGGCCCCATTCTCTCTYCTGGATGACTTGCTGGTGTGTGTGTAGTTACTGTTTAAAGTTGGGGGTGCTTTGCAATCACTGGGTACTCCAGAGTAGAGGTTATATGAATAAGTAAACACTTAGCTCCATTTCCACTTCTTATACGTTAATGATCTTCAGATCTGGACTGGTCCTGAAGGCGAGGCTGCAGCATAAATATCTACTAATAATTAAATAATAAGTTTCTAAGTAGGGGAAAAAACCCTGCCTAAAAAAAATGGCATTTTGACTTTCCACAATAACCTAGAGGAATTTTACCACTTTTAGTGGCATTCTAAATCTGCAGTGAYGTGAATCCATAGTCTGGCTTTGTTTTTTGGTCTGTTAGAAAATTAGGCMATTAGGACTGAGGAATAGCCTTGCAACAGTTAATAAAAAGATATCAAGTCTAATAGATATAACCAGCTACAGACTGCAAATGAATTAGTTGCATTTGATTTCCAAAGGAAAGAATGTGACAAATCCCACACATTCCCAAGGCAGGGAAAAGAAAAAGTTAAAGTATATTTAAGTGGGCTCCAAATYCCAACTTGTTTAGGAGACTGGAGAAAGAGAGCATTTAATCTGGAGACTTAGAAACTTAATGCTACAAAAAATAGGAAATACTAAAACAGAGTCATTGTGATCAATGCCAGATGTACCAGCACCTGGCGTCCCAATGCAAATCAGCTGCAGTTAACAGTACTCAGCAATGTTGAAAATCAGGCTTGAGGTTGTTACAGGATATTTTGTCACAATGGAATCCCTGTCATCTGGACTGTCTCAAGAAACATTGGCAATCATAGTTTGTAAACTATGACCTGGTCTAACCACAAATGGTGTATAGAAACTGAATTTYATGGCGTGTGTTATACAGGGGGATTTCTACACTGCAAGAGAAAAATGTCCCTACAGTTCCTGAAAACAGGTCTGGCCCCCCATCATATTAGCTCAGGTATTAGAAACAGTACAGCTACATTTGCTTACCCATTTCCCAGAGGTTTTTACTATGGTGAATCTMTGTGAACTTTGTCATGACACATATGTATTTTTAACAGCAAAATGAATCTACATGGTAGGAATTTAATTGCGTTTTTCTCTTCTAGTGTTCAATTCATKACACTGGTGCCTGACTGTGGCTAATCTGTGCAGAAATCTGAGCATTTTAGAGGATAAATTGAATAATTTAATAGTAAATGGCTCAGACATAGACGGTGGGAGACACCTCTCAAGAGCTGTCTGAGGACTGGAGTCACATTGGARTCAATCTGTTTGGTTTGGAGTATGAAAAGGAAGTAACATCTGTATATCTCTGGAACACAAAGATACATTGCAGATGCTGACCTTGAAGGTTGCAAAGAGATRTGTGGACAGAAATCTTAGAAGAAGTTGGAAATACCCTAGCACATGATTATTATTAGAGAGAGACAATACATTCATTTCAGTCTGCAGTAGAAAGGCAGAAACTTTCAGCATGAGAATATAAATAATGAGGAGTTATTCCTTGGTATGTCATAGCCTCAGGTGGCTTTTGTCTCCAGCAAGTGAAGACCCTCACCAACTGGTACAGTCAACAGTCATTTTCTTACCCACAGAAATCATGGTRAAATAATAATAAATTATGTTCTGCAAATGTCTGTAGGCCTTATGGTATAAAATAACTGAAAAAGAACAAAAATGTAAAAATTACTGGAAAAAATAGCTGTTACAGAGGATCAAGAAGTTTCTTTCTAAATTGTTTTCAAAATGGAAATGACAAGATGCTATAGAAGAGATGCTGGACAAAGTCTTCCCTTTCTCCATAGCAATGGAATATGCATCCAAGAAAATACAGGAGTAATTTATTGGCACTAAAAGAGAAATAGGTTTTTGGAGAGTGTGTGATCCTAATCTGTGTGTTGCACAGTTTTGTTGTGCCAGAGTTTGTTTCCAGCAGTTCCAATATGATAGCTCCAACCATATCTTCCATAAATATGAGGAGATTTAGTATAGAAGATGRAATTTTCCAGAAATATGTCAATATCCTGGATGGTGATCCCTGACGTTTATCAGAGAATAAATCATGAAGTCTAATAAAACTAGTGCTAATTGATGCCTTTTTATGTATGTTAGATACAAAAAGAATAGTTAAAAATTTCATATAGATTAAGCTTTCTGCATAGAGATTGTTTGAAGAGGTTTCTTTTTGGAAAAATGAAAGTTTCATAGTTTTTAATGTAATGTCCTAATGACATTCCTTGTCTTTCAAGTCTTCACTCTTTTTATTAAATCTGTAATTGTTAACAAAATGCCTCAATGTATTGATTTTCATTTATAAAATTAGTTTTTCTGTGATTTAATGTCACTTTAGTAATATAAAATGATTATAAATTAACTTTGAAATGATAGCAGCATTGTCATGTAGCAAAAAATATTTATTAAATTCTTTACTATTTCATTACAAAGTGCATTAAAGTGGTGCTACTTTTAAGTAAAGAAAAATCCAAGAACAAATTATGTCCTTGAGATCACACATATCAGACCATGAGTCTGCTGAAGAAATTCAAGTTCTGGCATGAACCCATTTTAGGTTTAAGCACATAACTATTTTATTGTCTTGAATAGGAGTACTCTGGTCAACAAAAATTTTAAATCTGTGGATTTTCATGAAGCTGTTGAAAGTAGTTTTCACCAGACAACTGCGTCTGCTGAGAAAAATGTAAAGTTTTGTGTTTGCATGAAGAGCCAGGATTGGAAACTTCTTTCATGGTTCAATTTTTTGTATCTATCCAACTTGTGAGATTTCAGGAATCTGCAAAATTTGAACTCCAGCTGCACTCTTCCAGCATTATCATTACAGTGTCCACATCTGGGTTCCAGACACTATCTACATGTGCCTGTTTTTTCAGGATGATACTTCCCCTCTGCCTACAATTAGGCAGTGCTGTTCACAGTCTAATTGTAGATAACTTATTAACCATATGGAATAAAGGGATAACTTTTTTTTTTCCAGTAAAGTTTATTTTATTGATAGGAAGTACAGAGATATTCTGCTGTGATGATCAAAATGAGTTTCACAAAATCAGCATTTAATTTTCCTTCAAATTAGAGCATTTAGGGTCAGAACATTGCCCAGTTTCCTGGTGTGGAAGCAGTAAAAATCACAAAGCATCTTTAGATCCTTTTACAGTCCATATGAAATTTCTTATTGTCTTGAATAAGGGGGCTGTTCATACACTTTTGAGTGTGACAGCACCATTTAAAATGTTGTCTTGCAGCCATAAAGCCCTTGATGGTAAGGCAGCGATTTTGAGACATTTGGTCTTAGCAAGTAGTATTCTGTTCTTCCAACAAAAAACCCAAATAAATCAAACCAAACAAACAACACACACAACASACACAAACACACACAAACACACCCCCCAAAAAAAATTGCAAAAAGTTCTTCCACCCCAAATTTTGGAGATCTGTAAATGTGTTTTGCTGGTGGAAGTATTTCACATCACACTACTTTCTTCAGTTTCTTTGTTTCTCAAGAGGTAGGCAAACAGATTTTTTCCCTTTATCTATTAATTTTTCCTGGATTTTTTTAGGGCTTGAGAGTCCTTGGCTGCCGTGGAAAAATATTGGAACTTTCTATATCACAATGCAAAAACTTCAGTGACAATGGGATTCAGGTAAAACTTTGCCTTTTTCTTGGCGTTCCCTGGAAGCTCCCCTAGTTCATTAAATTAATCATGTCCAAAWCGGATCTTCTTTTGTTCTGCATGTCATCCTTCATTCTTCATAACACCATTCTACATCAAAAATCCCYCCCTTTCATTCCTACAGCTCCATATGCCCGAGATCTGTTCAATTTTGCCTTGAAAAGGCTGAAGAGGGGGCAGTTTTTTGCTGTTTATTTCCATGCAGAACCCAGTGGGCACGAAATCAACTTAGTTTGAATATTCAGAATGATGAGGAAATGACTGTTTTCAAAATGTATGGTTAAACTGTGAAATTTCTCATTCTTATCACAAGTTGCTTGAAGTTTACCAAAATCCTTTTGGAAATTTGACAAACTCAATGTGRTTGCATAGATTTACTTTGTTTTTTATTTTACTTTGTATATCAAAACAGTATGAGAAATAAACACTAGTAGGTAACTTTACAGTAGTAGAAAGAACACCTATCTTAGGAATTGACATCCAAATAAGAGCATTTGTTTTTGTAACTGAGAATTGTTCCTAACTATATATAACAGAAATGCTTAAATAATATATTTTTAATGGTATCAATTTCATCCCCATAAACAGCTGCAGATCATAAGGCTGCAGGTACAGCCAATGCCATCACATAATCCCATCTTCAGTTTATGCATTTTTTCCATTACAAATCTTCAACATCCACCATTTTATAGCCATATATTGTAAAAATGAGTCAGTTGTTGTACCACAAGAGCTACATCTGGATTGAATCTTGTTGCTCAATGTACACATCAGGCCATTTGCTTCTCTAGGAATAATTCTGACTGGTCTTTCATGAATGTTCTGTGTAAAGTTCCCTGTTTTTACYAATGACCAAGTATGTACATCTTGTGTACCTCATGGAAAATCATGTGGTGCCAGTGCTGCTGCTCTCAGAGGAGAATATTCACTTCTGTGTTGTGCCATGCTCATGGCCAAGAAGCTATTTCAGGTGTCTCATTACACAGAGGAAGTTTAAAAAAAAGACTGTTAAAAAGAAGTGTTTCTGCTTTCCCTGCGTGCCAAATGAATTTGAACTTTTTGAGGAAAAAAGCAGCAGCAGAGAGCACATGTAGGAGTTGCAGAAGCCCTGTTTTCATGGATGTGGAGAAGGCAGGAAAAAGGAGATACAGAGTAACTCAAAAYGACAAGTCAGTTTTGGAAATTGAATTAAAGGATATGATTTTATGGAAAATTTGCAGAGGGTAATGCCATTGTAATCCCACTGCCTGTTCCTAGGTACTATAACAGTATGTAAACACTTATGAGATCCCATATTTTGAAAACAGGATCCTTGTTCATTCATAACTCAGATGATGCTCACTTAATGAACAGCAATTTAGTATTTGACCTTTGCCTTGATGTTTGTTTGTGTCCTCAGGCCTTATTTATGCAGAATTAAARTTGTGCAATTAAGTTAGAAAATTATGTTTTCTTCATACGACATTTAACTTTTTATAGTGACTAAATGTCTTGCAAACATAATTTATCCTCACAACCTCATCTGTTATTTTCTCTATAGATCTATAACCAGGGATACAGAGATGAAGCAAGTAAACAAAGCTCCATCTCCTTTGATTGCAAATATAATTTGAATGTTATTTGCAAAAGCATGTAGRGGTAGACTTAAAATTAAGAGTAAATTCAGAACCTAGCTTTGAAGGATATTTTAAATAAGTATGTAGACAAGCTATGCTAGTAGAAACAAGATAAACATATCTAACAGGCATTGAAATCTTGGCTTCAGCTTGTGTTACATACCCTAGCTGAGAATGTAGTGATTAAATGATCACATCTGAGGCCTAATTCTGAAAGGAGTGCAGTTTCTCTTGCACATGGATGAAAAATGTTTAGTTGCTGGGTGTAGAATATTTCTGTATTACAGGTGAAAAACAGCCCATAAATCCAAGATTGAAATAGGAAGGGTAGAGAAGCCAATTAATATAAATTCTGAATTTTCCATTTTAACCAATCCTAAGTTCAAACATTGACAGTTCCAATATTTTGTAAAATAAAACAAGGACCCAGAACCTCAGAAAAACTGCCTTGATATAGCTGTACCAATAGACAAAAAGAAAATTAAACTCGAGTGAAGATATACACAAAAATCTTAAATTACAGTCTATGAAACAAATTTCAGATCTGATAAGTTTCTTTGCATCTATTTAGGTAACACGAAAATCACACAGAAATACATAATCTTTTGTCATAATAAAAATAATATTTTTTAGTGATCAACCCCATGTTATTGTCTGAGCTTCTATGTAACATTAGGAAAAATTAGCTGCATGTTAGTGGCTGATTACTGCAGAGGTAATTTTTTCAGAATATATTTAATATAAATATCAATATATAATATTTGTGCATAATAAATGCATGCATTTGTGTGTGTGTGTGCACACATTTCATTTATCCATGTGGTGCTTAGTCTTTTTACCTCAGGACTAATTCTTGAAAGCTTTGAAAAGCTTCATGCAATCAGTGATTTTTATTCAATATACTATGTGTACTTCCTTGTTCTCCCTGAAGAGGTAGAATTGCTATTCCAGTAAATGACAAATTACTCTGGCCTTAGGCCAAGATTAGCAGGCTGGAACCGAGCTCAGTGCYACATTTAAGGCTTCTCACCAGGGTTTGAGGCTGGGCATGACAGAAGAGGAGAGATTCTGGCTGAAGCTAAACCTCTGGTAGAGCTGCAGGCTGTCCTGGGATCCTCATGTCATGGAGGTGAAGAAATGTGATTTTAGGCATCTCTTTTCAAGAGGTTTCCAGAGAAGGTTTCAGTAGAAGGTCTAACTTCTCTTTGTAAGCCTAGAAGTGATGGTTTTCAGGCTTGGAAAAGATTSAGGCTGAAAGGTAAAAAAAGTTTCAGAGTGCAAAGGAGAAAAGTGTATYTTAAGAATCTAAGTGACTTTTCACAGGAGTTCCATTGTTATTTTCCAAGACTATCTGCTTTACAGAATACATGAAAAAGCTAGTATTGGAGTTATAAAGGTGCTGGAATTGGAGTCAGTAGCATCTGCAAATGTTTATTCACCCTAAAAACTAGGATAGAAATTGTAGTCAACSAGTATCACAGTTAACTGGCCTGAGCTCCACAGAGCAAATCAGAGCCCAGAACTCTTGAGTGACAGTCCTGAGGTTCTTACCCATTCCCTTCCAAAAAAAATGATGTGATTTATACRGATACAATTTTCTCTTCATTTAAAAGAGGAGAAGTTGTTATGCACAAAAATGGGCATTTGCAGAGAGCAATGGAATGCATTTMTCTGGGCCTGGTTCTCTAAGCACAACATTTTACTTTCTGGGTTGTGCTCGATTTAAAGAACCCAAATTCAACATGCTTTAATACATACAGAGGAACTTACATAAATGTTAGTCTAATGAACCCACAGTACAACATATAAACAATTGACAATAGCCCCTTAATGCATTTCTTCTTTTTCTAGTGACATTCCCAGTCAACGGCAGAATGATTTCACTACTAGTGAAGGGTACCTAGAGAACTGAAGTGTGGGAAGTGGATCAAAGGATTGATGTGCACATATTGAATTGAGTTCTGCAAGGGCACAGAATGCCTGGAACACTGCCATGTCTCTTACTGCCTCAGCTGACAGATGAAACTGTGAAAACAAAGGCATTTCACTGCCACAGACTGACATCTGTCAACATTGGAGGTTGCCCAAAGGTATGGACAAGAWATAGGGTGATAGTTCTGGGATTGCTATTGCAAAGAATTACTTACTATTTCRTCCAGAAATTTGACCTGCTGGTATCATTCAGCTGCTTTTCTGTGAGTTTTAAGATTTGAGACTTGGCTCTTGGGARTATTTGGCATTCTTCTAATGGTTGCAGGTACTGTATAAAGGTGTCCACACTGCATYAGGTAAAAGTTTGATGTCTAAACAAGGGTGAAGAGAGAAGAGCTTTCACATTATATATCACTTCCTACAAATACTCTCCCAGGTGTTTTGGGTGCTTTGAAAGGATTGTGGCTTTGTTTTAATTAGTTTTTATATTGTCATGCTATTTTTTTCCAGTGCTTTTTCTGAACCCAGGTAAAGCATAAACTGGGACATTAGAACTTAATACCTGTGTCTTAACATGGCAAGGCAGCAGCTACTTTGAAATAAAAGAGGTGCCTAAAAGCTGAAGCACTCAAAGATGAAATTAAATTATTTAGATTAAGATTCATCTGTAGTGAAACTTAGTTCCTCTTTACTATGAACATCTATTACAGCATTTTTGCTTCTTGAATTTTCTGTATAATTTCTTTTTGACTGAAGCCTGGCATCCCAATTATATTTTTGCTGTATCTGAAATGTGTGTTCCCTTTTGAAATTCTGCTGTTATGAAAGCCTATATCCCTTCCCTGTACTTTCTGACTTATTAGYTCTGGCTTTTGTGTATTTAATTACTTACACAATTTTAACTTTTTTTTAACAGCAAAACAAAATACTTGCTTCATTTTGAAAATAAGCATACAAACACAATTTTTAAAATGCTGATTTCATTTTTTGTTTAAATTTCATGGGAAAAGTTATAATGTTGCTTCTGTCATTATCACGTGGCAATGAACAAGTTTATTACTACTTTTGGAAATGCTAATCTTGAACTATCCTTTAAAATGTTGCCACTCAATGAACCAGTTTTCCTCATTTTTTCCCCGTTGAAATGCCCATGTCCTATTTCCTTCCACAGTAAGTCTTCAGCCACTACTGGTCCCTGCCTTCCTCCTCACCAACACCCATCTCCATAACCCCTGACTATTCTTCCAGTCCTCCACATATCCCCTCATTCCCTGCAGTGGCTGAACACAGCCCCTACACAAYTAATTTGAGATTATTTGGTCAACTAATTAGCCAGCCCTAAATTCAGATATTCTCTGATCAAGTTGTTTGCTTTCCAAATGTACAGAAATTTCTCAGCCTCTAGGCCAAAACTCACYGGCTGTGTTTCAGATCTGGGAGGTCACTCTCTATCTCTATCTTACACTAGCCCTTGGTTTATATCTTACAGATATTACTGTACACCATTAATTATTATTTACATGGGTCYTAATCTCCTGTGTCCTTTGGGTTTAGATAGATATTCAGCTATTTTTCCACAATGACATGTGCACAGAGGTCTTCCCAAAGCAGTTGAAGTAGGCTGCCATCAGTCCTGTCTGCCCAGCACACGACATACCAACACAGGAAAACAAGACAAAACAAACACCATAAAATGTCAGTAAATACATTTCGGCTGGCAGCTGGGAGATTTTTTGGTTATCACAGCAGGGAATTATGAAAGAGCTTTCTGGGAAGGGAGATGGGGCAAACTGTTAAGGAATGTTAGTATGGCTCTTGGTAAGGGAATGGACTGGTCACATTTTGCAGTTCCTGCAAATGGGAAAAATGAGTCAACTCAGTGACCCAGTAATCCCCTTCCAACACTTTGTTCCTAGATGGTATCTTTTCTTTAAACACTTATAAAGCCAATCTGTTAAATGCTAATACCCTACTATTTTCAGAAGAGAACATTGAGACTCTTCCACATAAGCCTACCCATAAGTTTACAAGTCTTTGTTTGACTYGACTCCAGCTTGCAGCTCCATAAAATGAGATGGGCACACCTGTGCATGTTAAAGTTAATGGGTCTTACAAATCCTTTGGCAAACTGTAGTGTAAATTGAGGGTATCCAGCTGCTAAGTAAAGAAATATTTTCCACTCAGAAACTGTTTAAAAATGGTCAGGAGGTGAAAGTCAGAATGAACCTGTTCCAAAGGATATATGTTAATGTGTCCTGCAACACCTTATTTTTAAGAAAAATACTTTAAATTAATATAGAAATATTAATATATAATAGAAAATATTAAACTAACATAAAYCTATATGTACATTAAGAATATTTTGAATATGCTATGCATGTTACTCCAAAATTAGAAGAGTTTATAACTTTAATCCTKTATTCTGATGCAGATCATTTCTTTCAACAAACTCCAGTGACTTCAGTGGAGGTGCTGTGGGTCTCCATGCCATGGTTCTGTATGCCTAGGGCAGGTACAAGTCATTTTTCAAGTGCTGATTGTATAAAATATTCAGCAGTTCTGTTCTGAGCCTTATTCAGGGAATGAGCCTGATTCAAGGGTWATTCTTATTTCATAGGAAAAAAATGAAGTTGCCGTGGGAAATATTCTACACATTAAAAAATACAGCAAGAACTGAAAATAAATGTCTGGTTAAATGAATTGGCCTTTTAAATAGCTACGTTCTGAAGATACAATAGAATGAACAATGATTCTGTCATTCAGTCTTCTAAAGGGAATATGATCCAGAGTATGACAAATGTAGATTTTTCTAAATGCATCTGATACCKTTGCTGACTTCAGAGCCAGCAACTTTTTTAAAAATAAGAATATGAATCTCCTTAAAAATATTTTTATCCATTTATTAATCTATTGCAGATCTTAATATTAAGCATATAAATAGATCTGCAATAAGCAAAGCACACATACATTGCTCCATACACCAGGAGGACTGTCACAGTGTGCTTTTTGTTCCACAACCCCAGGCCAGCTTTATYTTGCTGCCTTGTCTCCTATAGAGTCTCATGAGATTGGCTGTTTAGTACAAGTGAAATCCTCATCTCTCTTTCTACCACCCCACTCCAGTGATTTTAATAAAACGTCTTTAACAGGTTTTTACAATGTTCCCTCTTGATTTTTGGTCCTGAATGAACAAGGTAATTAAAGTATGTGMATAGCATATTCTTGACTGTTCCCATTGAGGTCAGTGGAGCAATTGTTAGCTTGCATGGTTGCTTATGTACCTTGAAGACTGTGTGTCATGTTTTTCTCAAATGCAACTTCCAGCACTAATGGCAATGAGTATSAGCTCCTAAAAAATGGATTTGTGAGGTAAAACTAAGGACCCATGCTTCAGAGCTAAAAAACAACCACACATTCAAAAATCTTGGTGTGAGAYACTCATTTGTAACAGAGAACTGAGTTTAAAAAGTCATACAAGTGCATCCTCATAATTTAGAGAGAGCAATGCAATAGCACAAATACTAAAGGCTTCTATGTGCTGCATGCACATATATGGGTGGGAAAGTTAGACCAATTTCAGTAGGTGAAAAAACCCCACAATATTTAAAACTAGACTGCAATCACAGTTAACCAATATCTAATATTAGAAAGTGACAGTTTCTGTGGAGCCTCTTGCAGAGAGTCAGAATTCTGCTGTGCCAGAAACCTTACTTCAATTTTAAAACATACTTTTCCTACCAATCAGACACTAAAGTTGTGCTCTGGGCTTTTTTCTTTTCATCTATTCAATAATCTTCTAAATTCTGCATGTGTTGTTTCTTCATTTAGAGATGATTGACACATGTATCCAACACTTGGCTGCAGCCTGCCATTATCTCCCCTTCATGGACATCTCAGGTTGCAGTCATCTTACTGACAATACCTGGAATATCTTTGGAAAGGCTGTCAGCAACTCCAGATTCTCACAACACTGTACTGTAGAAAAATCACCAAGAAAATATTTCCTAACCTTACTTCAGAGGTTGTAAACCCCAAAACAWGAGGTTCTTTTCTTCACTGGCATTATGGTGCCATGCTGGGTATCTGGCTTAACCCATCTAGTTTCTCTGTCTAGGGGGTGTCCCTACTGGTGCCTTAGGACTCCTGGGGTGTGGCAGGGTTATCTCCATGTTCCACTGTCAGCCAGAAGTGAGCAGAGATACAGATTCCATCTTTCTATGGCAGACAATGCCCTCTTAGGGACATTTCTGCTGACAAAGGACACTACTTCAAGGACACATGGGAACATGAATGAGAAAACCAAGCTGGGCTTAATGCTCTCAGCCATCTCACTGTGTACATGAGCTCACTCCAAGGGTTTGTGGGAACCTGTTTCCCAATGACTGAATGTCAGTATATGGCAGTACATGAGTGCCTGTGCTCAAAACAAAGCACAGTTACAGTGAGCGAGTCAAGCTATGGTGYGCTGTGACCACCTTCCCAGGCTGGTTTTTACTGACCACCCTCTGAGAACTTTCTCTTAAAGTTCAGTCTGAACTTCCCCTGACACAGCTTGTRCCTTATCACTGGTCAGCCCTTCCCCCTCAGCCTTCCCTTCTCCAAGCTGAACAAGCCAAGTGACATAGACTGCTCCTTGTAATTCTTTGTAATTCTTGTGCTCAAGATATTTCACCATCTTGGTCACCTTTCTCTGGATGGTCTCTAATAGTTTAATGTCTTTCTTACATTGTGGTGCCCAAAGCTGCCCCCAGCACTGGAGGTGAGGCTGCCCCAGTACAGAGCAGAGCAGGACAATCCCCTCCACTGCCCAGCTGCTGATGCTGTGCCTGATGTCACCAGGACACGGGTGGCCCTCCTGGCTGCCAGGGCACTGCTGGCTCATGTTCAGCTTTCCATAGACCCAGACTCCCTGATCCCTTTCTGCAGGGCTTTTTCTCCAGCCTTTCATCCCCCAGTGTGTACGTATAACCAGGTTTACCCCATCCCAGGTGAAGAATTGAGTATTTGCTCTTGTTCAGTTTCACGCAGCTGGCAATTGCCCAGCTCTTCAGTCTGTCCTGATCTCTCTGTAGCTCCTTTCTACCCTGCAGGGAGTACTTGTTTAGTATCATTGGCACCCTTTACATTTAATTCCTGCATCCAGATCATTTATAAAAACATTACAAACTGAGCACTGGTGTCTGGCCACTAACCTGATATAACCTCATTTACTGCAACCCTTTGAGCCCGACCTGTGAGCCAGTTGCTCACCCAGTGTCTTATGGACTTGCCCAGCCGAGTGCTGGACAGTTTATCCAGGATACTTTTGGAAACAGTATAAAAAGCTCAGCTAAAATCCAAACCCACTATATCTACTGGCCTCCTTYGGTCAGCTAGGTGGATGACCTTGTCATACAAGAAAATAAAGTTGGTTAAGCAGGACTTTCCCYCCATACAACCTATGCTGGCTGTGCCCAGTGGCTGCATTGTCTCTCAAATGTTTCTCTTCTCTATAATTTTACCAGGCACTACAGTGAGATTGGAAGGCCTGTAATTGCTGAAGCCTTCCTTCTCTACCCTTCTTAAAAATTTGGAGAACTGAGTTGAGTCCTGTGAGTCTCAAAAGATGTGGATTCAATGTCCACCACCCTTYCATGGGGGTTAAGAGCATTACAGACCAGGCCCTGTCCACCCAGAACAGCACAGTGGCCAGACATGCCACAGGGCCTGAAACTGGAAAGGAACTGAAGTTTAGACCTGGTTGATATATCTGAGTATGTAACTTAATAAAACTTATGAGAGTGAGAAATATAAAATACCATCCTATATAGACAGCCTGTACTAGGAGAGCCCTAACTGTACTCTGCAGGTCCTCTGTAAGTACTGTACTTCCTGCTGAGCCATTCCAGGGTTTAACAGCTGCTTTGGAGACCACAAGACCAATACACATACTTRATAACTCAAAAGGTATTTCCAGTGTGCTTCACACTTTCCAAATCCTCCTCTACTGTCTTACCACAAACAATTCTGCTGTCATTGGTCTTATTTTCTTCACTTCCCTCAGATGTAGTTTTCTCAATGTCATCTCAGAACTTTCTCCTTAAAATCTCTACTTCTAATTAAACACTTGTTAGATATAGAAAGTACTTTGAAGGATTCGTAGGCAACAGTAGTAATTGAAAAAAAAATTAAATTAATTCAGATTCATTTAATCTCTTCATAATTTTCTGATTTACAGTTTTTMTCATCTTAAGCCTCAAGGGTTTTTCTTTTATCCTCAGATTACTGTTGTTGACTTGTTCATTCTGTGACTTCATATCTCTGTTTAGAGCAGCAACAGTGTGTCAGCCCTTTCTGATTCTGCTTGCTGATCCATCTTCCTGTAGAAGTGAGATGAAATGGGAACAGAAACTTGTGCAAATTCCAGTTTGGGTTGGGTGAGCCATCACCAAGGAGCTGACACGACTTCTCAGAAACTCATTTGCATTATTCTGGCCTAGGATGACCCAGGATTTTGCCTGAGAGTCCCATGTGCAATGGGTTCTCCAAAGGTCTTGATTAAACTCTTCTAACCCAGCCAAGGAATTTCCCAACCAGTTATTTTTACTCTAAAGATAACCCTGGAGAGTTATACATCTTTGCAAAACAAAAAAGCAACCATGAGACACACATCTCCACCCAGTGTTATCTTTGCCCTTTTTGTGATGTTTAGAACTAGGTAAACTTTGCCAACTTTATTTTCTTGAGTCTCATTTTCTGGACAGTGGATGGTTTTTTTCCTTGCCAGCCTCAGTCTCTAACCCTTCACACCACTTATTCAGTGATAGGAAACTCCTATCCTGCACCATCTGAGTCTGGGACAACACCTACTAGGTGGACTGATATGCAGAATAATGCAGTTTCAAACATCTTTTCCTTGTTCTTTCCAACAAGTCCAAAGAAATCCCACCCTAGACATTGCCAGGCCACAGAATATAGTGGCTGTATTCAGATGGAATGATATTCAGAAGATAAAAGTGAGTTCACAGCGAGATTCTGATATGTTCCACATCCTGCATGTTTCCCACTTTAGGAAAATCTTTTTTTTTTTAAATTGCAGTTCAAGGTCAATATGGCAACGATGACAAAAACTTTATCTCCTGCCAATACCTATATCAAAAGCACAGTAAAATATGGCATGATTCTAGAGTTAGTTATCTTGCAGTAGCTTTTCAACAACATCAAAAGCAATGACAGTATGGTCGCTGTCACATATTTCTGTAAAACTATGTGTTTCTTTCACAACTTGTATGTTTTTAGTAATGAATGACAAGCAAAAAACTGTCAGAAAAACTAAATCAGGCCCAAATTCTGTTTTCAGACTAACTCTTAAAACCATATCCAGAATTCTTAGATTTTCACAGAAGGTAAAGGCTGGTTTCAGGTGTAATTTATGTTCTGAGGGTGTGAAACCTACATTGTAGAGAAATTTTATTCCCTGTTTAAGGAGATGGAAGAGGTCATCTATGTAAAAATCACATTCATCTGGAGAATTAAACATGCTAGTGGCTTAGCTTCTAAATAAGCAATAGAAGAAATATGTTTTTAGTTTAAAGTTGCCTTAAAATATCTGTGGCATAAAATACTACTTCATTGTTCCAAAGGAATTCCCCATTATTTATTGTTAAACACTAACCAGTCCTAGCAGACATTTCTTAATAGACTAAACCTTGCAAGTATTGAGTCATATCTATTGGATTGTGCACATTATTTTTATTTTTTTATTTTTAYTGTTTTGATAGATTAAAATAGAAAACATTTGGAGCCACAAAGTTCTTCAAGTTTCAGTCCAATGCAGCTTCATAGGAAACAGTTATGGGCTTTTCAATGGTTCATTCTTTCCAGTATAAGGTAGATTTTGAGATCATATTTGCCAAAATACTGCCCTGCTTCCAGGTTTAATAAATGTTTGAAGGAAAAAAAGGTCTGTGGCCTGGTATCCTGCTGCATATTTCTGTATCCAGAGGCTAATGACCTTTGAGTTAATCCAGTTTCTGAATGGCAGAAAGAATCATGGRTAATCTAATGTGGAAGCATATAGTGCTGGTACGATTGATTTCTTCTGCTAGAGGCAAAACAACCTAACTCACTGCTTTCTAAAATGTAGGAAAAGGTGGTGTCAGTTTGATTTGCTTAAGACTACTCCTACAGGAAATAACATACTGGCATCTTTAGAGAAACACTTCTGTTCCCTGTAAACCATTCTGTGCTAACATTTCTACATGCAAAATGAGAAAGGAAACATGYAATTGACAGAGAAGCCAGCTAGGCTTGTAATTTCCCCAAACTACATCTCAYCTGTAACAGTTTGGTTCCCCGAAAAGATCTTAAATTATTCAAAATTAGGTGCTCCCTTCTTTCTTCTCTGCACTAACATAAAACTGGTTACATTTCTCCTAAACWCATGACTATGCTATTAACAAGAAACTCATCAACAATTCCTCTTACAATTTTTGCCTTTTAAACAAAAATTACATTAGGTCTTAATAGTTACAATACATTTGACATTTGGAGAAGACCTTAATTTTTGTTTGGTTTTGTTGTTTTCTAATGGCTGCTGTTGGTTAGAAAGGAGATTGCAAGAACTCACAGAAGTTCTTAGGTGTTACCCAAATATTCAAACAAACAGGGAACTGGAAATGAAGACCTCCTACACACAATTTGGTAAAAGACCAACAACAATTACTCCTAAGTCTTCTGTTAAACAAGAAACAGAAATACAGTACTGTCTTCTCACTGACTGCAATTCTCTTTTTGGAAGTAACACAGAGGTTCCTGGAGTGCCATGTTTCAGCCACTGAGTGCATATGAACTGGATGCCATAAAATGATAAAACTACTGCAGCTGACATGGACCTCAGAACACTTCAGGTCCTATGTACTCTTACCACATTTTGTAACCAGGAGCATGCCTGCAGAATGCTTCCTGCTTTCCCCACTAGCTCCCTGCTCCCACTTGCTTAATTTCTCCTGTATTTCTCCCATGTTTGAGTTTTTATTTTCCATTACTTTTTACTGTTGATTGGTTTCTGTAACCTCAGCTCAAGAAGTTGGTTTTTTGGTTTTTTTTTCTCAAAATCTCTGCTTTTTATTATGATGGACACAGTMAAACAGGAACAGGGTCCCCAGGGTCACAGCACCAGCCTGACAGAGTTCRAGTGTTTGGACAATGCTCTCAGGCACATGGGGTGACTCCTGGGAACAGTGCCCTGCAGGGCTGGGAGCTGGACTTYATGATCCTGGTGGGTTCCTTCAAACTCAGCACATTCTGTGATTCTGAAAAATTGTTGAATTTTGGAATGGCTCAGGATTMAGACCATGTTGCAGAACTGTATATCCCAGTTACCCCCTCTCAGTAAAATGGATTCAAACTTTGGGTAAGGATTCAATTAAGTATTCCAGTGCTGCTCAAGCCCTGTGTTTGGGCCAGTACTATTGTCTGACTTATACCAAGAGATAGTTGTTTTGCCAAAGATAACTGTAATTATTGGCTGAAATACTTTTGTTCATCAACTGGCTCATTTAAGGCAGCAAATAAATAAATAATTAAATAAAATAATCAGGCTCTGTCATAGTACAGTATATCTTAAATAAACAATCTTTTTACCATGTGTTGATGATTAATGGATGGCTGTTTCTGGCAAAACACTCAACTGTAGCTCCAGGCATGGGACATCATAACTTTCCAAAAAAGTAGTAACAGCTCCCCTTATACATGCTTCAGACAGCCACTATACATTGCAGTTTCCATGAAAAACAGGAATTTGGACTTGGATGAGTTGATTTTTTATAGGTCAGAGCTTATAGCTCATATAAATTGTGCACACATTCCTCAATGGCACAGGCCTCCCTAATATAAAAACAGATGCAGCCTTGTGTTCATGTGGTTCATAGAGTGTGTCAGTGTTGGACATTTTATAAAAAAAATATCCTGCAGTGGTTGAAAACAAGCCCTTCTTGCTCCACTAATTCTGTCCCTTTTCCACTCCTGCCCACTTCCCTTTCCTGCTGTAGTGGTGCAAGCATCACAGCTGGGCACATCTGCCCCTTGTAACCATCTCCAGCATTTCCACTTTGGGAAACAAGCACAAAAAACACTGTAGCAGCACTACTGACAGATTTGGATTTTTTTCCAGTATTGTCTGGATGCTGTATATTCTRTTTTTCCAGAGCTTAGGAGTTGGCCAGCAGGGAGAAAGACTGCCTTGCTGTGGCTGTGACACACCAGATCAGGCTGAATCTGCTGGAGAGGATGGGAGCTGCAGAGTTGGCTCCTCCCCAGGAGCCCTGGCRCACTCAGCACAGGGGGGTTTCTGGAGCACAGAGCTGGCAGTGGGAGAGGCCAGGCAGGAGGGTGCTCTGCTCAGCAGGACCAGGCTGGCAGCCAGCTCACACAAGGCACGGAAAGAAAGAGACATTCACAGCACTGAAAGTGGTGGGTTCTCTCTTCAGCTTGGGAAGGTAATGAAAATTGCTGGATTGACACTGCCGAGAAAAAAGGGAGAGCTGCTCTTCCTCTTTTTAGAGTGTCTCACTCAGGAGGCCTGATTTTCTCAAACTTTGATCTAGTTTATTAGTTTTGTGCTCTAATTCTGCAAAAGGGCAGCAGCCACAAAATGTTGAGGGGGATCTGAGGGGTCATGGGTAGGTTTGGGCATCACAGACAACTCTCTTCTGGTTCAGCTCTCACAGAAGCTGCCAAACAAAACACAGCCTTGGGGCAGGTCCAGAGGCAGAGCCAGTAGATGCAGGGAAGCACAAGGCTCCTGTAGCACTGCCTGTTGTGTRCTCGATTCCATTTCTGAAACAATACATGTTAAAAGAGGTGGATGACAGAAGATACCTACAGTAGAGATGCTGGCCAAAAGCAAGCAGAAGGTGAATGAGGAATGGATAAAAATACTTGGAGGTGCCACAGACACTGGTTCAAATAGAAAAGCAGAAAGACCTGCACAGTTACTACAGCCTTCCTACAGAGCCATGAGAAAACACCCTGGAGATGCTGTAATTCCTTTGGATGTAGCTGGTTTATTTATCTTGTTTGGTTTTATATTTTCTTCCAAAGACAATGTTATTATTCCAGTGGCATCACCCTCTCAGATCTGTGTTCAGGCAGATGCTGACACACTAGAGCAAGCATGGATGAAGCCCACCAAGACCAGTGAAGTGCTGGAGCATGAGACCTGTGAAGAATCTTCAGAAAATTGCTTTGCTAAGTCCCAGGGGAAGATCTTATTGCTGTCTCTAACTCTCATCAGAGCATAGAGAAGAGAAGACAGAGCCAGACCAGTGTCAAAGGCGCACTGATAGGACAAATGGCATATGGAAAATTCTGATTACAAAGAAAGTTTAATTTTTTAACCAGGAAGCTGGCCAAACTCTTGAAGAGGATCCCAGAGAGTGTGAAACCTTCATCCCTAAAGATATTCAGAACTCATCTGGCAAAGCCRTGACTCACCTGGAACAGTTGGATACATTTAAAGCAGTATCAGGTTAAAACACTCTCCAGAGACCTCTTCCAACATAATTCATTCTGTGACTCTATGACCTAACCAATTATCTTCTGGTTTACTTTCCACAACACCCTTATAATATTGATAGTTTTAGTTAATACAAGGAACTTTTCATCMTTAAGCTGTTTTTAGTGTTCTTTGTAAAAACAACCTCTGAAAAATTTTGCCATTATTATTTTTAAATTCTTGTYGCAGCCAAGCTGTTTTGAAATACACAGCTGAACTGGAGAAACAGGAACATAATGATGCTGACCATCCTTCCTGGCTTGGATATGACAGGGATGGTAACATAACTACCTTCACCAAAAAACACAGACCAGAGCCTGAAAAAACAAATTCTTCAAAATGAAAAATGAAGAAATGTGCAGCATCTCTACAGTTCAAGGGTTTTTCTCTAGAGCATGAAAAGACCACTGTGTTATTTTTTCTTAAAACTAATCACACTTTAATAAAAGGCCATTTGTTGCATTAGTAAGGAAGCATAGCAAATCTTTCTCACAGGAGTATGAATGCCTTCAAGCAAGACAGCTGCACTCAGACAGCACTGCTAACTCTCAGATGTTGATTCAAGCTGTCTYCATCTTTCAATAATGAAAGTTTTTGTCGTCCCGTGCAGAGTAAGCAAGGAATAAATCTGCATGTGTTGGAGGATTTGTTTGCCATGAAGGTCCTCTCCAGGACATAAACACTCTGACTCCCCAGAGAACTTCACACTTGATGTGGCTGGTACCCATCAAGAACAGCCTTGGAGAGGAGTGGAGAGCAGCGAGTAGGCAGTGACTGCAGATTCTTTAATACACAACTACACCCATGCATTTAGGCACAGTTCTCCACTTCTCAACAGTCACTTGTGCACCAGAGCCCTCATTCTCATAAAAGCCTCTTGGGCTGAGTCCAGCTCTCCAAACAACCTCATGTTTGTGTCTGCAGGTCTGAACTGTGGGCTGGCTGGCAGCTGAGAGAGCAGGAGAAACAAATTAAAGGGAGCACAGATGAAAAAAGTGTTTGAGCATAAATTTGCTCCAGTTACAAGAATGTCTTCTCATCAAATGGACAAAAAAAGATACATGGGCACACAAGGGATTTGCCATTCAAATTCTAATTGCTGATAACCTACTGATCTTCCCTTGTCTAGAGATAAATACAGTTTCACCTCATTAGAGCAGAACAAGACATTGTACAATGCCTTTGGGGAAACTCATAAGGCAGGGTTTGTCCTCCTTCAACTCATTCTTGACCTTTATATTAACATTCTAGCTGGTCTCAACATGTTTTAGCTTGGAATGAATAYAATCAGTAGCTTCAGTTGTAGCACAATTTTTCTGCTGGCTGATTTAAACTTCTTTAAGCAAGTAACTATCAAGTCTGATGTTTAATTCCTGCTAGATTTAGAAWATTAATGAATTCAAAGTCTGAGTTTGCTTTCTTTTGAATATGGAACAAATAACATGCTTTCTCACTATGTTTTCCATTAAATTGCTGATGCAGCAGTCTCAAAAAACACAATCTTAATCTCAGAGGCTGACAAGCTTTGTATTTCAAGTGAATTATGGGACCATTAAATGGATTCAATCTTGTGAAATAYTTACTAGACTGTTTTCATGTAGTGTGAATTTTGAGGTGCTTTTTCACTTTGGCTGCAGCAGGGCATAGAAATAATTAGTTTAAAATATTTTTCTGGGTATTCAGAATCATTATAATTTATTAATTTTGTAACTTTWAAAAGTATAATAATAATTCATATCTATTAATATTTTAATGCCTTTAGTAATACTATTAGAAATGTTTTATATATTACTGTTTATATTAAAAATACATATAATTTGTCATATGTATCTGTGCCCACCTCATCCCAACAAGCAGTACATACAACAATAAACAGGAAGGGGAGTTTTTAACCTCCCTGAATTACAGTAGATATGCTGCCCTTGACTCTTGGAGTCCATTAGCCAGGGGCAATTATATCTCCTGGGGAATCCTGTGGCAAAAGAAGTTAATTTCATAATGTACCATTATGCCTTACAGAACATACACATATATACAAAACTTAAAGCCTGAGCTGACTGAATTCTCTCCTGCTCTTTACCATCCCCTGAGCTGGCAGGGATTCTGATATTTCAGCTTAAAACACAGATTTCACTACTGCTTYTATAAGATGCCATAGAGATGCATGGAAAGGCTTTTAAAAGCCCCATTTACTTTACTGTGTGYTTTACAGTAACACAGAACCCTCCACAAAATCAGACCAGCCCTTGTGCAGGTTCACCTGCTCCCCTCACCTCCCTCTCTGCCTGCCAGGGCTCTCAGTCACTGCAGACAGAGCAAACAAAGAGATTCCAGCTCTCAGTCACAAGGGCAACATTTCCCTTCTAGGGCAGCTTCTCCTTCAGGGGAATGCTCAGTGGACTCTCCCCTAAGTCCAGTTGGAGGAGTGCTCCTTCTTGAAATCAGCCAGATCCATGGCACTTTAATTATTTGAAAAGCTTTTCTTTGCAGATGAGCAGTGGTACACAGAGCTGGAGTTCTTCCTTCCATCCACAAACCAGAGGTTCAGGATGACACAGAGCAAGTTCTACCATTTTACAGAAGTATTTTTACACAGAAAGTATCCATCACCCAGGCAGAAACTGCTCAGGGTTCAAACACCAAATGAAAAGACCACATAAGAACCACACTGAAAGTGATTTTTTTCCTATCCATGATACAATATGGTTGAARAAAATTCTCTGCATTTTGCATAAACCAGCAGAATTCCCACAGTACTGAGACATTAAATTTAGAAGTATAACAGAGCTTGCAAAGCATGGCATCTTGGAAGTGTTGAAAATGCTTTTTTAAATTTTTAAAAGACAACTCCAAACTTTTGTTTGAAAGCTACCAGCTTTTAAACTGATATGGTAGTGGGTCAAGTTATATGAATTCTGAATATGCAAGATCATCTTGTTCCTAAAAGGCACTAGAAGTAAACCAGACTGTTTAGCACCAGCACTGTCGTAGGCAAATCTTGGGTTAAAAYGCTCTCATTTTTAATAGTTTCTCTTTTATATTAAGAATATTCATCCAAAACTTTTCATAATTTTACAGAAATGTTCCTTTGTAGTTTCTTGATTTAATCTCTTTGGCCTCTTTCACCTTTAAGAACTCTTCAGCTTGACAGACTGGATCCAGCTTTGGCTTTTAAGACACACTTTGCCATTTTGTGTGTCAGCCTTAATCCATTTGTCTGTTTCATCCCTTTGATTCATGTGACCTGGAAAAGAGAGTTGTCTTAGTTTAATTTGACACACAGTAAACATATCATCTTCACATTGTCATTTTTTTACAAGCTCCCTGGAAGCACTTATAGCACTTTTATTTGGTAGAATTTGTGTACTTTTAGCAGAGACATTTCCCTCTTGATACAGTTTTTTTTTACATTAATCTACTTTCCCACAATACATCTTCACAATAGAACAGTGGTTTTTATTACATAGTATTTATTCTAAGCTATRAAATGTGTTATGGTGGGTTGACCTYGGTTGGATGTCAGGTACCTACCAAAGCCACTCTACCACTCTCCTCCTCAAATGAACAGGCCAGAGAAAACAGAACAAGAAGCTCATGGAACAAGATAAGGACAGAGAGAATTCAGTCAGCAGTTACTGTCACAGGGAAAACAGACTTGACTTGGGCAAAAATTAATTTTATTTATTCCCAATCAGCTCAGAGAAGGGTAATAAAAAAATAAAGCCAAATCTTAAAAACATATCCCACTCACCACTCCCTTTGCTCCAGGCTTAATTTCACTGCTGATTCCTCTACTTCCTCCCCASYAGAGGCACAGGGGGATGGAGAATGGGGGTTTTGGTCAGTTCACACATCATCTCTGCCACTCCTTCCTCTGCAGAAGGAGAGCTCCTGATGCTCTTCCCCTGCTCTGCCATGGAGCCCTCCACAAGCTRCAGGGGAATCTCTGCTCTGGCATCTGGAGCACCTCCTGCCCATGTTTCCACACTGGCCTCCACAYCAGCWGGGCTGTTTCTCTCACATATTTTCACTCCTCTCTCCAGCTGCTGGTGTGCAGTAGGGTTTTTCCTCTTTAACTGTGTTATTTGTCATCACTGATGGGTTAAACCCTGGCCAGTGGTGGGTCCATCCTGGAGCAGGCTCTGTAGGACACAGGGGAAGCTTCTGGCAGCTTCTCACAGAAGCCACCCCTAGAGCCMCTCCCAGCACCTTTGCCACACAAACCCTACATGTACTGGTTTTCYCTGGGGTAGGGTTATTTTTTTTTATAGTAGCTAGGATGAACCATGTTTTAGATTTCTGCTGAAAGCAATGTTGACAATTAACAATATATAAAATTTGTTATTTCTGAGTGGCCCTTTCAGAGCATCAAGGCCTTTTCTGCTTCTAATACTGCCCACCAGTGAGGAGGCTGGGGGTGCACAATAAGCTGGGAGGGGACAGAGCCAGGACAGCTGACCCCAAATGACCAAAGGGACATTCTGAGCTGTATGGTGGCATGTTCTGTATCAGAGCTGGCAGAAGGAGGAGCAGAGGACACTCAGAGTGATGGCATTTGTCTGACCCAGTACATGAGATACAGTCCTGCTTTCCTGGGGATGGCTGAACACCTGCYTGCCYTGGGAATCAGTGAAAGAATCCCTCATTTTGCTTGGCTTGTGTGCACAGCTTTTGCTTTATCCATCAAACTGTCTTAATCTCAAAGTCTCTTTATCCCAACCATGACTTTTCTCACTTTTACTTTTCTGCTTGTCTCCCCCATCCCACTGTGGGGAGTGAGTGGCTGCCTGGTGCTCAATAACCAGCTCTGGTTAAACCATGACTCTACATGAGATACTGATCTGGTAAGTAATTTCAAAGATTTTAAGAGCCATGGTAAGACCTGATTGTCCAGATGCCCAGATATTTTGCTACTACTACTGTTTCCTTATGATAATGGCCTAAAAAAATCCCCACAATCCTGAGATATCTGTCTTCTTACAGGTTTCACAYAAAATTTGTATTCACAGGCATGCTCTGAAAAGCTCACTAACAAAGAAGAGAGTTCAACTCAGTCTCATTTTATAATCAAAAACYTGAGACCCAGAGAGAATAGCTAATCTTCCAAATTTATATGAAAGATTTGTGTCCATATTGGGAATTAAACTGTGATCTTTAAAGTGCCAAATCAGTGCCTTTAYCACAAGATCAACCTTCACTTTGGGTTATCTTTACAAAATATCWTTTATTGTTACTTTAGTGTTCATTTAATTGTGTGAATTCTAAGTTTAGAATAATTTGAGCCTGGAATAGCAAGAGGGATGGCAGGGAAGCAGATTCTGAGCCAATTTTGCAAACATGCTCTGCTCTGACCTGTAACACAGCTGAAATTAAATTCTGGCCACAGCAAAAACAGTGGCAAAACTCCAAGTGACATCACTGCACTGGTTTCCACAACTCAGGCCTGTGTGCCAGAAGTTTTCAATAGCATTTCAGTGCTTTAGCAGCTCTAAGTGAGATTCATTTGAGTTTATGGGCCAAACCCACAGCAATCACAACAGGCTGAGGTATGGTTTGGAAGTAGAGTTCTTAGAGGAGTCCAACAATGCCAGAGTCCCTGCAGTGTCCCTTGTTATCAGACTACAACAWGCCTTCAGGTGTCTCCATGGGGATGCTTTAATACAATTTCTGCACTCCTCATTGCTCCAGACAGCAGCAGTCTCAAGCACACTCAGTGTCAGTRTCATGCCTACAGTAAAGCAGAATCCACAGACCTCTACTCATCAYCTAACTGCAGACTTAAATCTGTGATGAATCACCAAGTTGGACAAAYGTGTTGTATATGGAATCCATTAAAATTTGAAACTTCGGTTCCTCAAAGCTTTCCTCAATCACTGATTTTCAATAGTATTGTATCAGGGAGATAGAACAAAAAGCACTTAAAGCATTTAATCAGTCTRGCTTTTAAACAGGAAACAGCCTCCCGGTGACAAGAAATTGAACCAACAAAGAAGTATAAAGGAAAATTTCAACTGATCCTTTAACAGAGCTGTAGAACACAAAAARTACAGCTTTTTCTCCTAGGGAGAGAGGACACAATAAATGCAGGGCAGAGATATATTTCCAGAATATTGGAGTGCTTGGTCCCAGTTCCTCTCTCTCATGTTTTTSTGACTATGGCTTGTACTTCTGTACAAGAAACAAACACTGAAGCACAGAATCAGTGCTGTAAATTGTTTCATGCACTGCTTACACCTTGGCAAAAAAGTTAAAGCAGAGTTTAGGGGACACAGGAACAAATTTACAAGAGCCATTTTAAAGCCGAGTTTCTGTCTGAGCTCTGTTTCTCATTTTGGTTTTGCTATGTGAATGTAGAAAAAAGTTTTGTTCCTTATACTTCTGGAAATTTGCCTGTGAGGCAAATATTAAGGTTATTAAGCCCATCACTAGTAGGAGGTTAAAAGCTATTTCCTATATTTGAATTACTTTGTGTATGAGGCACTAATCAAGCAACAAGGTTTAGTTGGAGACCTTCTGATGACTGCTTGGGTCTTAACTGTACTCACTACTTGTACTCTGAATACCATGAGAACATGCATGGATTTTGAGGAAGACTTTATTAGCTTGATTAAATCACAAAAGCAAACAGCCTCCTGAACTGAGAATGAGGGGGAGGGAATTAATTTCAAAACCTACCAGTGAAGACAGCAGCAGGAGTTCAGGAGAAGACAGATACACTATTATGCTGTGTATACTTTTCAACTTAAAGCCYAGGAAAAAGGTTGTGGTGTTTTTCCCCCTCCCCAGTGTGTGGTGTCTAAAGGAAGGTAACACCTTGGCAAAACTTCACAGTCAAGTACTGACTGTTTATTTATTTGCCTTCCTGGAGATTGGACAAGTTGAGAGCTCTATTTTCATACCACAACACACAAGAAGAGGATAATATTTTAAGTGTTGTTCGTTGGTAGTGTTAGGACTGTGGTATATATCAAAAGGCTGTGAACAGCTTGAGCTGAATGCAAGCTGAAACCAATAAAAATCTGTAGGATAGCATCTCATCTAATGTGTTTAATAAAAGTTGGATGAACTTTCTATTTGACTCAAAGGAATGTAATATTTTCCAGATACAACCTGGGTCTTTGTTTATTTTTTTTAAGATATTGCTTAAGGATCAAGGCTTCACAGAGGGCAGTGTGTAGAGGGACATTATAAAACAAAGCTCTTCCCACTCAATTCTAGTGGCCAAGAGTCAATAAAAACTGCTTCTAAGAAAGAAGGAAAGCTCTGAAGTGCCTTGAGAACAGACTAAAACAGGGGGGGCATGACAGCAGATAGTGTTACTCCTGGGATTGAACTGCAATGCTGACTGCAACAAACCCAAGACAGCTGCACAGTGGGAGCACTTGTGCAGCTGGTAAGCTTCAGATAAAACCTGAAGTTTCAGCAGACTGACATAATACAAGCTCTTTCACTTATTTCCCTTTTAAAGGCAAGTTGCTTGTCTCATGTTATTCACTGCCCCTTCAGCTGTGTTTGTATTCAGCCCTTGAACTCCAGGCAGCTAAAAACACAGACRTTACCTTGGAGTAAGCAATACAGAATTTCTCATAATGAACACTCTTAACCACATCCATCCATGTGCTTTGTGCATGGTACAAGAAACTGATGCAGTCAGCCCCCTCTGGCACCCTGGCCTTAAAGCAATCCTAAAGAAAGGCCAYAGCATTCCACAGGCTGCTCTCCCAGACTACTGTGTGAGGGACCACTGAGGGAACAGTGAGAAGGARTTATTCCTGATAGCAGGAAACCTCTGGCTAGATCCCCTTTGCTCCAGCAGGGAGCATCAGGCAGATGTGAAAGTTGTTATAATTCAGTGCATGCCTGAGTGAATGACTGTTGTAAGGAGAAAGGTGCTTCTCACCATAACCTATGGGGAGAACCAGGCAGGATGAGAAGACCTGAAGCATGTTAGTAAGAGAAACCTGAAAAGTCAGAGATAGGACAGAAGTGCCAATGTCCATCTTTTCAAAGCAATCTGGTTATTACAGACAGGCTGACTCTCCAGAGGCACAGGAAGAGGAAGGCCAGCTCAGAAGTTCTAGAGTATTAAAAGAATAATTGGATACTCAATCAACACAGAAGGTAGAGGGAATGTGAAAATTTTCACAGGGAAAAAGGAGTTAGAAAAGTCAGTGGGGGATTTCCTCTGCACGTCCTGCTTACACATCTAAGGGAAGGCATAAAYTAACATGGGAGAGTCCCATTACCTGCATGGTCACCAGAAGAACAGCTCAGAGGAACACTGCTCTCAGGTGGCTTAGCAAAGCTCTTGGGCTGTAGCCAGGATGGGATTAGTACCAAAACCTAGAAGTCCTGGTAACTGCTGCAGTTGTTGTCATGCTGACAACAACTGGGAGCAAGTATGCCTCCACCTGGGAGAAAACCAAAACTCCCAAAGCATAAGCTCTTTGTACRAGGACAGAAAACCACAGAGGTTTGCCAGTTGAGAAGGTAAAAACAGRGAGACACAGTAACAACAACAAACAYCCACAGCCTCTGAGGAGCAGCTGGGAMATGGCRGGACTGTGACAGTGTTCGCAGGGGTCCCAGGAAGAGGGAAGAGACGAGAATGTTGACTCCATGTTTCAAAAGGCTTGATTTATTATTTTATGATATATATTATATTAAAACTATACTAAAAAAATAGAAGAAAGCTAGCCTTCTGATGAAATCCTAAGAATAGAAAAGAATGATAACAAAGGCTTGTGTATCAGACAGAGACCAAGYCAGCTGACTGTGATTGGCCAYTAATTAGAAACAACCACATGAGACCAATCCCAGATGCACCTGTTGCATTCCACAGCAGCAGATAACCATTGTTTACATTTTGTTCCTGAGGCTTCTCAGCTTCTCAGGAGAAAAAATCCTAAGGAAAGGATTTTTCAGAAAATGTGTCTGTGACAGTGGGACATTTACCATGGAAACTCACCCAGCTGCTGCAAACCAGATGAATTGCCTGCAAAGTTAAAAGATTGCTCAGCACCAAGCAGATGGCATCAGGTGAACGGCTGCCACTGGATATGAACTTGGCACTAGGACTGGGGCAGGGATGGAGAAACATCCAAAGTCAGGTGAGTCCCTGGCATCACTCAGAGATGAKATTTACATGGTTTATTTTCCAGACAATTAGGCTTGGAAATTGACACCATTTGCTACAAGGATTCAAATAAAGTCTCTGAATGACTGCAAAACTTTTTCCAGCAAGTTCACAGTGGTTAACACACAGGCTGGCAACCAAAGTGGCTGAAGTGTTTCCAGTGGCTGCATTTCATTCAGTCCCCATCCACCTACATGGCTGATAACSTTCCTTTGTTACTGTGGGGTGGGTGGGAGCAGATGGTCACCTCAACCTGAGACAAGAGAAAGCAGGGCAAAAAGCCTTTCCTGAGGAAGCACTGAATTTGGTATGAGATACTCACCTGGTCTTCACAGCCTGCAGTACTGACAGTCCTACTGCCTCCCCAGACAAATGCTACAAGAAAGTTTACCTTGCTATTTAGCTAAGTTTCCTTTACCATAAGGTCAAGTTATAATTTTTAGTCCCATTGCCAGTCAACAGAACAATTTATTTCCTTATTTCTCTGTAGCAACTTCTTATGAACTAGAAAAACGCATCTTCCCTTTATCTTCTGAGACAAACCCAAATTTTTCAGTCTTCTCTTGTTAATCATGATTTCAGGACTCTGATCACATGTTCTCCTTGAGAGACTCTACAGTTTCAAAGCACAGTACTCAAAACTGGACACATTCCAGCAATGTATTACTAATGCCATGTAAAGCCAAAGGATCATTTTGAGTTTTACAGAACAATCATGTTAACCTGCTGTTTGTTTTCAATGGTGTAACACTATTGTTTCCTGATATTATTTRAATATTGCTCCTCTTGGGACTACAAAGGTAATTGCTCCTACCTTTGTACTTAGAACTTAACTTATTGGAAAATGGCCTAAAAAGCATGTAAATCAAAATTACATGAACTTTGACCTTCAACATGTTTGTCACCCCTTTAACATAACAGTCTTCTAAGTTCATTTTCTGCTTAAATATTTAACACCTTTTTAGCCTGCTACTCTCTCTTTTACCACATGTAGTACTTATAGCTAATTACCTCCACAGGCATAAGATTTAAGAACACAGGCACACCTGGAGACAGGGAGAAGGCAGACATTGAGCAGGAAGGGCTTCTCTTCTTGCCAGGGAAAAGAAAGAACACCTTGACATGACTACAATCAGAAATTACTGGAATTACTCAAGCACTCTAAAGGTAGCCAAACACTTCCACTGATGGAAGCTGGACCAGTGCTGAGCATGAGCTCTGTTTTTGTAACATTTCATTATAGTATACATACTGCTTTCAAGACTGCCAATGGAAACAGATGTAATTTGCGCTTGCAAATTACTTCAAAGAAGAAAAACTCCCTGTCACTGCTCTCCAGTTCCCTCCCTTTCTCAGCAAGTGTCTCCACTTTGCAGGAAAGTCCCTTCTTTTCCTAAAAGAGCAAACCCTTCCTAAAAGAGCAAACCCATTTTCCCACTCTCATCCCTCTGTCTCTGGAGCACTCACTGCAGACTTCCATCCTCTTGCTCTCACTAAATCCCACTCTCTTCCTTGGCTGGCTGGCAAAGCCTGGATGGGAGTGCTTGTTCCCCTCAGTGTGGAACTGGGGGATGATGGTGCACAYGAAAACTGCTCTAAAGCAGCAGGGAAGGCTTTCCTAGAGCAGCAAAGTGCAGGAATAACTGCATCTTTACCCAAGTCACAGAACTCTGCCCTGTCYTCCCACCGGACAGCCTTCTCTCTAACACATTCACATGCTCCCAGAGGCAAGTAAAGCTTCCTAAAAGGTCACAGTGCCTGTGTTATTCACATGAGAACTGGATCTTCTGAAAAATCATCTGGTTTTAAACTAATCTTTGAACTCAAAAGCATAAAACTCCTCAACTGCCATGCTCTTGTGATACAGTTTTTAACCACTTGGCAAAGCTCCTCTTCACTCTCTRTTTTACATTTCTTAGTCACAACAGCAGGACAACTATGGACCCTGTACCTGAAACTTCAACAGTGAATAATGCTCCCAGGATAAAGAAATTGTATTAAATGATTTTCAATTATTTGAAAATCTACTTGTACAAGAAATATCACCTTTAGGAAGAARCAATTGTTGATAGTGAGGGGACAAGTGCAGAAAGGTAAGGTAAAGAGAAATAGAAGCAGGAAGTATTTCCTTTTTTATGTAATGCTGTAACTTCTTTAAACAACTGATAATCATTGGCCTAATGCTGTTGCCTTTGCATAATTCTCGATGATTTCTGTGCCTTTGGGAYGTGTATATTTGAGAGTTAACTAATCAGAGTTTCTGCTTTTGGCCTCAAGTGCCAAGATCATTCCCATACAGAACAATGGGCTGAAAAATTGCATCTGCTTCAGTGATGACTGTCCCACACAAACACTGACTGGGTTGTGAAACCAGAGAAGTCATTCAGCTGGGGATATTTGAAACACCATTCTTATCTTTAATGTTGCCAAAGTAGCAAGATGATTGATTGGCTGGTGGTCCTCATTCACTGAGAAGTCTCRTTTTACTGCTGAGGTGATTCATTACACCGAGTCTTCCTAGAATCTGGGGTCCTTCCACAGATTTCTACCCTGACAACCTCTAATTATGGGTTTTGTAGAAACTGTATTAAATAACCAGTACTAAATTTAAGTGCTAGTTACTGTTCCCAGGCAGGAAGAGATACAKAAGCAGGCTACATCCTAAAATTATATAATTACACTTCCAATGTTTTCCTGAGTCTGAGATCCCCATCTTACATGGGAGAGGAAAAGAGGTTTTGTGCATATTTTCTTAGGTTTAAAACTCCAAGCCTTACCCCATCTGCTGTCACAGCAGGTCACACTGACATAACACATTCAAACAGAGCTGGAGCCCTCAGACACACTCAGTTAATGTTTTCTCTAGAGCAAACTGTGGAATTGGTAAAAGCAACAGCCTTAACTTCTAGATAGCAACATCTGGAGTGGGGGAGAGAAATACACACCCTGACAGTGAATTGTGCAACTGTTTTCTAAAGCAGGAAACAGCAAGACCTGGGATTCTAMGTTCAGTTTTAAATGCCTTACAAGAATACTTCCAGTAATTGCAGGTACCACTCCATGTACTCTGTCTCTATTCCTCCAGCTCCAGCTKCTTCTGCTCTTCTCATCTCCCACCCATCATTTCTCAGCCTATCCTGCACTACTGGACATTTATAAATATGCCATTACCCCTTTTATCTCCCCTCCTTTGACTCAGAAATAGACAGATTTTTTTAATTATTATATTTTGAATATAATAGATTGCCTAGGAAAGTCAATGTGAGTTTCTAAGCCAACAAAGCAAAGGGTCAAATCCAGCCCTGAATTATCTCCCACAAATCCACTGGACTAACACTAAGGAGGAATTTGGCTCTAAGGCTTTTGTCAGAAGTTGATTACATTCACAAGCCATTTACCAAATAAAATTTTAAAGTCATCCAGTAACATGGGGAGTAGAAGAGCACAAGCAAACATCTGAAAGTGAAGCAGATTAAACAAGCAGCTGCCAAGGGCAATAAACTCATAAAGAAACGTAGATGCCTTTGACTTAGGCCAGACAGACATTTATTGGAAGCCAAGATTAGTAAGCCTTACCACTTAGAGTTACATGATCATCTTTGGAGGCACTCTGTGTTTCTTTTAACTGGATCTCTGAACTCACATCCACTTTTCTTCCAGACAGCTCTAAATAGGCTTTGAGAGATGCAGGTACCTTGACTGTAATTGAACCTGGTACAAATTTAAGTGAAAGTTAGTTAGTTTAACCCTGAGATCAAAGCATGAAATAGTCAATTTTTTCACTAATTTGAGTCAAATCATCACTTGGTTGTACTTGGTTGGGGTTTTTTAAAAGTCTTCAGAAACAGTAACCTCTTTTTTGTGGTCATTGAAAGGATAAATGAAGGTATTTTCATTTATCATAAACAGAGTATGTCACACACAGAAAATGGTATCACAGAAAGACATGAAAATAAATAGTGACATACACKTCTAGCAATGTCTTTTGGTAGAGGATCTTATTACAGGAATGATCAAGGGAAGCAAATATAATAGATCTCACAGGTATTATGACTTTTAAGTTCATCTTCTAGTTGTATATTGACATTCCAGAGCAAGGACAGGGCATCAGACTTGACAAATAACCCAGTCACTGCATGGCAGACGATGAAAGAATTGCTCCTCTGGAAGGATGAGGTGCTGCTCACTTGCTCTGAACACTGGCAATTGTCTTTGCTTTACTGCTTAGGGCCAGCTGTTCACATCCCCCAACACATGCAGTCTCAAWACTGACTAACCAGTTTAGRCTGTGCATCACTAAAATGTAAACTAGTAGCAAAACTGCAGCATTGGTGTCCTGAAAAATTCTACTTTGAGATTAAACCCAGAAATTCTGACTTCTGCTTCCCCTAAMTATGTGCATCTATGCATCAGACCAAAGGCAGACACTGGGCCCCCAACCTGCCCACATTAGTCATCTTTGGAATAGCTCAGTCACAAAGTCTGAAAGCTCTCTCCTACACATAAGATCAAAAACCTGAAAAATTCAGAATATGCTTCCTTTTTTGTGTTCCTTAGTTTTTGCTTAATTTCAACATTTACTTTAGAAAAACATAAAACAGTTTCTTGACATCCATCCCAGAAGCTTSAGCAGAACATGGTAAGGATAACAGCTAAGAGGCACCAGAAGGCAACCCTAGCTGAGCAATTGAGACAGAAYCACTTGCCTGTGACAGCTCTGCTGAACAAATAACTTCCAGTATAATTTAGGCCTGCATTTTGCTGGATACACAAAAGCCTTAGAATAAGAAAGGGAAAAGATCTTCATCTTTGGGTCCTCTTTGGAGAGTTGCTCAGTGATGACTCACAAAACCCAGCACACATGCAGCTCATTTAGCACAAGAGGGACATTTTCTACACTGCAGCTGTCGGCAGTTATTCTGAATTTACAGGGTAAACAGAACCAGAGCTTCAACTCTGCCTTTACTAAACTGTGCTGCCAGAAGAGATGTTAGAAAATATTTTGAAAATAACATTAATTAGCTTTTATTGAATACATTCCTYTTTTCTTCTAGCTCAAAGAGACATTAACTTAGCAAAGTAAGCAATACTAAAGGTAACCAAGAAATAATATAAAAATAAACTTCTTTGCACTAATGAAGCCAAACTASATGTACAGAAAGGTGCACAAATTATTTCAATTCACTGACATCATGAGTCCCATTTTGAGTAACTGTTAGGATTTAACAGGGCACAGGCTTTGTTTCACAGGAGACAAAGTGGACCAAAYCACCTGAAGTGTCTGACATGACATTAAAGTCAAGTTTAGAAATGCTGTGGTGTGTTTTGGCTTGGTTTGAATTTTTTTGTTAGTTAGCATTTTGGGTTTTTTTGTGTTTTTTTTTTTAATTTTTCCAAACTAGGATTAACAAGATGTAYTCAGGGCTCTGTAATTTCCAGTATTGTATCTTCAGAATTGCAAAACTATGAATTCAACATTAGGTGTGAGYATTTAGCTAAGAAGAGAAATTTTAGTGAGTAAGCAGGAGAGAAAATGAAGRAAAATGGTAATGTAAGGCTCTCCCATCTTTGTTTTTCTGCCTTCAAATTTTTATAGAAGGACATTTYAGTCAGAAGGCAAGAAAAATAAATGTATGTGTGTCAGTGATCACTGCACATACAGCATCATGGAGAAAACTGTGCTCAAGGCAAAGGAACACTGTAACTCTCAAAAAAGAAAAACATTGCAAAACACAAACACATTTAATCCATCTTAAGTATTCTTCTCCCTGACAGAGCTTATTGTATTTTAAGTATTTCTAGACATCTTTCAATARTGATGCAAAAAGAAAAAGTAAATARCCAACAATCACAAACTATTTTTTACAGACACATAAAAAAGCCMAAAAAAACCCCTTATCTCCTTTTCTTTTAGATCAAAATCTGCTAGAATAAAATATTTGATTTAGTTTGCTAACCTTTCTGGGATTTCAGATCCACTTTTCTTAATTGACTGACATAAACATCTATTGTCCCATGGTATGTAGAAGCTTTTAGACTTCCATCTGATGAATCTAAAAAAACAAAAGAAAAGAACTTGTGTATCATTCACTCTTTTTAAGTAAACCTTTGCCATAATCTTTCTTCATACCTCAAACTGATTTTTATCAATTCTTTTGTATTTGGAAATAATAATTATATTTATTAATATTCATAATAATTTACAGATTATACATAATATACATATACATAATAATTTACATAATATACATATACATAATAATTTACATAATATACATATACATAATAATTTAGACTGTCAGCCTTCACTTGGGTTTTCTTCAGAAATCTCTTATTCTATGTCGCCACTCCAGAACTGGGGCACACTCTGGTCTGTGACTCTGCAGTTGCTCTACACCTACAAGGGCCCAACTGCAGTCAACATCTTCCTACAGGAATGTCTTTATCTTTATGTGAAAACCAAGCATGAAACTTGAATACTAAGATCTCTTTTAGCTTCCAARAGAGTTCATTTGCTCAGACCCTGTGCAGGGAGAACTTTACCCAGGAAAGCTGCCCCATGCACAAACCAAGCAGCTGTGCACTGCAATATCTTGTTACACAGAAAAACTGAACACAGGCTTTGTAAAGTCTGATTCACTACATCTGAACTATCAACAATTGTTTAACATGTCCAGGAAAACAACACTATTTGTTCTGTGCCTTGGAATAGAGAGGCCTAAATTTTCTTTTATACTTTATTAGCAGAAATTTATGGTCATACAGCTTTGCAAAGAAGCATTTTTACAAACAAAAAGCCTTTAAGAAGCTTTAAGTGTACACTTGAGTAGTCTTTATTTGCAATGTAKCCCAAATTTTAAACACATAGACTTCCACAATATTAAGTGAAGTCCCAAAGTGTTCAACTATTTTCAAACTACTGAGTTCAAACTATTGAACAAGTTTATACATAATAAGACTTGTAAAGAAATTATAAAAAAAATCTAGAAGAGCATAAAAAATTACCTTGGTACATGAGCAAAAGGCAGTTACTGAGAGGTATTTTTAGAGAAAATGCTAGAAATTAAAGTACTGGCAAGAAATCTTGAGATACTGATAGACTGGTTTCTGAATATGCATAGAAAAAACCCAACAGTCAAACTGCTAAAAGTAAGTAGCTAAAAAAATAAAACTCGAATAAAACTTCCCATTTTAAAAAGTAAAAGCACTAATGAGAGAATGAACTTGATTAATTAACAAGGATGTCTCATATTAACATTTCGTGCTTGCCATACAGTTTTAGCTCTAAGTAAACTCATCTGGAGCTTTTCTGATCCCAGGTTTCAAGCACAGATGCCAAAGATCAGTGCATTGCTTACAACAGCAAAAACAGAAAAGAATCTTTATCCCACAGCTAAAGCTGATTTCTTTGGAGGGGAAAGTAATCAAAAAAACCCAGCTAATCCATACTTAGTCAGCTGAGAAACTGAGAAGGGCTTTGGCTAAAAAGAAAACATTAATAACTAGACTGGATGTGAATGCTTCTGCCATTTCAAGACTGTACTAAAGAAGGTCTGTTCAAAATCTGAAAAAAGAAAATTAACTCTTCATTAATAATGAAGAGTTTTGCTTGTCTAAGTGAAAATGAAATATTGATTTTAACTGGTGATTTTTTAAAAGGTTATTCATAATAGTTGAAAAGTTAAAGTCATTAGAACTGGAAAATTTGACATGCATTAACCTTTTTAATGCACATTTTAAGCATTGATCACTAGAAGTTTTCATGCAAAGGCTGTTTTTCAGATATTCCCCATCAAATCTAGTAACAGCAAATTACAACTCCACATAATTAGAAATCTTGCTGGCAACAGATACAGGAAACATCCAGCCTTTGACTCTTTTGCTTTAAACAGAACTTATTCTAAGTTCCTTTATCTATTCTAGGAAGGAAGAAAAGTCTCCAGTGACAGAAGAGCAGCTCTCTCCAGGGAGAACAGCTACAAACAGTCCACATTCCACCAGCTGATGCTGCTTCAGAGGGACAACATTTATCCACTGAAGCCTTTCTCTTCCCACCTCTCAAATGCAAAAGCAGCTCCTGTGAGATTCTTCCCAGTGGGAAGATATTTTTTGTGAATCTGCAAGACTGAACAAAGTGTTCTTTCCAAGATCTTCAATTAATAAATATTAAAATAAAAAGAATTCTTGTTTTGTGAGAGACTGGATAGTGTTGGCAGAAGGCATCAACCTGAATAAAGGATGCAGGAGGAGGGCAGGACGCACAGACTCACCAAGGCACAGATTTACCAGGAAAGCCAAAAACAACCTGGAGGGAAATGGAACACTTTTCCATYGAGGAACACTGTCTTGGGAGGATGACTTGCCAGATTTTGACTCTCAGAGTACCTCACTAATACAAAGTTTCCTATGGCTGAAGAAACTTCAGCAGTCTTTCAAAACCACCAAGAAGCTTGGCAGCAAGAACCAAACACTAAACCTGACACTACAATACTGCACAGTAAACAACTGTTAAGCTTTGACCTATGGAAGTAACATGAATTATATTTTATGGAAACAACTGAATATGATTTCTGTAATGAATGCTACAGATATGATATTAAATACAAGTGTGTAGATACAATGAAGAATACCAAGAAACACAGAACTGTTCATCACTWCTGCAAAGTCTATAAAGATGCTGTTTTAAGTTTGTGTCTCTAACGCTTAACAAATAAAAGGGAATAAAAGGAAAATGGATTAAAAAAACCCAAAAAGTAAGGCACAACAGAGTGCACAAATATAAATAAATAAATATTTCAACAATGAAAAATTAACCTATACTAAGAAGCATAGGCTGATAGCATAAAATACATAACAAATAGCAACRGAGACAATACATATTTTATGGTTATGACAGATCAAACCTAAGGCAATTTATTTTCAAATATATACCCAGTGCTAGCTGATATGAATGTGAATAACTGAAGGTAAAAATAAGGAAAAAATGTATAGTTTCAATTCAGAGTTTGCTAAGGACCAATAGGGAAAAGGTTTTCTCCAGGTTTTTCAAGGGGGAGAACAAGGCCTTTTACTGGAAATGGAACAGATGGCCAGTCTTGTGCAGCTTTAGCTATTTAAGAATTTACTGGTACTAGAGAAAAAAGATTTTAAAAAAGGGCACAGTAAAGCAAGATGTCCTTGGAAGGACAAAAGTCTCTTTTAAGTTTTATGGAAATAAATAGAGCTTGAAGAATAACACATAAGTCACACAACTTGACTGCACAAAAAGATCAGTGAATGGCCTACAAAGGTAACATTTAGCATCACTTCCCCACTTTATCAGCCTAGCACTAAAGAAAGGATTAAACACAAGTGATCTTGACTTAAATCTAAGCAAAAACATGYTTTTCCTAATAGCACCTAAAGACTGACCTTGTTTATGGTACAATCAGTGACAATAATCAATCTCTGTAGGAACACAAAATATTTATTATTATTTGATTATAGACTGGAGGAAGCATGAAATTCCAAGGTATCTGAAGTGTGATGAATAYTAAATTCCTGCTTAGCTAGCTATCCAGTATTTCTTAATGCTAGAAAACTGGCAAAAATCCTTGGTTTAGTTCATTGTTCTAAAACTGTCATGTTAAAAGTATTATAAGAAACTCAAATGAATTCACTAAATGGACTTCATTATTATTATTATTAAGAATTCACTAAGCTGTACACACAACTAAAAAATCCTTAGCAGTCCTGACCATACTCACCATGGGTACCTGGCAGAACAAATGATGCAACACACAGCCAAGAAAGCGCTGAAGAAAACAATTCCTCTCCTAACTAAATTATCCAGGCTATCCTAGTCATTATCTATTTTCTACCCCAATTAAGTTACATTAATTAAGTTATATCCATTGGTTTTAAAGGATATCTTTTTGATGAATTACTCTGCTCCAAAAAAGCCCAAACAACCAATCCACCTGGCTCGCCTGGTTTGGAGAAAGGAAGCTGGGGTGAGCTCATTGCTCTCTGCAGCTTCCTGGGGAGGGGAAGGCACAAGGAGGTGCTGAGCTTTTCTCCCTGGTGTCCAGTGAAACTTTGCATGGGAATGGTTCTTTTTTAGGAAGRATTATTTTACAGAGAGAGTGGTYAAACACTGGAGCAGGGTWCCCAGAGAGACTTGTGCCCCAAGCCTGTTGGAGTTTAAGAGCCCCCAAACAAGACACTCCAACTCTTGGCCAGGCTGTTGGACTGGATGATCACTGTAGACCCCTTCCAACTGAAAAAAGGCATAAGCCTTCAGCAAACTGGTTGAGTAGGTGGTGTTCTCAAATTTTAGAGTTGAAAGTCTGGATCTTCAAAGTCTTTTACCTTTAGAAAAATCCATAAAAATACCAGGGATGTTTAGTGCTCTTTAGGAAAAGATGAAGTCTATCTGTGCTGTCAGAACTGAAATCTGAAAAATCAAGTTTCTCCAACAGTAAGAGTGTCTCAATGCTTAAGCTGAACCTGGTTAGTTAAGGAAAAAAAMCATCATCTGTTGATGGAAAAAGCTACTTCCTATATTAAGAAACCTTTATTTAAACACTCTTCATACCCTATGAGTTTATTTAAGAGAAGGAAAAACAGCCTAGCAAGTTGAATTTAATTCTGTGGTTTAATGACTAACTCRTAAGAATGTGTCTTGCATTCATTTTCCAGGAACGTTAATACAGAGCTCTTAGAAACACAAGAAGAGTTGTTAACAGTCCCTGAACACATCTTAGAGATGGTCCCTGAAACATGCTTAGTGAGTGACTACAGTTAAAATCTTCAAGATCAGGGCCTGAGGAAGTCTTTCTACATTCAAAATATASACTGAGCCTTGTCTAAGATTCTGTAACTTCAATTTCCTGCCATATCACTAATTAGAATTTGAGTTTCTCACTTTGTGTGCTATAAAATGCACTGATATAAGGTACACCATAACTGATAGCTCTGAGTTATCCTGTCTTACAAATGCCCAGGCTCCCAAGAAAAGGTTTATGAGCTGTTTTCATTTCTGAAGGGAAAATTATTGGCATAGTAGTTTGAAAACACTGAAATTATCACAAGCCTTCCCATCACCTCCCCAAATAACACATCCATGATTAGATTCCTGATACGAAAATTAAACATAGCTAATCACTGATAGCAATAAATATAAGAGAGAGAACTACAGTAAAGGCACAACTGCATTTGATGTAGACTTAAGAATTTTCTCAGTCCTTTTATCCCATCTATAGCTAAAAGATGACAGCCAGACTCAGTCCAACTTGTGCAAAGTCCAGTGAATCACGTGCCTCGCCCAACCACAAAAGGCTGACTTTGGAAAGGGTCTTATTCAGCCACACTTATCAGTGTTATTCCTGAAAAGGAGGCAAAAACATCTGTGTGAAATCACCTCCCTTTTACTTTACTTAAATATGTGAATATTTAGCCTTTAGAAAGAAGGGAAGCGCAAAAGAGACAGAGAAAAGGCAGAACCTACCTACTGTGATACTCCCTCTTTTGGTCTGAAGGTTGGTATTACCTACAATGAAAAGGGGAAAAATGTTAAAAACAAATTATTGAAACATATTATTTATTTATTATTAATATTGTTGCTTTACAAACAAAAGTCTCAACACATGTGGGTAACAATTAAGTGATTCCAGACAAGAAAAACATTGAGTGAATTCTAAGATACCACCTGGATTTGAGGGAAAAAAAATGTAGAGAGGTATGTGCAAGGCTAATGCACAATATTGCCTTAGTTTACTTTGGGCAATTTTTTGTTAATTCTCTGATGCCTGCAACAGCACTACAGATGATTTAAGTTCAATTGCATGAATAAGTTTCTATTTTCCCCTTTTATATACCTATACCCCATCTCTGCTGGAGGGAATCTTGTGTGTTTTCTGTAAAGGTAACTTCCTGGACCCAGTGAACATTTCCTACTCCCTCCCAGCTTATTCTTTTGTAAGAGTTTTGTGTATGACAACTCCATGTCAACATTTCCATTGACTTCAATCACAGTATGTTGAGCAAAATGGAGAACCTAAACCAAGTGTGTAAGACACAAAATGGAGAAYGGTCTTCTTCTGAACTTGCATCACTTTAAACAGGCACAGGCGTTCCAGCCTTAAAATCTCAAAATGAAATTTTTAAAATTTCAAAGTACTTATTCTGCCCTTTCACCTACAACATCAAGAGCATCTGGAAGGACAACAGATGTACCCTCCTAACAGAAGAGACATCCATACTACTAACAGTCTAACTAAATTGTACAAACTTCTCCATTTCCATGCAGAAATGTGTCACAGAAAATGCTCTAAATTAAAAACTAAACCACACCATGTCATCCCTGCCATTCCCTCATCCTCCCAAGAGAAAGGCAGAATGAAGACTATGGCTGATCACAGAAACTGAGTGCAGTTTAGCAATACACAGTAACCATAATTTTCAGATCTTTCAGAAGAGGTTTTAAAAATTGCAGATGGATTAAGCTCTACCCTATCTTGTGTAATTACACAGTAGTAAACAACCATCAGGCAGAGTGCATTCCACTGTATATGACCTGTATTTTTCTTAGTGGTTCATGGGCTGAAAGCTAGAAAAGCAGCCTATCATCAACAGTCTTAAATTCATCTTTTCAAGCACATACTGTACAAAATACTTTGGAGTTCTAAAAATCAGAGCAGAAACAAAAGCATTTTTCAATGACCTTGAAAGATGTTTGGCTTCACTCTTTGCTGTTTTCAAAACCCATGCTATAATTATCCCATCCTTTCCCTCATCTTACCATGACTGGCACTTAGTTTGGTACAACCTACAAAAAGACCTAGGGTTTTGTCAGCCAGCAGCTCCCATGGGGCAGCTGAAAGTAGATCATATTCTGTCAGCATATAGCCCCTGGGTCTGTTCTTCATTTTTCTGGGGGTTTTCTTACCTGTTTTCATAAGTAGACCCTTGAAAAATATTCAACATGYAGAAATCAAGTTCCATTTAGATACATACTCCTATGGCAGAACCACCAATGCTGCACAATGTCAACACATTCTGTGAGGCTGCACTTAGAATATTGCATCCAGTTTTGTRCTTTGAAGTCAAGAATGACACTGGTGTCCTTAATTAAGGCCAGAGAAGGCTGTTGAGAAGATCAGGGACCCAGACCAAGATAGAAATGCCCTGAGAGCATGTTTGTTTTGCTTTAAAAGGAGAAGGCTGAGAAGGAGTCTTCCTGTGGCCTTCAACTACCTAACAGGAGGATATAGAGAAAAGACATTCTTCTCATGGTGGTGCAGCAAGAAGAAGGAAGAAGTAGCAATAATGGATACAAGTTGTAATGGAAATTATGATTAGAAAAGGTTTTTTCCCTGCCAGAAAAATAATTCAGGAGTGGACCAAGATGTCCAGAAAGGTCATACCAACTCTGSACTTGAAAATACTCAAAGCTCAACTAGACAAGGCTTGGGCAAGCTTGGTCTAACTGAGSCTACTTTAAATATTAGTTGGAAAGGAATTTGATACCTAATCCAAATTTAAACTAGATTTATAAAACAAATTAATAGTTAATGCAACTCCACCCAAGACTTTGGGACTGCTGCAAAGAGGGGTTTCCTGTTCCTCCCCWGTGCCCCTTGGTAGAGAAGGTTCACTGAAATGGTATTGGCTTTCAGATAAAGAAGAAAATCCTCAGGATCAAATTTCTTCTTCTTCAACTCAAAAGCTTAATAGCACCTGACATCTCTAATGCCTGTTACAGAAGCTGATGAAAATTACCCAAAACAAACTCCTTTCAAAACAATGCATTGCCCATTTGCCAGAGGAGCATGAAGCATGCAAATGMGCAGCTGTGAAAGTTTGAGCTCTACCAGTGTCCTGATATTACAGCCTGAGTTTCAACCACAAAATATGCCTCAGACAGGTTTGTAAAGCCTGTGCTGCCCTAACTTCAATTTTCCCCGTGCAAAAGCAATGAAATCCAGCTTAGTTTTGTGCAGGATGTGCTGATTTGATGCCACCTATGGTGTCAGCTGTAGGGAAATGGTGACTTCAATTGACCAAGAAATATACAATCTGTCCAGGTGTTTACAGACAAAACTATTGCAATTGAGYTACCTCATGAGCAAAAATCAGAAGTGAAAGTCACCATTTTTCTCTAGCAGAGATTTATAGCAGGAGTTATCCTAACTATATGATTGGTGAACATGATATTGTACAGAAAATATTCTTTTATCAAAAAACAGGGTAAAATTACCAAGCAAATGGTAATGTGCAATTTTTAAAAAAACATACAGCTAAAATAACATTAGGTGTTCCAGGCCCATTTAGTAGAGAGGCCATAAAAATAATCCTGAAGTAACATAAGAAATGTCTGCACAATTTGGAKACAATTCTATTTGTTTTCACATTGTTCTTCAGTTTAATGGCAACAGGCATTACTGAAGAAAGTTATTAGCTACAGCAGTTATGATTTCATTTTTGTAACAAGAAAAAAAAAATTAACTCTTGAATGTGCACAAAGACTGAACCTGCTCACCAAYTGATCACTCCACAATATCATTCTACTGTATAAAGTTAGAAAAAGCCAAACAGCACAGCTTATCAGACAGAAGGTCCAGAAATAATACAAACCTACATGTTAGAAAAATACAATAACAGRAGAAAAAGCAGCTTATTTCTGTCAGTGCATGCTAAAATTAACTTTACCTAACAGGTTTAGAAACCATTTTCACATTTAATATAAAGGGACAGAGGAGTTGCTCTTTTAAGGAAGAAAGAAGTAATTTTTCTAGCAAGATGACAACAGAATTTCTTAGCAATTRTAGTAAATTCTTTTTAAGGGATATAGCTGAAAATCTGGAACTCTGACAGAGCTGAGTAATTTTCTTTGTGCATCTTCCAGTTTGTTTTACTCAATGTTAAATCACCACAAATGCATTATAGCACAGTCTGAATTCAGTGGGAGTTTTTAGAAAACCACACCAGATTGGAACATCAGCTGCTGCTTCAATAAAATACTCTGTAGTTTACTAGTTTTAGATCTAGGGGAAGGACACCAAAGGGTGGATGGTTTAGAGACTGCTAAGAAGTTCTAAGAACTTCTTCTAAAAACAGAAACTGTCACCACTCTTAACATAAGATGCCAGCAAACACACAGGCTATTTCTAATAAAAACTTCTAATTATGACTCTTTCCTACAATAGTTGTTAGTAGATGATCTGTCCAAGAGTTGCTTTTCCTACGAAGAAAATAAAGATGGGGAGAGGGAAAGAGAAGCCTGCTGACAACTTTTAGTATCATTTTCATTGCTGAATTTTAGAATATTTTGATGTTCTTAGTATGTGTTATTATATGAAAGACATTTCTTTCATATAATATATGCTTTTTGCTATTAACAACTGTGCTTATGAAACTGTTTTGAAAAATACTGACTGCTAGGTGGCAAAAAATCAATTGTCTCTAAGAGAAACAGAATTGTTTTGCTTGCATGCTGTGCACAGCTGATTTAGAGATAGTCCACTGCMTTAGTCCATTTGTTACTGTGAACATTACTGAACACCTTCAAAGCAGCTTCATTTGTGACAGACTTCCTTCTTACCATGAACACTTCCCAGCATAATATCACCAGATTCTGAAGAGAGAGATGCTGATTCTGCATAGAGATATTTAGTTTTCAGCAGCCCATCTTCAGTAGATATATTGATGGTTGTCCCCTGCAGCTTCTCTATATTTACACTCTAGGAGAAATAAACACAATCAACAATTTGTCATCACAGTTTGAAAAAGCAGTAGGAAGTAACACTGTTAAGACACAAAACAAATGGAAAGCAGTTGTTGGTGCAGGAAAAATGGAATCAGGTTCTTAGCTAAAAGCTACACAAGACAAAACAAAAAACCTTTTCATCCAAGAGCTCTGACTTCACACCCAATGATTCTTCACAACATTCCTATGAGTTATTACATCCATRTTCAGGTGAAGAGCCCAAGTAGTCACAAATGGATGAAAGAAAAGCTTAATTTAATTTTCAAAATTAAACACTTCATTCTGAAAAGCAAAATGAATTATTAACTTTAATTATGAAGACTGAATCTTCATAAAGCATTATGACACTTGGAGCATTGATGATCAATTTTCTGCCACCACAAATTGAAACATCCTCTGTCTTTGTTACATACAGCTACTTAGGAAGATTTTTAACTGGTTTACTTGATAGATACATCTTTGGTGAAGGTTTGCACAAAAGTCCCACCCAGCTGCCCTTTTTCTCAGCATAATTTTCCTATTACCTTGGTTACTCAGGCTTCTATTCTTGGACTTAAGCCTCAAGACACACAAAGCTCTGAAAAACTAGGGATAAGATCTCCATTTCTACTTCTTTTCAACAGAAACAGAAAGGATAGAATACCAAAAGTTGCACTAAGGATTCAGGAAATAAAAGGTGAGAGATGAGATGATCTATGTAAAAGTGGTGAGCCACGTGATAAAACATCAATGTATTTGAACAAAACAGAACAATTCACATGTTTGTGCAGCAACCATATGAAACTGAATTCTGTTCTGTTCAGTTAAATTTGATTTATGACCAAAGAATGCAATAGCTCATACCTGAATCCCCACTCAATTTGGTTTTATTTTGCCTATGCAGACTTTCAGTGAATTGCACAAAATCCTCATTCATTACATGAAACAATACATGGCTTTCYAGATCAAACTGTGCCTCACTCAAATTATTCTTAAATCCTCCTTGTCATTTTAGCATTGCCACCTTGTGCAAAAGAAGTTGATGTAAAAAATTAAGTCTATCAATCCTTCCAGTCTAATATTATTATAAAGAACAAGCTATGGATGAAGCAAGAGATATTCTGACAAATAACTACTAGTGTTCCACAAACTCAGTGCTGCATTGTATCCCAAAAACAGCTGAAGAGGCTGGTTTAGTATGGGCTATATGACAGCCAAATTATACTGTGGCCTCAGCCATCCATTCACACTGAACTACTAAATTATAAGATTACAGAATGGACTACTGGCTTGAGACTTTCCCAYGATGCTACAACACTGATTAGATCACCAATAATTTAGCAAGACATTAAGAAAATCAAAATTCTATGCATAGCCTATGGCAGAATTAGAAATATGTGGCAGTCAATGCCTACAATCACTGTAGGTGCTGCTGCTTAGAACTGTGCTACAGACAGAAACAAAATCCAGTAACATAAAAGCACAACTTGYCACTACTGAACAGAAGCTTTTCATCTTCTACTGCTTGCAACAAAACCCTAATAACCAGAGATCTTAAACATTAATTTACATTGCAACTGTCCTAGGGATGCTTCCCCCTCTCCACCCTGCATGGCAAAGCACAAACCTGCTCTGACACGGGGCCACACAGCAAGGAAAGGRAAAGGCACTCTCATTGCAGGCTCCATGATCTCACCTGTTCTAAGAGTTAAATGCCTGGCAAAGAACATTTCCCATTTGAGGGCCATCACTGATACCAGCACAATGAAAATAGTGCAAAGCACACTTGCAAGAGGAAGAATAAAATAAAAATATCTGCATAGTTTGGACACAAACTGGCTGCCTTGTGGCATTCCTGACCAGGCAAAGGGAAGTTCAAAAGTCTACCTCTCTTCCTATAGAAYGCAAGTTTTAACTCCATTTAGATATATTACTTTGTTTACAATAAAGCACTTAATTTTAAAACAATCACACATACCAACTCTTTGACCAGCCTCAACTGCCTTTCTTAAAATTGCACAGAAATAAAAAGAGTTGTCTTAGCTCCAGATCAAAAGAAGTTACTGTAAACAATAAAACCAAAACTACCAATACAAAGAATGTTTGTTTCACCATAMCCCAAATCAGGGTAGGGGCAGGGAGGAAGGGGAAGTCAGACTGCTCAAATATAAKAATAAAAAAGTATTTTAGATGGGGAAAGCATGGAAAAACAGGATTGCTTTTCAATGAAAATAAATATGCTTTCAATTCCAAATTCTTTTAACTCTTGTGGMGTTTTGGCAGAACATAGACGTCTGGCTCAACAAAGCAAGTGTTATAGAAAAGTCTCCATGGCACAGATTAGCTAATAACTCCCCAGGCAAACAAAGTTCTTTATTTTTGTCCATTGAACAACCAGATTTTCGGGAAAAAATTCCTCCCCTCGGGCACAGAGCCTTGGGGGTTGCAGTTCCTGAAAYCGACCACATGTTCAAGTTCCATTGGTCTCATCTGCACGAGTCAGATTGAGAAGGTTTTACACCTGAACACATTTTCAAGATAAAAACTGATATCTTGCCATGCTTAAATAAGTCATATACAGCTCCTTCTCCACATATTCTWGCTCTTGGCCTTCCTTTTTCTGCTATCATTGCTCAAATGCTTTACTARTGTCTTCTCCCACTTCCCCCCACTAAAAAATACTGATTTTCCAAGTGCTTAGTGCCTTTTACCACATCCTCTCCCTCCCCACCTCCAGGAGGGGGCTGGAAATGCTGACAGAGCCATAATTACATAATGATGACTGCAACTGATGGAAGAAACATCTCATACACACAGAGGAGACATAAGGCTGACTGATTAGTAACAGAAGTGGCCAGCTGAGAAACGAAATCTGTCCTTCCTAACCACACTACAAAATTTGTTAGTGAGCAGTTCAGTAACATAAGCCAAAATATTGTTCTGTAGCTGTGAATTCATGCTGAAATGACTCACTTCACTCAAGTTACTACAGCTTTACAACTCTAAGATTGACTTCTTGTAATATTACATACTACATACAAATATTTATGATCACAAAGAAGGACTTCAATTTAATCTGTATGACATTTGTTTTATTGTTTCAGAAGGATGATGTTTCTGAAAWGAGCTAATTTTTAAAAAAGCATTTAAAGGCTCAAAGTAAAACAATTCTCTGAACTATATTTTCCCATACAGATACAATTATTACATTTATTACATAAAAGGCAGCCTAACACYCAGTTCCAAAGAAACACAGATAAATTATTGCTGACAGTTTTTGGAGAATCCAGTGGCAAGTTGCTCAGTTTACAGCAGGACATCGAGAACAGCTCACAGCTGGCTCTAGGTGAGTGAACTGACCTGGGAACCCACAAGGTGCACAGCAGTGCCAAACAGCACTTCACAGAGGTGACTTGGGATGCCTGGAACTCACTAGTTCGGGCTCAAATCTATCCTGGCAAGGGAGGGTTACCCCATTCTCTGATTCTTCCCAGTGCTGCTGGTTGAAGGGTGCCCATGGATTCTGTCAGAGCACACAGCCACAGTCACTCCCAGCCTTGGCTTGGCTCCACAYGTTCACACAGCAACACCTCAGATCCAGAGAATCCTAATGCAACCCATTTAGGTACTGTAATGGACATTACAATACCTAAAAACAAGACTGGGTGTGAGAACTGCAGGGAGTTTAGCTCAACATTACTTTAAATAAAGGAGAATTGCCTACTTCTGTCAAGAAACAAAACCAGGGTAGCGTAGTTTGTGGTTAGTCTCATACTGCCATCTACTGAAAAAAAAAAAGCTAGTCCTCTACAAAATTTCTGTTAGTGATTCTTCCCACTGCATCTCATAGCAAGATTACCTGTGATTACATTTCCTCAGCTGCAAAGAAGTCTGCAAAACCTTCTCTTCATTCTTATGCAACACTAGAAGTGTACAGTGTTTACAAATATCAAGCCACTATCCACTAAAACTCCTGAGCCTTCTGCAGAGTCCAAATGCCYACATATTAGCCAAGGAGAAAGTTTAAGAATGTTATAAAGGGTCTATATAATTAAAGCTGATGGGTTGTATCAATAGAACAACCTCTGTACTGATGRAATGACCACACACTTATTCTGCTTTCTGTGGAGCCTGTTTATCAACCCAAATCAAGCACAGGATAATATAATTTAACAGAAAAACCTAAGAAACAGTGAAGTTACAATGATAGTTATTTACATATTCTTTAGCACATTTTTTAAGTTTAGTCCTTTTAAAACAAATGAGAACAATCAGCCATTGAAGAGAAAGTTTTACTTCCTACTTACCCCCTTTTCTGTTGCACAAATATCTGTATTGCCATAGAGTGTTCCAAGACCAATTACTTTGCCACCATTTGTCCTTATATCAATTTTATGGCTCTGAAAAAAGTTTAAAAATCATACAGTTAGGATAACTGATTCTCTAGTTATGGTTATCTTGTTTTTCAAGTTGTACCTCATTAAACACTGGAAGCCTCAGTCCTGCAAGCAGAACCAGATTCTACAGTGTTTCACTGCACATAAATTCTAATTAAAATTGTTTTGCACAAGGCATATCTCCAGTTTTAAACAAATTAGCCAGGTTTCAAGTAACAAGTGTTCTATAGCCCTTATACCTTCCAGCTGTTGCTGCATACAACCAATAAGAGAAAAAWAAAGTACAGAAATACAAATAAACCAATCTCAAAAAGCCAAAAAAACCCACCAGGTCTTGAGAATAAAATACAGCCATCTGTAAAAGAGAAAAAAAATCTTAAAAAAATAGATTTAAATAAATAGATTGTTCTCTCCTTATACAGCAATATGATTAATTAAATTTTTCAATCTGCCATCATARATCCTTTGAGGCAGGTACACCATGCTTGTTATCTGAATAATGGTTAAACAGGAAATCCTCCAAACATGTAACTTGAGGAGAATATGGGAACTTGCAAGATTGGAAAAACTGGTGTATAGCAAGGGCTCACCAGTGTRGCCACTAACAGTTCAGTAAAAATTAAAAAAAAAATTTAAAAAACCAACATAGACACTAATTCCCCCCATCCCAAATTATTAGAATATCTTTCTAAAAAAAAAACCAACCAGGCTTTCAGAGGTAGGTATCTCTAGAGACCCCCAACAGACAGAAGGATTTGCTGAGAGAAGAAASCAGTTGCAATGGTAAAGCAGCTTTTTCACTAAGAGGAAATATTCCACCAGCTGAAAGAAAAAAGCACTAATTTTTCATAGGGTTTCTCTAAGCAAGGGAGAAAGGTTTGAMTAAGGAAGAGGCAAAAGGCTGTCAAGACCTTAACAGATGTCAGAGGAAAAMCAGAAAATTTTGTTCAGAAGAAGAGAAGGACACTGGTGCAGGATGAATCAGGCTCAGACAAGGTGTGTGCTGAGGAAGCACAGCAGGTCTTCTGCCAGTGTGAGTGAGATGCCTGGAAATTCTTGTTATCACCAGCACAGTCAAGGAGTAATTGAGGGACATGGAAGCAGAATTAAAGGGTCTCCCTGGTGGTATTGTCATCATAAGCACAACAACAACAAAAACAAGTACTGCTTTCTCAATCAAGAATTTGTGAATAATCCATACTCTGGAGAAGACCAAAATGCCATAACTGTGTTTTGGAATTATTATTGCTATTAGTTGACCTAGAGACTTGGAAGGGATACGGTGGACTTCAGGCAATTAAGAAACAACCATCCTCCCAAAAAAACAAAACAAAATTCAATAAAACCATCCTCAATAAATCTCACTGGCTGGGTAATGTCTACCACAGCAAAACTGCCAGACAAAATCCATTAAGAAGCCTCATAGAGACTCCTCCTTTCTGTTGAATTACTAGTATGCATGATTAAGCAAAGTAGAGGTCAAATCCTTAAGTCTTTTGTAAAGACACTATAGATGGTATAAAAAAAACTCAGCATGTTTTTTTTAATTACAATTTATACTAACAACTTCTTGCAAGTGTAAGAAAATGAGCAGTTGTGAAGTTGTTTGCTGGTGCTCTTGAATAATCCCTACATGACCAGACTTTTTCTTTTTAAGTAATTTATCAGCAATCTTTTCTCTCTCCTGTAAAGAAAGGCTCTCCTGCTTTGYTAGTTAATGGGGTTTGTTAATAACAGCAAACCAACATTAAAAGAGCTTCAATCCATCCAGGGGAGGGCACTATCACTTCAGTTTGCTCAGTAAAGCAAATTCCCAGAAAGGGAATCAGCTATTATGCTTCACTACAGCATCTAGTCCATAACATTTTTAGTAGTTTTGGAAAAACCCTGAAGGCTAATACTTTTGTTTCTCCCAAATAATTCYGCTTCTCTGACGATACAGAACATAATTCCTGAAGCTTTTTCAGAAAAAATTAGTTCAATCACCTTACTASAACTATAGAACTTAAAAACAAGATTAGACTAAAATCCAGCTCTTAATTTTTAAAAYTTAAAATATTTCACATCTTGGATTGCATTTGAGACAAGATTCCCAGAAGATAAGTTAGTGGTCTTTCCTCAAAATCATCTTTTTCCATGACACCCAAAGAATTCTTGATGTGATGGCATGCCATGATTATTGCCATTATTACTGGCCCAAACCATCTAGTTTTCTCATGCTATGCAGTTTCTCATGCACACTTACTGTCTTTACTACATAACAGAATAATTTTTAATGAAAAGTTTAGGTGGGCATCATATAGTGCTATTAACTTGTTAGATTTTAGGTACCTTTAGAAGAATAAAATTACAWTTWCACAGAATCTGGAAGGTTCAAGTTGTCTATAGTTCCCCAGCTGTAGAGCACACCTAGCTCTATTGTATATTACACCCCTCCCTAAGCTCAGYTCTCCCTACAGCTGTTATAAAATCATCTCTTACCACAATAGAGAAAAATGTTAAAAAAATTTTCAAATCTCAAAAAAAATGACCCTWCTTTTGAATTTATACCAATTCCTGCAGGTTCAATCCCAAACAATCAAGTGAATTTGATTCCAAATAGCACCTAAGTCAGATAAGCTGTGATTAATTTTACAACAGCTTATGTCAGCAAACTTGAAGCCTTGAGACTGACAAAAACCACCTCATGCCTATGATACATACAGTACATATCAGATACATTTCAGTCAGGTGTTTTGGACATGTAATGTGTAACTTCTGATTGAAAATTAACTTAAAGGGACTGTCAATAGCTCTGATATACCAATTATTAAAAAGCAGAAAAGCACACACACAAAAAAATCAGCAGCAAGTTGCAAAGTCGTGATTGAGCAGGCACAACTATTAACCTACTAGACAGGAAATCCCAGTCTATTTTTTTTCCTTTGAGGGGTAGGGAAGACAGGGATCAGGCTCACTGCTGTCACTGTTCCTGCTGCCTTTGGCTATCATAGATACATGGACTTCTGACTCCTYATTTACTGGTTTTGACTTTGTGCTGCAATTGTGGGCAATAATTCAAGGTGAGGTGCTGTACACAGAGCAATATGAGTGCTGCAATGAGAAATATCAGAGTACTTCTCATCTCCAGAACTGGTATTTAAGTTTTATCATTACATCCCACCACACAATCCATTCTCAAACAGTGGGGGAGGTTCTTTGTACCTTTATTGACTGCAAGACACTCGTCCCCTTCTCTGTTTCTATTTTGCAGTTATCACATTCTATTTTCTGAATCTTCACGCAGCCAGTCCCCGATGTTTTGATATCCAAATCTAGAATTAAAAAAGAGTTTTATTAGCAACAGAAAGAAAAAGTCAGATATCTTTAACATAGTATTTGATCATGTTACACAGTCTAAGAGCCTAAATGAGGGATGTGGGACTCCAGGCAGCTCTCCAAACTGCAGTTTATTCCATCCAAGAGGTTACAGCAGTCCAGGGTCGTGGGTGACAGAGCCTGTGTCTACAGCTGTCAGCTCCAGCTGCAGGCAGGCCTGGAGACCCTCAGTTTGGGTTACAAATGCATTCTATACTTTTCTTTGCTGAGCATCTTACTACAGTAGAACCAATCTATACCTCAACTTTTACCTATAGCCTATCATAACTACTATAATTACCATATTCATGTTMCTATTCTCCAATCACTAAAAGTTAGTACMTTGCAGTTTAAGCTAGAAGTTGTTTTTCAGTTTTCTTGCAGTGAAAAATTCTGAGACCTTTTTTCTACTTGCAACTTTGCTGACTTGTTTGCCTGTGCTACCTTTCTGCTTGGTAAAAACATCTTCTTGTTTGAGGTGGGTTCATCCTCTGCTCYAAGTCATAAAAACCCCTYCTAACTAACAGACCCTCTGCCTCCTTGGTTATCCAGTAAGACTGGCTCAGCAATTCTTTTATATCAAAACTTACTTTCATTTCTATTCCTTCATCAGACTCAACATTTAAAAATCTTTCTGCTAAGCATACATATCTGTGAGACTTTCTTGTCAAACTTTCATCCTTCCCAACAACACAGTAACCAAACATAGTAAGGAAAAAAGCAGCTTCTTTGTTACTAAAAACCTGCTTGCTGTGTCTGGCTATGCACTTTGAACAGCCTGAGTAGTCACTATCAGCTACGAACACTGAAAGTTTAGTAAGCCAGAGTTTGAGATATCCAACTCCAAGAGAGAACATTAAGCAGAATAACTGTAACCCAGCAGGGTGTGAACCTTTAGTGAAGCCTCATCTTTTTTCTTTTTAACTCCAYCTCCATCTCCTGTATACCCCAGCCACCAATTCCATCAGAAATTCTTCTTAGACACTTGGGCACCCYGACACACACTTTGGGTGGAAGGCTGGCAGGTGTCTGAGGCCACATCCAGAATTATAAGGTTCAACAGCACAAATACTCAGGCCTTGCTGCTCCACTAGCCAAAACCAGGCAGAGAAGTGTTGGTGTGCCTCATTCTCCCCAGCCTCTGCAAAGCCTGACGTGGCTTCCCCTTGCATGAAGAAGCACGTTTGCCTCTAGCCTGAGTCACCTCACCTTGCTACTGTTCATAGACTCCCACAAAGAAAAATCACCAGGCCTTGTAGATAAGATGCAGGGGCAGGAAAAGCAATTTTCTGCTATTTGTCTCACCCTTGGGTTTAAGGAATGGGAAGTAGTTTGAGAAGGTACAGCCTGGGGATTCTATCTATATGAATAATCATTTCTRTATTGTATAAATAACCACCATAGTGGCTGGCAAAAGCAGGAGAGGAAAAAAGTGATTTTGTTCTTCTAAGGATAAAAGGTAAAAAGAATAACAAGAAAAATTGAACAGYAATCAGAAGTGTTTGGTGCAAGACACAAGTGAAGAACTAAGATCTGACAGGATCACATAGTGAGCCCCATTACTCCCTAAAGGAAAGGAGATTATTTGGTAAATAAACCTTCATTTAAGCAAATGTGAAAGTCTTTCCTTCACTGCCACTGCCTGCTAAGGTTATCAGAAAGATGAAAAGAATAATCAGAATGTGCAAAACAAGCWTTGCCCTGAGGAGATTCCCAAGTCAGACCTGWGACCCAGCAGAGCCTGAAGATCAATGCTGCCACACTGCTGCCCAGGACAGCAGTGTCCTCCTGTCCTGCCTCCTGGAACCACRACAACAGTGAGCTTGCAGACCATGAACATGAGAGACTGAGAGCTCCAATTCACAACAACTGGAGGTTTTCTCACCTGGCAAAACCTGACTAGGAGAATCCAAGAGACAGAGTTGAAACACAACATCTTTGCAGCAAGCATGCTCCGTATGGCTGCAGTAAGCCAAGAGGTTAAATTTGGTGAAGGATGTAGACCACATTYAAAGGTTAACAATTCCTTAAGAAAAAAGGCTACAAGAGGTAGACTGGAAAGCAATGTTGGTTTTGAACAAGCTGTCTTGCCCAGACTGCTCAACTGACCCACTGGACAACTGCATGGTGCTTGGAAGGTCTACAACCAAGATTTCTGCTATTTTGTTTCTGAGAACAGAGTCCCAAAAGCCAGCTTGCTTGTGCAAATCTTTGAATTCAATCAGCTTGAAACCCTCCTGCTCTTACAAGGGACAAGGCAAAGGCTTGAGAGTGCTCGTTGAGTCATGATACAAACTCACTAAGACTTTTACAAGAATAAGGTTAATAAAAAACCTTCTGATCCTGTAGAGCATATTATTGCCATCATTTGAAAAGGTGGGTTAGTAGTGTAAYCCTAGCTGGCAAAGATGGGTGCTAATAGAGGACCTGGAAGTCTGGAAATYCATAAGCAAGTCATTAAGAAACTCCAGGGACTTCTAGAATACACTTTGTGCCTTGATTCTCTGCAGTCACWCCACTTTGGTGGCCTTTATATAACAAAAATTAGTGCACAAGGAATTGAGCCCCTCTGTCTCTTTCCTTCTGAGTTCCCAAACCAAGGATAAACAACTCCATAAAGACACAGACTGAAAGCTGGATAATACTGCCAATGAAATTTTAACAAGGAGGAACAAGATACAATCTGTTTCAGTGCCAAAACTCCAAAAATAGCCAGTTTGATTCCTCCCTAGCAAAGACAAGGGCTGAAGCCAACTTTAGCCACATAAACCACAAAGAATGCATGAAGATCTTTGTGGTGTAAAAGACTTGTATCAGAAATTAAGGTATTTAGGAAAAAAGAAACACTTTGGTATCAGAATGTAAGCAGGGGTACCCCAGGGTATTTAAGCACCCCAGTTATTAAGCTGCCTTAAGCTATAATACTTGAAATAGACTGTATAATTATTTCCTTTCAGATGAGTCAGCAGCCCTAGACTACTAGAATTATCTCAAATTATGGTTATGCAAGCCCTCAGTACAGTTTACTTCTGCATACTCATGCAGTCAAKGCACAGTTATCAGAAATCAAAGGGCTGGTTTCAGGTTTAATTAACACATGCCAAAATAAATGAGCTTGATGAAACAGAAATTCCTTGACATCTGCCATCAATGAAGGTTAGATGTATCACAGAAGATTATCAGATCATGTATGATATTGAAATCCTATACAGAGCTCAAAAAACAGACACTAAGACAAACAGAGGATCTTTGGTACTTGTCCTACTAAGCTGCTTAGAGGTTGTCTTTGGTTTAAAATGCATATTTCAGCTCAGCATCTTCCACATATGCTCTTCATTCAGGCTCTAAGGAGCTTTAGATAACTTGCAGCTTCCTGGATAAGCTCCAAGCTAAATTGTGAAAGCTGTTATGAAATGCCTTAACTTCCAAAGTGAAGAAAACACTGAAAAGAGATTCACATCAACCCCTCAACTCCTTGCAGCTGACAGAGCTCAGGCAAAACCACGTGAGCAGAACAGAGCTAACATCCTCCTCATGCATCCAAGGAAAGGCAGAGAAAAGCCCAAGTGTTTGCACAGCAAKAGCAGTTCCTTTCTGGTTTGAGATGTGTTTTTACAAGGCATAAGATCTTTTGTTTATGCAATGATATTTAATGGATAGTTCTTTTCTAAATAAATAAACTGAGCTACTCAAGCACAAACTGATACCCAGAAGATTAAAAAAACCCCCAAACTAGAGCTGAAAGGACACTCAAAAGTAGAATCTCAATGCAAGCAAAAATTCTACTTCACTGATAGAAACTTAAAACACCCAAACCCCACACTCTTACACTTTTGTAAATATACCTCTAGATGCACCTGGATGACAGCACAAACAATAGTAACATCCTGCTAATTATGGGGTGACAAAGAGCCACTTGTGGAAGGACATTACAATCCACAGATTGTCCAAGGAACCTGAATTGCACGAGCTTACCACAAACCCAAGTGGAACAGCTTAGAAGCCTACAAAAAAAGAAAACCTCTTTCAAGAAGAAAGCCCCTAAGAGCGTCTGCAGTGCTGGCTGACATTCAGAATATGGTAAGAATCTCAAAGACAGGACAAAAGCAAAATTATTGTTTTCCATCAATCAGGATTCACTATCAAGACTGTCAGGAGGATTCCTCACATTGAAACCCTTTATGAAGGCTGAAATTCTTCACATCTTAACACAATGAACTCTGCACCTTGAGAATAACCAGCTCTGGAGTGACTTGTAAGTCACTCAGAGATCCTGGAGAAACCGAAATAGGGAAGGACTACAGTGCCCAGACACACCTGAGAACTGAAGGGTGATAAATGAGACACTGGGTTTGTTTCACTCTCAGTAATTATGGGATGGACTCTGTGAATGTGCTACAGACAAGCCAAGGTAATCTTTGTGCTTGCCAAGCAAGGGAAGGAAAAAAAAATAAAAAGAAGAGCTGTAAGACTGAAAATTCTCAGGTAAGAGTCAAGGCTGCAAGACTCTTGGAGAAGACAGTGCAGCTAGAGTTCAATGAATAAAGAGGTAACAGCTGATCTGTCTAAGAGAACCAACTTGGATTTTCAAATGTCTTTAACAATTCCTTAGTTCCGTATTGTCTTTCAGCTATAAGCTGTGCACCACCTTCAACAGTACAAGAAGCTGGAAATCAGGAAAAAAACAACTTATACCAATGGCACCAAATTAGTCAGACTAGTTAAAAACCCACTGACAAATTGCAGGGGGACCTTGGAATACCACATACTCAAATGATAAAGCAGCAGGAAATTAAACTGTTGGAACTCTGACAAGAGTTTACCAGGAAGCTCTCATCCTGAAATTGTTCCCATGTGTAAAGRGACACTCAGCAGAGATCCACTGAGGGGTTGAGCTGTATCAGGCTCTGAAAATCCTGTGATGAAAACACAGGATTTGAGAGCTGTTGACAGCTGTTTGACAGCTTAGCTGACAGCTAAGAGAATGCTTAGATGAAATATCATTTACATTTGCTCTGTTCTGACTCTTCCCTGAGCATCTGTTTATGACCAGAGACAGGGAMTGGCTGCTGGAGTCATGGCAGGAATCAGCACAGCCATTCTAACAGAGCAAAGCACACTGAGGACAGCAAGGGTGAGATTATATGCACAAATATTCTGTAWTTAAWTACAGAATATTTGTGCACTTATTAGTTGCTAGGAAACAAAACAGACTCTAAGTTGTGATAAACATATTTAAGAAATCCCTTCAGTTATAAGCAGTGTTTAAAAAAAAAATTAAATTATAGGGATGACTAAGACTGGAAAATGTGAGAATGATGTTATGTCAAACCCATAGGACTTCTCCGTTTCGAATTATATACATTTCAGGTCCCTCTAAAAGAAAACAAGAAAAAAAAAAAAGCACATTGCAGAATTTTCCCCAAGACACAGGGTGGGGAAAAAAGTAAAGTAAGATAAAAGGTGCAGAATGTCTTTGCTGTATGTAACATCATATTCTACAAAAGTCATAGATTACATGTAAATAGGGKGGGATTATTCATCATTTCTCATATCACAACTGCAGCATGGCATTAAGTGAAATAATGCAGCAGTCTCCAATAACTTTAAGAAAACAACACACCAGGTGCATTGTACATCAAAAAGTTTTTYCARCATGATGMAACATTCTGCRCTGTATAGGAAATTGCCCAAATGCATAGGAAAAAACCAAAATCACATTAGTGACTGAACACAGAYCTCTGAGTTTGTACTCCCTAAACTCAGGGCCAATGTCAGAACTTCACGGTCAGTTCAGCAGAGATGTTTATTGGCTTCAGCCACTACAGCTGCTCTCCTATACAAGAAACCCTGCAGAGATTATAGCCCTGTGCCCAAAAAGATAACACAACGTTTGTACTGGACAAGGGAGCCCTTCCTGGTATTTCATCCGCACCGTGACCTCCCAGGCTCTTTCGATCCTGCAGAGAGCCCTCCACACACAAACCCTGCCGGAGCTGCTGGATGCCGCAGCCCCGCTCCATGGAGCGGCCCCAGGAGGGCAGGGACGCCCAGGATGCTGCCCCAGGGCCGAGTCTCTCTGGAGCAGCCCCAGGAGGGCAGGGATGCCCAAGATGCTGCCCCGGAGCCGAGTCTCTCTGGAGCAGCCCCAGGAGGGCAGGGATGCCCARGATGCTGCCCCRKRGCCGAGTCTCTCYGGAGCAGCCCCAGGAGGGCAGGGATGCCCAGGATGCTGCCCCAWGGCCGAGTCTCTCCGGAGCAGCCCCAGCAGAGCACAAATGACAGCGAGCGCTCCGAGTGCCCCTCACCAGCTCAGGTTCCAGCACAAACCACTGTTAGCAAAAGGCTCACCAACAAATCGCGTATCCCAACACCCGGAAAGTGCAGGAGCACAGGAAACACAGCGGGGCGTTCGGAACCGGCCAGGGCGCGATGCCGATTCCCAACGCCGCCTTCCAGCCAGCCCAGCCCAGCTCCCGGCGGGACCCCCGCGATCCGTGCGCTCCCCGCCCTCACCGAACTTCACCGGCGTCCGGACGTCCACGGCGGTCTTGCTGTCCACGCCGTCCGCCAGGATCGCCACCTGCCCCAGCGCCTCGTCGTGCTCCACCCGCACCGGCTCCCGCTCCCGCTCCCGCCCGGGGCTGCCGCCGCTCACGGCCACCAGCACCCGGTCGGCGCCCGGGCAGCGCTGCGGGTCCAGCGGGCGGACGCTCACCTGGCACGGCAGCCGCACCCGCAGCCGCCCCCGCGGGCTCACTGACAGCGCCCACTCCCGCGGCGGGGGCGGGCCGGGGCCGCTGCGACCGCGGCGGGGCACGGGCGGCGCCCACTGCCCGCCCGCCGCTCGCACAGCCAGGGCCGYCCAGCGCGGGGGCAGCGCCCTCATTGCCGCCGGCAGGGCGACAGTGCCCGGGAGCCGCGTCAGGAGCGCTCGGGACCGGACCGGACGGGACGAGGCCGCTCCCGGCGGGCGGCCCTGACCCCCGGCCGGTCACGTGGCGGGGCTGCACGCGGGGAGCGGCACCGGCACGGCCGGTAAACAGGCGGTGGCTCTGCCACGGAGCCTCCTGGGAGTCGTAGTTCTACAGCGCGGAAGGAGCTACAGCCGGGCCCACGGGCCTATCTGAGAGCGGAGAGGGCGGGGCATTGCCGAGAGCCTGCTGCTATTGGGCRGCGGGGCTGGCCGCCGCAGCCAATCAGGAGCGGGAGAGGCTGAGGCGGGCGTGAGGCGGTGCGCGGGTCGCCATAGTGACGGGGACGCCGCTCGGCCGGGCCGGGCCGGGCGGGAACCGAGGGAACCGGGACCGGGGAGGGGACCGGGGCCAAGAGAGGCAAAACCGCGGCTCCGACGTCGAGGCGGGAAGTAAGTCAAGMGGCGCCGCCACAGCCTTGTTTGAGGAGTCCCTGAGGGTCAGGAGTGCGGCCCCCGGGCAGGCCCGTGTCATGAGGAGATGAGGTCCCGCGGGTGGCCCGCCCCTCAGGGCACCTCAGCTACAGCCAGCCTGCCTGGGCTGAAATGTCCCCGGCCAACCGGTGTCGATGCCGTTTGGCAGATGTGTTGGAAAACCAGTTATTTKTAGTTGATTTTTTGAAGTGATAGCACAAAGCACCAGAATCGCTCTCYGTCAGTAAGTTTTGGTCAATAGGTTAGGTGTTGTACTGCTTTTTAGCAGTTCTGAAGCCAAGCAAATAAATATTTTCCTGAGGTCTCCACAAATACGCCATGAGACAATTGTAACCTTACATGACTTACAAACAAGCAGAGAAGCACTTAWTTGAGTTTAAAAGACTCTTCTGGACTTCATACCCCACATTATCATCGTAKAATAATTTTAAAAAATGAGGTGGGGCATGTGGGCAATAGATGATGTATAGTCAGGGGCTCAGTTCTAGTAACAGTTGTTGTTTACTGCCAATAATGAGGGAGAAAAATGCACAGAAAGCTGCATTGTCTTAGCAAGATTGCAACACAAGTAAAAATGAAATCTGGGCCTGTTACTTAATTCCTGTCTCCCTTTTGCATTCCATGTGTTTCTTTTTCATAAATAACCATGCAAGCATGATACTTAGTCATCAAATACTTTTCATCTCATTAGCCCTATTTCTGTCACTGTCTGGCTTTAATTGTTTTTGAATCTGAAATCACATCTCAATGTCCAAGAGGCAAGAAAATTGCCCTATTTTTTGGTCCATTGGTAATTTTCACTGTGGAAAGTTTAATGAAGATTCACATTCATCAGTTAAATTATTGCATTGGTGTATATTACTCAGTCTCAAAAAATCATTAGGCTAAACACAAAAAGGGCTAGCCTGTTTTATGATAGTCTAGTATACAAAAATTGAATTCTAGAAAGACAAAAAAGTATCAAAAATATATTGGGACATGATGGAGGCTGGAAGGTTTGGTTTTGGTTTTTTTTTTCCAAGTCTTCAGAAATAGTGGATTTGGGGGAAAAAATCTACAAAATTCTCACCCTTGAGACCAATACCAAATTTGGATGTCAGATTGTTTGGATGTCAGGGGGAAAGTTGTTACAGATGTGTAACAAGTGTGTTGCAATGTGCTATAACTCCACTAGATGACAGCCAGTTCAGCAAAATCTCCAATAACTCCGAGCTCCGACTGTTCCGAGGGAATCCGGCCCCAGGTGACGTGGGGCTCACTGCTGATCCCCTTTCTCCCTGGGTCAGTGCTGCTGCTCCTGATCCTTGACTCCCACCTCCTCTGAAACCATAGTGCTGCTTTCCCACTGCCCCCTTTCCTCCAGGAGCTTGGTATTTGGTGCTCCTCACACAGGCAGAGCTTTATCAGTACCCACAATCCTAAACTGGGCTCTGCATCACCTTTAATTTTGTCAGGCTTTGTATGGTTGATAAGTTAGCTCAAGAAACCATTCCAAGATGTTTAAGCCTCAGTTATATTTATATTTAATTGTTGCTGCTGGGTTTTCTCATTAGGTACAGTCTAAGCATGCATGGTTAAAATACTAAACAAAACAGATTAAAAGTAATTGCCAGGAAGAAGTTCTTTCTCCATACATATGAAACCTCATGTGTTTAATGTTTTCCTTATGTAATCTATTTTTTTTTCCTATATTGATTCTGTTTAACTTTCATGCTTTTGTTTGGATCAGCTGTATAGCATGTAGCAGACTCCAACAGTGAAAGAATATTTATTTATTTACTTACTTACTTACTAACTTGTTTCCCTCTTTCATTTTTTTGATTTTTAATTTGCAGGAAAAGGAAGCTATAGAAATTTATAAGTGAAGATATAATTAGAACTCCATTTTTGATAGCTGCATGATTTCTTAGTGAATTACAATCCTATTTGCCATTTCATAGGTGTTGTATGCCAAAGAATATTCAGTATTTCATGCAAAAGATAAAAAAAACCCCTAGAACTCATAGAAGTTCTACAAGGTGATTTAAAATAGATTTTAAGCCAAAGTATTATCAGATGCACTTTTAGGCCAAGGTGAAAGAGAGATTTCAAGGGAAGAGGAATTATTTACAGGGGAGGCTGTAGAAGGAATACATTTTTCTAACTTTTGTGTTTATCACAGAATAATCACAAACTGCTGCAGGTACCCAGAAGGTATAAACTTAGTCTGCCTGGGCAGAATTCATTTTACCCATTTGCTATAATTGTAATGAAGAAATAATGTGACTTCACTTAGGAAAATAGGGCCACCCTTATTTGTATTTTGGGGTTTTTTTAGTGGTGCATTTCTGAACTGCTTCCTTGAATCTTCTTAGTTCTTAAGGTCAAGAGTTCAGTAGGTAGGCAAATTATGTTTTGTTTGTTTCCTCCTCTGTACTTCGRCATTGCAAAGCACACAATGGTTTGGATTTCAGGGATTTTCTTGTTTGTCACACTACCAGAAGTATTCTGAGGAAAGTTAGTTCCTCATGGAAACCATGTGAAATGGGAAGCGACAAATCTTACCATTCAAATTCTCCTTATCTTAGGCATACCTAATTAGAACTCCAGCAGATGAAGTCTGTGTGTGGCTCAGGGTGGTTCTATCCCAAACAGGAGAGATTTAAAAAYGAAGGAAAACAGCAGAACTTGTGACAGAAATTGTTAAGCAGTTTAGGTAGAAATTGTTATCAGTTTATGGTGTGCTCTCATTTCCCCAAAGTGGTGAGGTTGTACAGTCTAATCAAACAATCCATTCTGTTTCACATGCCTTTGATAATGTCCTRTTGTACATGATGTACTTTTAGATTCAAGCATTGTTTAATATTGTTTAGCCTTGTTGGCCTCRTTTTGTTGTTTAAAGACATATCTATTAATGCTGAAGCACAGGCTCTGCCCAGTTAAAACAGAAGGTTTTCTACTTAAACATTAGGGAAAAAAATTAAAAAAAAAATTAGGGGGTGGAAAGAGGATCACTGTGTGATTGAATAAATCTATGGTGCTCCTGTTATTAATATTGTCTGTAGGTCTCTTCCCTTCTCTTTGAAGAGGATATGGTAGAAYTGAAAAAGTTTTGGAGAAGGATAAGGACAGTGGAAGGTAGAGAAAGGCTTTCATGCCAGTGACAGCAGGTGGATTGTCTGYCTCAGCCTAGAAAAAGGATTCTCAAATGATGATTCAACACTAGAAATAAACCTAGTGGCATAGAAAAGTTGTGATTATTCAGTGACTCATCCAGTAAAAGAACTAGGTGACATCAAGGAGCCAGATTCAACAGCAGCAAGAAGCACTGGTTACTCATGTCATGCTGAGGTTAGATTAAAATCTCCATTCCCCTGGATTTTACCAATACTGAAAGTTTTGAGTGAGTTCAAAGAGAAAGGGGATGGGTTCRTAGAAGCATCACCACACCACGACTGGTGGGTACTTCTCTCCCTCCCCAGGCATCCAGCTGTAGGCTGGAATTGTGCAGAGRTGTAGGGGGATAGAATATAAGAAAAATAAAGATAGTGTAGAAAGCAATCTTGCCCCAAAGGAGTTGCAGCTGGGCCAATTATCAAAGATTAGGAACAGGCCCGACTTTACCAGGCCACAGCTGTAGCCAATGAGAAGAAGATGCTGTAAAAGAGTGGGGTGGCCTTGAAAAGGGAGCTGGAGTCAGTTGGCTGCTTTGTGAAGAAGAAAGAGTCAGTGCTCTGAGGAGCTGCCCATGAGACACCACCAAGAAGGTTTGAAACTTTTGTGATAAGAGACACCAGTATGGAACCCCTGCAGTAAGATGACAATACAGAGATAGGTTCACCTTCATACATGGACCTGCATCACTTTATGCTCAGAACAGAATTTTACTGCTTTTTGCATCGCTCACTCTGAAAATAACAAATGCAGCTAAGTGTCACCCACCTGGATTCTGCACTGCTTTGTGTATGAACATTGCTGTTTGATAGAGAGAGACAGAAGCAAAGATGCTGAAATTGGTTTGGGGAATCTGAGTTTGGACTTCTATTATTATTATTATTGCTGCCCTGAAGCTGTTTCACAAGACAGTTCTCAGCCTGATTTGACCCAAGTTCCAAAACAGCCTTGTAATTCCTGTTCTCTGCAATTCTGTGTCTTGGATCAAGGCTGTRATGTTGTTTGCAGTTCTACAGTTTGAAAACATCCTTACTTGTTGGGCTATTCTGTGAAGTTAGAAATCATGACAACTTTCAGTCCTGTTTCAGTTAGTTTATTTACCAGATACTGCAAAGACACAAATTTTCCACTTTGCTGTTTGTAGTTTATAGATCTAATTTTATATAAGCTGAAATGTATGTTTATTAATGTAGCAGGTAATGGAAGACTGCTAAACTTACTTTAATGTCCCATAAACCTACATATGTTTTGTTTGTCTGCYTCCTCTTAAAACCACATAGCGACAAGCGCTTGTCACGCTAGCTGAGGCTTTTCTAATGGTTTTTCTCTGTCTCAGATTTCTATAGKTGTCTTAAAACTATAAACTTTTCAGATTCAGAAGGTTTTGTTTGTTTTTTTTACTCTCTCCCTGCCCAGTAAACTGGAGTCTTGGTGAGGACTCTTTTGTACTACTGTACTGGGAGGAGGTATATTTTTGACTGATGTCAACTCTATGTTTCACATACAAGTACTGATGAATATGCCTGCACCCATGAAACTCTCACATTTTGGCATTGTTCTACTATGGGTTTCTGTCACAGTGCTTTTCCCTCTGTCTAAATTCTGAGTTGAGARGAATAAATAAAGCAACAGTAGCCATAAACACAAAATGCATATGCTAAAATATTCAACAGTTCTTTACAGATGAAAAATCACTTGCTATTTATAAATGTGTGTACATGTTTATGTACAGTAACTAGAGTTTCTTGGCCTCTATGATGTTTACAGTTATTTCACAATGTTTTGACTCCTCCAGGAGGGATCATGAAATTGCTTTTTTTTCCATAAGCAAATACAGACACTGAAAGCTCTCTAAAAGTCAAAATGTTCYTGAAGGAATTCCAAACAGTACTGAAGAAAGTAATAAACTTGCCAGTTTAACTTTCACTACCTTTATAGACAAGTGACTTTTCAAAAGGTGAATACAAATGACACAACATTTTTGTATCCATTTTCCCACCACAATTATAAAAAGCAATTATAGTTTTCCTAACTGTCAGCTTTCTGGCTGTGCAATGCCAAATTGCACTGTCTGTTTCATTGAAAAGATTGGTACATATTACAGAAATAGTCTCAAAATTTCTTCTTAATTTTATTACAGTTTTAATTTTGGTTGTCCTTGATTTAGAAAGAGATGCTCTCTTTTAAAAAAGAGAAAGCTCTCCCATATATTATGTGAAAGGCTAAATAATGTCAAGRCTGCCTAATTTGAAGAGGATTCTGCATCTTTGGCAGCTGATATGGGTTTTATTGTGATGTGGTTCCATRGCAGAATACAATGTGCTCTGCATAATAGCTAATGTAGAAAGACCTTCTGGTGTCAGGTGAACATTTGCAAAAGTTAACAATCTTTTTCCCAAAGTTTTGCACTAAAGTGCAAAACTGTGATACTGATCTGTCCCTTCCTGTCATCTAAAATGATTTCAGTGAACTTGTGAAGGGATTCTTGAACTCCTCCATCTCCACTTTGACCTGTTCCTTGCTCTRCGAATGCTCCATGCCTCCCCTACCTCACTGTGTCATGGCAAGATTTCTGTGTGCCTCACAAGTCCCTCTTCCCCTCTCTTCCCTCTGTAAGATGCTTATTGCCTCTGGTAGATCATCCCATGTCYCTTTTATCTTTCTCCTGAGATGTTTTTGTCACCTTTCATGCTTCTTCATGTAGAAGGTTGGTATTTTAAAACTCTTTGGATATACAAAACATGCTGTTATGCCAGAAGATAGGTTTTTCAGATATTAATTTGTGTTTGATGTAATGATGAAGACCTACCTGATGGACATTGCTGTCTTMTGAGGGTACCAGGAGCATTGTATCCCCTTGTATTCCACCTCCCATTTCCCTCACCCACCTTGGCATTTTTACACATCTCAAAGAGTTCTGATGACTGAAGCTTGGGAACATARTTCTCAAGTGCTGGACCAAGATAGTAAACACAAAGTGAAACTATAGAAACTTTATGGCATTAAGTCCCATCTTGCTGAGAAGTACTGAATGTCCTTATCTGTTTCTAATGGAAGTATCTTAGAGATTTCTATTCCTATGTGACAAATATTAATATGGGATTTTCTATAATACAAATATAGCAAAATTATGTTTTCCAACAACCCTGCTTGTTCCAGCCTTCTTTAATTTCTGTGTCTGTGCATTTATTAAAAGACCATGTTACCTATCTGGAATAAGTGCTTTCTTCAGGATATGTTAAAAATACTCAAGAGTATGATAGAATGATAGTGCAGCCTCTTGCTTGAAGTCTTTCATGAAGTTGTAAGTGTAGAATTATCTAATCTGCTCACATTGTGACTTCTATGGTTTGAATGTGGGTATGACATGTTTATGTAGTGGTTTTTACACTACACATTTATCTTTCACAATCAGATATATCCCTGGATCTAATGAACTGTATTGGTGTTTTTTTACTTTCCAGACCTTTAAACAATGAGTCAGGCTGATGAAGGAAGTGCCAGTGACCCAGAGCTGGCAACTGAGAATGAGTCACCCACCTGTGAGCCGACTGCAGCAGATCCTAACGAGGAGGAGGAGGAGGAGGGACCCACTGGCCTGAGAGCAGAGGAGCAGGAGGAGGGACCCACTGGCCTGAGAGCAGAGGAGCAGGAGGAGGAACCCACTGGCCTGACAACTGCAGAGGAGCAGGAGGAGGAACCCACTGGCCTGACAACAGCAGTGGAGGAGGAGGGACCCACTGACCTGACAGCAAGTCCTGCATTTCAGTGTTTAGATGAGGTACCACGTCCCCCAGATTTCTCTGTCTGTAGCAGTACAAAGTAAATTATTCTGAGGTGTATCTTTTGCTGTTAACAATTGAAGGTTGTTACCACAGACTATCTATGTCATCCCCATTTCTTTGATTTTTTTCTAAGTGCTAAGAAAATTTTGTGAAGCAATGTCATATTCTTGCTGGGGATGCTATGCTTGATAGAGAATCATGTTATTTTTTACAGTGATCATGGCCTTAAGGGGAATGAAAATGCAGAGATCTTGGTTTTGGTCTTGTAATATTCTATCTGTAGAGGTAATTGCGTCGTGATTTTTTTAAAAGGTTCCATAGCTGCAGGAAAAATCCCAGGTAAGTGGCTCCTAAGGCACTATTAATTGATGATGGTGATAGAAGAAACCTTTTGGAGCTCAATTTCTTTTGCATTTTTTTTGTGTTAAGGAGTCTTTCAAAAGACTATAAGTATTGTAAAATTTTAAATATCAAATATACACCAAATGCAATCCTTAAGAATGTAAGGCCAGAAGAGTCATTAAGAGATAATCTAATCCAAATTTGGCACTGAAGTAGATTCTCTGCAGATATTGGTCTAATTTGTTCTTACATCTTTAATTGGTGGAGATAGCTCTTTGGATATCCTTTTCCAGCATGTCATTGTTGCCAGGGTTTTATAAAAAGTTTTCCCTATATCCCAGTTTAAGTTTCCTTTGTAGTGAATAATGAAGCTTTCTTCTTGTCTTTCTCACATTAAAAAGGGAGACCTGCCAATTTCTGCCCTTTTTATAAGAGAAATGTATATCTTGTATCTTTGTTCRTACTTCATGGCTTTCTTGAAGTTTTTACCTAAACTTGCTTTACCTTGGACTCTTTCCATCTTGGATCTGTCAGATTGGTTTGCTACCCTGGCTCTCACTCTCTGCCTACAATCTAAGGTCAGGAGAAAGGACATGGCAAGGATTTTAGTGGAGGGTAAAATGGGACTGGACCTTTCCTATCCTGCTATTAGATCATACTGAATGAAGTTTGAAGCTGCTGCTTTCAGTCCAGTGCCAGTGTATGGGGAGCCCACAGCTTCCAGTGTTGTTGCAGCACAAACCCCCTTTATTGTCCGTCCAAAGCAGCAGCAAAGTGCCCCCATGCCCCTTCTAAACTGTATTCTGCATTTTTGCTTTGTATTGCTTATTTTTAATCAAGGTGAAAAATATTTTTTTTAGATTCAATCTAGAAAATTTTTAGATTATCTGCTTGATTTTTTTTCTCAAAAAATCTTTCCAAAGAGGTTTTTCTGCATATCAAATTTAAAGCTAACTTGTTTAACACTGATAACATTGTAAACCATTAATGGAAAATACGGGGAAAACTTAGTATTTAGAGTTGTTTCCAACTCAGGAAAAAACATGCTGTGGAAAAACAAAGTAAGAAATTTGCATAATATTTCATAAATGAGGTCTTCTGGTCATTTTGTCAATTTCTAGAAGAGAACTATGACTCATTTATTTTACCACAATTTTTAACAGTTTGCACTTGTACTTTACTGGTGAGTTTGGCTTTTCATCACTTATTCACATTTCTTCTCTTCCACTGACGTATTTGTTTTCTTTTGTTGAACTTTATTAATAATTCAGGGATAAATGTAAGGCTTTGGTCACTATAGAGGTTTCTTGCATTGATACTGACTTCAACTACTTGGAATAGCTTTCAGGATTTTTCCACAGAAGAAGAATTGTATCATAGTATCTCCGTTTCACTGACTGGTCATTTATGCCTGCACAGMATGTACTTATCAGAAGGGACACCTTTTGTTACTATAAGATTTCTTTAAAAACAGATATATGCCCTCTTCCCATCAAGCCAGTCTTGTTTGTCTCATGTAAGCAGCAGATACGCAAACATACGAAGAGCAAGAATTAAAACATGTACACTATCTCTCCTTTATTTTTAATAAAACCTTAATAGTAACATTCTTTAGCTTTGTGGGTTAGGTAGAAATGTTAAAAACTTGACAKAGTTCAAACAAAAGCCACCCAATTCATCATGACTTCTTTTCACCAAGTGTTTTTGTTTATTACCAAGCTGCTATCTGTTTTGCAGAATAGTGCACTTGTGAATGAAAAGTACTTTGCTGTTCTCCAGATCTAGTGAGTGGGTACCTTGTTTGAAAGGTACCACAATAATCCCTTCCTGCTAACAGACATCATCCGTTTATTTGCTAARTCTAAACATGCAGAAGAATAAACTCCTTTGGGAGATTTTCCTRACTGGTCTATTGTAAACTGTTTCACTCCAAATCCTATAAAGTGATCGGTGTCCACTGTCTGATACCAGCACCAAATCTTACATTTGTGCTGCTTTTTTTGGTGGAAATTATCACTATTATGCTACATTTCCTCATCTGTGATGTCCAAGTGTGCTATTGCCACCAAGAAGCAGAATGAACCTTTCATGAATATTTTTYGTTACTATTTTGAAGCTCAGAGTCTTTCTGAGATTAGTGACTTTATACTCCTGACTGCCAAAAGCAGTTGAACTGCTGATAAAGATGCTAGCCAAAATCTCAGTTCTAGTGGAAACACAGAGCAAAATCTCAATCAAAATCTCAAAAAATTAACTGTATGACAAAGAATTCTCAAGCAAATTTTGTTTCTAATTATCTGATGCTGATTCATGTCTGTCTGCTATCTGTATGAGCTTTAGTGTCAAAGAATGATGCATGTGTTTGAATGTTGTTYGAGGGGAGAAAGGTACTTCTCATTTTTCCCCTTTTTCTCATCTGTGCTGCAGGAAAGAAGAGTAAGTCACATAAAGGTTGGCTACAACTTTCAAATATAAATGCCAAGAATCAAYGTTTCATATAGTTCTTCAGTGACATAGACACATCTAAGAACGCCCTTCTAGAAATTAGGGTTGTTTTCAATTTCTTTTGGTAAAAAAMTGGTTTTTAGTTCTTTCATAACTTAGGTTAAATGGTGAGTATAAACAAGTGTCCCTTAAAAAAAAAGTTTCTTTATCTTTAAATGAAAAGTTTCGTAGAAAAGCTACCTTGGTAGATTAAGATAGACTTTTTTTTAACATAATCACCATTTTAATTTCTGTCCCTGTACACATGCTTTCAATGTGCTATTATAAAGTATGATCATCACTATATTTTTGCATGGTAACTATAGCAGTGYAGAATTTGTTTTAGTACTCACCACATATGTATGTGCTCTATCAAAGATATMAAAATCTTGACACAGCTTAGTATGTTGAAAGCAAACAACATTTTTAAACTTAAGCTAATCCTGGCACACTCCACGTGACAAGCTTCAAGGCTCCTGGCCCAACAAAAAAGCATATTTATATGTTGGCACAGACAGCTGAGACAAATGTTGTCTCCGCCTCCATGCACAGGAATCTGACTGCTAATTAAATAAAACTTTTGGGAAGTCAGCTAGGGCTGATAATGTTTCTGTAAGCTAGAGTATGGTTTTTTGCAACAGTTTCCAGCAAGTAGGAAATAGTTTGTATTATGAATGTTAGAGAAAATCGCTGTTGCAACAGGAAAGTTGATTGTTCCTAAAAAAGTTGTAGAAGAATTGGGTGAATTTACAGGTGCCTTCAAACAGCAGGAATGGGAACAAAGCTGGTATAACATGCTCATTCTATGGAGAGGTTCTTTTTACCAATAGCAGGTGACATTGTGAGGAAACAAGGCCAGGAAGTGATTGGGTGTGTTTGAACTATCACAAAGCAGATGGTACTTCTGTTCATTTCTGAAAAGCCTGTTTGAAAGTATTTGTGATGTCTTGGTTTTTTTATACTGTTAGAAAGTCGAGTGTGCAGATTTCACACAATACAGAGGAACTAGAGCTCTCTAGTGAGATTAGGGGAAGGGATAACCTTTAACTGTAACATCTTCTTGCATTTTGGCCTTTTCTCAGCTGTTTCTGATACTCCTGAGACTTGACAAGTATATTGCTGTATTGTTTTCCAAAGCTATCTCTTTCTCTTTTCTCACTTAAAATGTGTATTTGAGACAAGGCAAATTTGCATTAAAAACTGGGTCTACCTGGGATRGTATTCTCATCACAACCATGTGATGAGAAAGCCAGAGCACTGTGAACCAAACATTCAATAAGAACATCAGTGGTGGAGAATCATCTGTTACACACATGAGGTTACTCTAAAGGTTAAAAAGGGAGTTCCTGGTTTACTTATTCAAAGCACCTGTGTCCAAATACTCCTGAATAAGCAGAGCCTTAAATATCTGCATGAGAAAGAATCCTTGTATTTGGATTTAGCATATGGAGGTTAAACTGTAGAGTGAAGTGGAGAGGCTTTAGTACTCTGTCTGAAGAAAGGCATGAGAATTTCTCAAAGTGCATCCTGCTTTTCCATAAAAATAATTCACTCCATGTAATTGCTTAAAAGTGTGAAAAGTCAACTATTATTTTGTACAGTGTAATTTTAAATGATGACATACTATTCCTGCTGAAGTAGTCTTAATTAAACCTCCAATTTGTCTTGATTACATGAACATAATAAGGTAATTTGAAGGAGTTTTCCAATTATTTTCTAAATTGGTTACTCTTTTACTGAGATAAGAAAAAGCTGATGAATGAGGACTTAAAAAATAACATTGCTTTCATAATTTCCATGTTCTCATGACTTGTGTGAAGGTTGGTCTTGACATACTATCTTCAAATTTTGTTCTCTGTTTCTGATTACCTTTGAGTATGACAGCCAAATTAACTTCTGGCAGAAGAACTATAACTCCATAAAAGTTTAATTAAAAAGCAGTGAATGAAAGAGATAAATTTATTATGGGAAATGGGGAATTTCCCATAATAGGAGGGCCTACGGATGGTATTGCTCAGCCATTTTTCTTTAAAACTTATGTAAATGTCTTCAAGCCTATGTGTACCATTTAATTTTTTTTTTCCTGAAAGAAAACACAAAAAAATCCTTCCTGCTTTGGTTTTTCTATGACATGTAAATCATAGAAGCTAGATAAATTTGGCACTTTKGTTTGATTTTTATGATTTAATTTTTCAGTAGGGATCTGGGTAGGTATTGGCAACCATCTGAAGTTCTTTTCCAAATAAACACATAAAAGTAGGGTTTTTTTCCCCACCAATTTGTCAAGCTACATTTTGTTCTCAACTCACTCCAAGTTTGACTGYGGTCTTTCCCAATAAACTCAGTTAAGGAAACAGGTATTTGCATTTAAAAGGGAAGGAAAAAGCACCAGTGCTTTCAAACCTTCTTTGAATTTCTTCTCTGGCTTGTTTGGGGTTTTTTTGTTTGGTTGGGGTTTTGTTTTTAGTTTTGGTTTGGTTTTGTTTAAGCAATGTGTAGAAAGCCAAGACATTACAGTCTGCTTGGCTGATCACACTGAACGGATGGGCTTGTGCCTTTATATTTTGGAAACAAGCCATAGGAATTTTGCTAGCAAACCCACTGTTAGTAATTTTTTCCACTAAAATTCACTATTTAAATATTATCAGGATTAAAAMCACAAGTGTCTTCATATGCTAATCAGTGTTATATAGATGTTTTCCATAGACTGAAAGACATGTTTTGAATTATTAAGCCTTAGGCAGAGATCAAGGGCTTTTTCTTTGTACAAAAAATTGCATGATTTAATTTGGGGTATGTATTTGTATTCACATGCTTTGATGATTCTTGTATATGATCTGAAAGGTCAAAACCTTGCTTTGCTTCTCCTGTTTCATGTTAAAGGTAGAGGTTGTGTAAACTCTTTGTTGGACAATTAATTTTTCCTCCTCCAAAATATGAATAGTTACAAAAAATATCTGAGTTTTCAGCCCTTAGTATGGTCTGGCAGCTGGAGGGTCATAAAACAGATCTCTAAGGAGCTGTCATTGCTAGCAAGTACTCTCKTGGCATGTCACATAGTCATCTGTGTTGGTTATTGGTGTTTTCTTACTGCTTCAATTTTTACAGAAAATCAATAAAATTGTTTATGAGAATTTTTTAATAGTCCTTTTGTACATCTATGACAGTAGTACAGCTTTAACAGTGGGACATTCTTATTTTATTACACCAAGCAAAAACAATGTTTGCAACAAGTAGATGGAGTTACACTTTGTAAAACTAGTGCACATGGACAGAGATTCAGCTACAACAGTTCCAGGCAGGTAATAATCAGATTTCTGTAACAGCATTACACTTTCTTTTTCTTTTTTTTTTCTTTTTGTTTTTAAAGACATGAGATAAAGCTTTTTTGGTTGATTTTAGTCACATTTGCTTATTCTGTTAACATTCTGTGTTTTACAAAGTTTCCTTTAAACAAGATTTAAAAAAGACGGTTTCTCTTCTTGCAACTTAGTAGTAAAAAGACATTTTCAAGTGGAATCTTGTAGATACCATTAGTCACTTAACTTAGCTAGTTATCATATAATGAATAGGAACAAATTGTGCATTTCATGCAAAATGATTGAATGTAATCATATGCAATTAGATATTTACTCTTCTAACCGACACTTCATCAGTTGCTTTTTTTGTTTTGTTTAGACAACTATTTATCTCAAAATAAATATTCTRTAGCTTCAAAACATATTCTCAAGCAAAGATGATACATCTTGCAGTTAAAACTTTTCATTGCTCTTTAAAATTGAAATATAATAAACCAAATTACATTTGAACTATCCTTCAAAGTATTTACTTCTTTAAAATATATATTAATATTTTACAATTTAGCTATTGCCAGTGTTCTTCATTTGCATTACTTATAACCATAAAACTTTTGTTGTAATCYTAAAAAAAAGTAGAGATAATATTTATAAAGTATTAGGTCAGATGTATACTTCTATTCTTTTTTTTCATGTCTCTTTTAATCAAAAAAGCTATGCCAACAATGACCACACTTAGCTGATAAAGAAATAGAGTCTTAGTGTAGTTTTTCTGCATCTCAGGRTTGGTATAAGCAAGATAGTAGAATAGCCGCTTGCTGAGTGGCATCTCCACACAATGTTGGTCACTATCTTTATAGAAACGTGGTCTAAATATGTGCAGTCAAATTTGTGCTCACTGTCTACAATGCGAGATTTAATAACAGTATCTCTAATTTGAAATTCCTGCACTATTTGACAATTTCACTTTATTTTTTATATTTTAGGAAAAAATCTTTGATCATATATTCTCTTTTTTGCTTAGAACTGACGGTATTGTTTTTATGTTTCTGTGGCTACAAAACATGTAGTCTAAAAATGGGGAGAACAGTCTTTTCTTATGTTATAAAACATTTATAATTTCTTTTTTAGTTTTAGAGTCTAATAATATCTAGATTGAGAAGTATTTGAATGAGAGTTTGAGTCTCTACAAGAGCATCTTGTAACATTTGACTTACCTAAACAATTCAGGAGAAAGAAAAATGGCACTGGAAACTCTTTGTATGTATTTAGARGCATTAATGCAATGAATATGGATTCTTATTGATGTGTCTTCCTCCTACCTGTCTACCTGCTTGCATAAATGTGCAATAAGCTACATGATGGCTCCTTTCTCCTACAAATGACAAATAGGACCTTGAGCTTGAATAGAGGAACCAAAAAGAGCAAGAATGTTGTTGTTCAGTACATGCTCTCTCCATGTCCAGATGTGACACCTAGGGACATGGCTTAGTGTGGACTTGGCAGTTCTGTGTTAACAGTTGGACTCAAATGATCTTAAGGTCTTTTCCAAACTAAATRATTCTATGATTTTATAATTATTTCCTCTGCTTTTATTCAATTCTTCTACCAACTTTGAAAAACCTTTGATAAAGGGATGAAATTTGAGGAATCATCTTCGTTTTCTTTTCTTCAAAGCCTTTTCTTGTGTCTTTGGGCAAACCATGTGGCCCTCTGTTTTCTAGTTCTTTAAAAATAATAATTTTTAGTACTTTTCCTAATCTATATTGATGTTGCTGTGGTATACTTTTGGAGTTATGAAGGATAGATGATGGAAAAAGACTGTTTTAGAGAAACTAGGTTTTTTTCAAAGTGTTGACAAATTTATATTAGTTACASCTCTGAATTATTTTCAGGTTAAAATGTAGGTATTCATTCAGACACAACTTGTGGAATACCATATAAAAGTTTTAAATCATAAAATGTGGTATATCACAGTCAGTAAAAGCACCAAAAGCAATGTTTAGAATATTTRCATAACAAAACCAAGACCTAACTGGTGTTAAGTTTTAGCAATAACTATTCAGATATTTTAATGATGGTTTTAATATATTGTATGGGTCAAACCATCTCCAAAAATATTATGTGGCAGCATGTTGTTTTGTCTAGAACAATCTTTTGCCAAACATAACTGAATACTTGATTTCTGAGTATAATACTGAGTAAGTACCWCTTTGAGTGCAATCCAATGCAAACTAGTTAAGAGAAACATGTAGAATTACTGCACAAAACTTTTTGGTCTGATCATGATCTTTACTGATTTAAAGGGTTGCCTATATCCAGTGGGAGTATCATCAGAAATACCATGCCACGTACCCCAGAAGATGCCATTGCGAACACCTTTGTACTTCTTGTGGTAGTACTTGCCGTTGAGATTGGCTGACAAGCAGGCATCAAACCACCAGCCAGAGCTGTAGTAGGCACCACAGTTTCCCGAGGGRTACCTGTCATTGTCCCTGTCTGGGGTTGTAAAGAACTTTTGGTCGTGGTTGTAGTGCCTGCTGTAGTGGAGGGCATCTCCGGCGGTGCCGCTGTAGCCGTGCACGCTCAGGCGGTACTTGAGGTACTCGTTGGCCACGTAGAAGTGCTCGTATTTGGCATATTCTCTGATCCCATTGAAATCTTCGAGATCAATTCTCAGTTGCATTTCCTGGCTCCTTGTCAGGAGGTGAATTTTGTCATTGCCTAGCCAGAACTCCCTGCTGAGGTTCCCAAAGCCATGTTTGTAGTCATTCCAGGTTCTGTTGAAGTTAGTGCTGCCATCCTGACGCCGTTGSAGCACTGTCCAGCCGCCTCCCTGTGTTTGCATGTCACAGTAAACTTCAAAGCTCTCGTTTCTGGGATCAGGGCTAATCCTGTAGATTCCATTACTCCTTCTCCCTGCTGTGTAATGGTCAGCACAGTCTCTCTGCATTATTTGTATAACTGGTGAAAGAACAAGTAGTGTTAGAATAAACATAATTTCAATTAAGAAATGTAACAAATTTTTACCCAGAGTGATACAGCATACAGAACTTGCATTGGAGAGGCTTTTACATCACAAATAGCGTTGCAACAATTTCAGTTCTAGGGAAAAACACCTTTTCCATCAGATTTATTTTATAACAGATGTCACCTAGGATCTCTGCATCAGATAGCTGACTAAAAAAACCCAGCTAAACTACACTTTTTTAAGCAAAATGCCTAATATTAAGGGTATTTTGACTATTTGCTTTCCTTTTTGTCCCTTTCTCCACTCTATCTTTTTATTATCTCATGTAAATTCAACCTGATTTCTTCAGTCCATATTTCTAATGCTTTGTATTTATACACTTGCTGCTTTTTGTATTTAAATGTAAAGCTTCACAATCTGCCTACAATCTACAGCTCCATCTGGCAGTATGTCAGAGAAAGAGCTTTGTCCATGTGGGAATGATGTTAACCTGGCTATTGTTAAGTAAACATCATTTGATAGAGAACATAACATCATCAGGAATGCTTTGTGTGTTAGTGTTGACTGTACTTTAGGAAGCAGGAAAAAAGTAATRAAACTGTTACATCTGTTGTAATTGTGTGAGTCCTAGAAAGATGAAGGTGATGGTGCTTTCCTGTGTATGTGGCATTGCTGGCTTTACAGAAAGGATGAATGTCAGCATCTACTGCTAACAGTACCTTTTTCCCACCAATGGGTGATGCATTTTATTCAGAAGAAAAATACCCACAGGTTTTTTCCTCAGAGTGAAAATMCGTTTTTGATCCACAATGTCATCTATTAATTTCATTCTGTTTAACAGCATGGTATTAGAATTCCATATTCTTGAGAGATATGGAGAACTCTCAGAAGTTCTCAGTTGATGTTGATTCCTATTGCAGATTTAAATGTATGGGCGTTTTCATGTTCAGATTCTGTTGTAATTTTTTCCTAGAAAATTTAAACAAACTGCTTCTTGAAAAGGAAGAGTGATCTCAGGCTGCAGCAGGGTGCAAGACTCAGAACTTCTTGTTTGCCAGAAAACTGGACATTTATGAAACCACAAAGTATAGGASTCAAAGGCTTTAAAGCCAAATCTACAATAAATTCTCATTTATTTCACTGAACTTTGTGCAAAATTTTTGGTGGACTAAAGTTCAGAGCAATTATTAACAAAGAATATACRTTTCAGATAAAATACTTCTATAATCCAAATCAACTCCTATTTAAATAAAGTTTTACTATTCCTTTCAGTGGATGCAGGAATGGCTCCTGAGTAGGAAAAAGTTGTAGCTGTTTTCCTTGCTAGCTTTCATAATGAATATATTGCTGCTACAAATGCTTTTAGCATATTGTTGTAAAATATAAGGAGTATCTACGTGATCATGTGCCCTGAACACTATCCAGCAATTCAGTAAATGTGAGGAATATCAAAAATTCATTTAGTCTGTTATTTAGTCTGTTTTGAAGAACTGTAATTRAATGTGATTTATTGCTCATTATTAATATAACAAAAAATTATTCTTTCTGTGGATGTTTTGTATCTGAATGAACATAATTTATTTGTAGTGATTTTTATGTGATTTGATTACTGATATAGTAAGAGCATTATCTTTATTATTACTTATTTCCTCTTTTCAAAGAAGAACACTTTCAAGAATTTCAGCTGTACATACACTGTACACTTGCAGATCCATTTCAAATATGTTTAGATAGAAGGACAATTTTTTTTTTAATCTTGGATGCTAAGCAAGAGACTTAGATTGTAATGCAGCCTCCTCTTTCTCTGTTTTGTCTCTCTCGAGCTTTATCTTCTTATGTTTGATATCTAAGTGGTAGAATACCCTGATAATCTAGGGAGCATTTCTTGTTTTCAAGGATTCCTATATGTAATATAAGAACTTCATGACTTTAAGAAAACCCCTCAATCTTGCCTTAATAACAGCAAACATTAGAAAGAGAGCATTCATTCTATTCCTTTATTAGGAGAATTAAATGGTAAAAGAAAAAAGTGGATTTTKTTCAGTGATAACACCTGTTTTCTCTTTTATACTGCTTATAAATTAAATTAATGCAAAGGGTTTAGTGTTAAAATGATGATATATATGTTACCCAGTGGAGGAGTGCTGTTAATAAGCTTTTTCTAGCTGAGCCTTTCAGATGTTTGCAGTGATGAAAAAATTATTTTATTATCCATTAACAATGAAGTGTTTTGCTAGATTCATTTGATGATTGATGATGTCTGGCACCCTTTTTCAGAGTATCTGCAGTTTTACAGTGAGAAAAATTTAAAAGGCAGTTTTCTAAGGCACACCTAGAGAAAATTTAACCCTTTGCATCCAAGGCGAAAATGTGTAGGTCACTGATGTTTCATGTCTCTAATGAAGGGTAGTATAGTGTAAAATAAAGTTAATTTTTCATGCTTATTTATTAAATTGCAAAAAACTTTCCTGTAAAAATTAATGTTTCAAATCCCTAAATAAAGTCCAATTCTAGGAGGGACCGAACACCTGCAGCTCTCAGTAACCCTCTAGTGGCTGCTGAAATGTTTTACAGGAGTATAAATAAACACTTAAAGAGCAGATACTTGTGAACTTAATAACACAGCTATTTGGGTAAAATATACTTTAAATTGTTTACCTAATACTAGTGAAATGCACTGAAAGCTTATACAGCAGTAAGAATTAACAGATTACATACCAGGTCTTGCTTGCATTGCTGGGCACTTAGAAGAGCATTTGTTATCCAGGTTGTTCACAGCAAATGTCAAATTTGCAACTTTGCTGTCAACATAATGTTCCACATTGTTCATGTTTATGAGGCTCAGCTTCTCTAAACGACCCTGCAGTGTCTGAATCTGGCTCTTTGCATTTTTTAAGCTGGTTGCCATTCTGTTAACTTTACTTTGCAGTTCCTGTACTCTGTTATCTTGGCTTTCGCTGTTTTCTGCAGTGTTGGGTAGCAGGAATTCATTACTTCTGTCTCTTTCCTGGTTGTCATCTGCTTGCAGCTTGCAATCTTGGCAGCATTTTTTCAGCTTGTTTACTGATTCTTTAAGGGTCTGTACTTCTTTGAGAGTCTTCTCAAGCAGTTTGAATTCTTTGGGTATCTGGATGGTCATCGGAGGCAAATTTATCTGATAAGGACAATCCTCTCCTTCATCACATTTCCGATTAGCTTTGAGCTTTATGGGACAAGTTTCAGTAAGTTTTGCTTCTTTAGCATTCTCTTCTTCTTCTAAAATAACTGCAAAAACATTTGTCAAAGCAAGGAGAGTTGACTTCAGCAAGACTATGTAAATGAGAAGCTTCATCTTCACGGAGAAACTAGCAGTATGAGGAAGTATGCAGAAGTGGAACAACTTTATAAGGGCAGCTCGAAGCCTGTGAGTTATCAGACAGCCTACACTGTTCTCAGAAATGGGTGGGAGTGCTTGCATCACGAGTGATTAATAGCAGAGCAAAGTTAGGTAGTGCTTGCAAGAGTAGCACATTTCAGTGAGTATTTCTGACTCAGAGCTAGTGTATGTAAGCCAGATGATGAAATGTATGTGTGCTGGTAAATTATGCAGTTTAATTTAATTCCTTGTTATACACAGATTTTCTTTTTTTGGAAAAAAAAGCAGGTAGAGAAAGTGAAAACCAGCCTTTTTCCCAGTCTCGGATTTATCACAGCAATAGCTTTACTGACACTCAGTCCCCTTTTCCCTGTTTTTTTAACTTAATAAATATATTCATATAAATTATTTAAAACTCCAAACATGTTGAAACACAAGTATAGTTTTGGTTCCAAACATTTTTCAGTATAGAGTCACAATTTCAGGAGGATGAACAGCACTTTCTTCTTACTATTTCACCTAGCCCACCTTAAAATAGTTATCTGGAAAATTCATAGTCTCTATGGCACATCMCAGTTAAAATTCACTATTATCTGATTTGAAGTACTTCTTATTGAGCCTTTTTAAATGAAGGGATGTGAACTTAAGATAGTTTCCCCTTTGATGCATCAGATCCTACTTGTTAGACTAATTGTACAGGAAACCCAAAGAAAATCCTGATGTTCTGATTAATGTCCCAAATTCTAAATCTACAGGGAGGCAGAGACCTAGGGAGGAACTCTCTTCTGTTTGAGGTATTGCTCTTCTTTTTATTGTGCCTCATATCAACTTTCAGAGTTAATCATATACTTTACATGACTGATTGCTCCAAATGAAATATTTCTCCAGGTGAGAATTGCCACTTGCATTCTACAGCCACCTTTGCCATTCTCATGTGATACCTGTACAGTTTTAATGATCTGTGTAATTTTCCTTGTATCTCAAAACAAAGCTACATGGATATGGCTTTATGCATTCAAAGCTCAATCAAGAGTCAAATAACTTTTACACCAGTTCTTGTTTAATTAGTCCAACCTGAACCATTTCTTTCCCTAAATCCTATTTGAAATTACTCATAACATAGATTAAACATTAAGCAGACATTAGTCACACATATAATCCTCAAGTTCATGGTCTCTGTCATGTTACTAGCTACTATTCACACCACAGGCTTATATTGATAGTACAGGAAGGAGGTTTGGTCAAAAAACCCTACTTGTCTAACCCCTGCAACAAKTCCTTCAGATTCCTGCATAGCAGAAAAGTTGAGGCACTTTCCTRTGAGATGGGTTTTGAATGTATCTTTCTTATATTCTAAATGAGCATCCCAGAACCTGCCATGATGCTTTTAGTTAGGTGACAAAACTGTATCTCCCCCTGTCAGATCATGATAGTTCCCCAGCAATGAGGTAAAAGCTGCTCCCTGCCATTCAGGTGTAAGCTACTGACATCACTTTGGTTTTACCAAAACTGAAATGTTTGTAAAAGATAAAATGTATGATTTTAATTGGCGAGTAAAATTTTTAAATTTTTGATTTGATGCTAATTTTTCATTCTATCAGTCGAAAATCAGGTGTTTCTGAMGCCTTGTTCTTGTGTATGGCTGCTACTGTCAAATGGAGAAAAGCTATACCAGCCTTTTTRGAGGGGCTTTAGAAATAGAATAGAATTCTTGAATCCTTGTTATTGGGAAACCACATTCCCCCCACATTTGTTTTTTCAGTTTACAATTGTCTCTGCTATCTGCTTTGTGACTTTGAACTGGAAAAACTGTTCTGTATCTGCAAAAGGAATAATAATTATCCTTGATAGACCACATTCTATGATTTGCCTTGAAATATTTAAATGTATAACAAATATTGTTGTAATTTATGATTGCTGTGCAACATTGAAAGCCTAAACTATCTTTAGAATTTTATAACATCTAGAAATTTTTGTTCATACTAAATGTAAAAAGAAAGTTCAGACTGAAAGGTGAAGAATCTGAGCTTTTCAGACATCTCTGTCCTGAGACATCCATTCCTTAGTCCCATATATATCTTCCTYTTGGGATATTTACTTCCTCCTTTGGATGATACTTCAGTAATCTTGAGTTGCTCTGTTATCCTCCTGATTTCATTCTTGGTCTGGTGTTCTGCTCCTAGGCTGTCACCAGTCTGCCTGGAGTCCAGAAGATCCATTTCTCCTCCAGTCTGTGTGCTTCTCCTACCTGGAGCACTCTTGTAATTGGGTTCTGGTCTTTCTTCCTCTTCTGTCAGGGAGTGTCCATTCCCAACAATCTGTCACATCTCTTTTMTTTCTTCAGGAACCCAAAATAGTATGACATAGCCTTTTTCATGTTTCATGTCWCCTATCCTTCTTGGAATAAATGAAGCAAAGTTTCAAATCTGAGTTTTTCAGCAAAGAGGAAGGACACTGAGTAGTCTTAAGCTGTAAGATGCTGATGCAGTTTAACTAATGGCAGAAATATTGGACCAGATTTAAACTAAGACTTGCTGTTTGTTTATAAACAAAGTTTCTTCCTAGATGGGTCTCTCTAGATCTAGAGTGTTCTGCATAATACTAAAAACTTTAAATWAGTTAAGCAATCACAAACCCCAAAAGTCAATCTTTTTCAACTGTGAAAGGATCTAACTGAAWAACAGCTGAAGACTGTAATGGAGCCTTTTTTGCTAAGGTCTTTGCTTTTTACTTAAAGCTAATTTTCTTCTAGCTTTTAATCTCTTTTAGTCTACTTTTTAGGAATCTATTTTTTTTCCCTGTGRACAGAAGAGATCTCTTTATCATACAGACATCTTCCTAAAGATAAAGAAAATAACTGACAGCTCAAGATACTGTGAAATTCTACTGAAGTTTTTAATTCTGTTCACAGAACTTCCCAGTGATWGCAAGGTTAAAGAAGTGACATATTTCATTTTATTAGACTTGTCTGAGRTTGTTTATCCAAAGTTTATCAAAACCAGCATGAACCATTTCCCATGAATTTTTAGAGTAAGGTTTTTTTCTTTTTCTGGCAGATAATGGAATGTAGGTCAAGCAGAAAACAACAAAGCTATGACTGTAGGCAGATGTTAATTTAACTAGTGACTATGGCAATTTAAAACACAACAGCTTGGCATCTGTTTGATTTCTGGCTTTGTTCTGTGAGTCAACATCTCCTGCAGAAGAATTGCTGCAAAAYATCCAGGTGTGTATAAGCAGTTCAAATGGTTGGTATGTACAAACCTGAAGTTCATTGGGACTCATTCATACAAACTGTTTTGGTGGCAGAGATGGAATGTGTTGAGATCCAACTGCTGCACTAGTYTTTCTGCTGTTTTTTGTACACTTCAGTGATTCTGTGATACATTTTGACTGAGAAAGAGAATGACAAGTAATTTAGATTAATTTTCAGGTTTTCCCACAGTGTGGAATGTATACCAAAATTCCATACTAGAAACAAATTGTGATTTAGAATTATTTCTGATTAGCTAAATTACTTTTTCCTTTAACTCAGTAGTCATTCTTCATGCAAGCAGTCCTTATCCTGTCCACTGCATTGTGGAACTACCTATTCAACTTCCTCAAGTGTCTGTAAGAACACATCAGAACACAAAAGGAAAGCCAGCCCTATTCCATTTGAGATTATAGATTATAAATATTCATATTCAGATACAGATGACATAGAGCTAGTGGCTGCGTGACTTTCCTACCTGCTTAAATTGTTCATTGCTTTATTTATAAATTCTGGCAGCAGGCAGAAAGGCACCACTGACAGAGCATGCAAGCAGTGGATACGATATTTATATCAGAACTGTAAATATAATGCACATCATAAAATTCATATGGTCAAAGACAATCACTCCTTCTGTTAGGGTGAGGACCATATTTGTAAAGAAGGAGGTCCACAAAACTGTGTTCTTATTAATTCTATTTCTCCCATGACATCTGATCTGCTTGCTCAAAATCTCTAGTTTACTGCTGACTATTTCCTTTATCTGTAACCATGGAAGATGCTGTCATTAGTTTAATATACAAAGAGAATAAACCCAAATGCACTTTCAGAGTGATGRTATACCAAATACAAAAGCCTCTCCCTCCTCTATGTTTTCAGAAAAATTCCTTTCTGATTCCTGCAGACCTGCTCCAATAAAAGCAACAAGTGTAAGACTGTGCTAGTTACTTCCTATCCTGATTTCAAGCTTTGTAGCCAAACGAAGTTTGACGACAGCAGGAAAGATGTGTCCTTTCCTGAAATGCCTGTCTTATCAGTCTCCTATGCCCTMTTTTCTGAGCCATGCAAGCCTCAGTTGGCCAGCAGCATAGTCTCACCCACTGTACCATCTTGATTGTGGCTGATGTTTATATTTTCCATGTAGGGATTGCTTTTTCCCATGAACTGGGCAACAAAACTACGGTTATGAACTATGCCTTGGGAAAGAATTTGGGATMTTATTTTTCCTAGTCATTATTTGTTAGTTTTAGGAAGCTCTTCAGCAGTTTATTTTTCATTAAAGGATGCCTGGTTCATCCATCTGTAATTAAAAAAGYAAAATTGTAGAAGTTCAGTGTAAGGCAGTACAGTGTATCTGCTGTACATAAGTGTATTTATGATTTGTGTGTATGCCATTACTCCCACCTCMCCACATTTGTGCAACCAATAACCTCATGGCTTCAAGTCTTGTTTTTGTCACTTAAACTAAATGTTTAGGAAACTCAGTGACAAATATTTTTCTACTTGAAAAGCTAATACATAGGCTTTTCCTATGGACTTCCCATACTTATTCTAAAGTCTACTTCCTGTAATAAATGTATGTAGTTCCAGGTGAGAGTGACCACATCTTATTTTTAAATTCWGTTTGCAGTATCTATTTAAAACTGTCAGTGCATTTTTCTTTACTTTGAATAATCGTAACCCTTCTCTAGAAGAATGACTTAAGCAAGACATATCATGCTCTAAATAACTGCAGTATAGCTATTTCTGTGTGTGCTTTCAATGTTTCCCAATCTCTGAAATGGAACGCAGAATTGCATACCAATAACTACAATTTATTGYGAACTGTTTACAGTCTTAAATTAGTGACTTTTATCTTCTTGTTTTAAAATACTTTGAAATATGTGCTGAAGCCTGAAATKTTGTTGAGTAGARAAATTATAATTTTATAAGTTTTAATCTTCCATATGTGTATGAATATTTGAGACAAATTGAAAAATRCACGATGACTGAATAAAAAGTATAAAGATTRTATTTCCTTGTGTTGTGTTTGGCTGTTTTTAAGATTGCCAGAGAGGTTCCAAACACGACCTTTTAATTGTTTTCCTTCATTTTGGGTGCTTCATCTTGAAGTAGCCAGGACATGATCTTCAGAATTAGTGAGAAGTTTTGAACTTGCTCTGAGCAGTGGGCTGAACTTGAGGAGGAATTTTCAGTTCCYATAGTGCATTATCATGGGTCCAAGATTTTGCCCGGGTAATTTGGATATACCAGGCACAGGTAAGCCCAACACCTGCAGGTATCCCTAGCCCTGTGATTCTGTGGAGACTGGTATCCAGCAATATGGACAGAATTGCAGGAGTCATAGCATGGATTCAGCGTGCTTGTACCTGTCGCCCTGCTACGATGTTGAAACAACCCCTGAGAAGGTGGCGTTGCCTTCTCCCCCAAAAAGGCACACCTGAGCTGTGTGCTGTGTCCAAACTGTGTGGCTTCATGAGGATTTTGACAGAGGAGGCAGAGTTCTCTGTTCAAAGAGGAGAACTTACYCTTTCTCTTTGCTTAATGTTTAACTTTTAAATATTATATCAAAGAGGTAAGAAAAGCTCTTCAAATAAACAGCRCAGAAGGAAGATTCCAAACCTGACAAAACAGACTGGGCAGAAGAGCCATATGCCAAGGGGCTAATACTGTGCTTAAGTCCTGAGTGTACACAAACTATAAAATATATTAATCCCCTGATATTTTTCTCTGGTCTTCTATTAGGAGGAAAAAGAGTTGTTTGATGAAACATTTCAGATATTTGAAATAGCAAATGAATATAAAATGTTGGAAATTCTGTGTTTAAATTACACTAAGTGTAGTCACAAAGTCTTGTTACAGTTACAAAACCTACAACTTAGCATGAAGGAAGGGAAAGCATTATTATTTCATTTGAGCTTAGAATACATTTTAGTTGTTTTGCAGTAACTGCAAACATGATTAGAAACACGTGTTAGCTACATCATGTCTCCAAAAYGCAGAGATCCTAGGCACTGCTGAAATTGTGAATTTCCTAAGAAGCCTCAAGTGCTTCACTTTAATAATGATTGTAGGTAGTTGATGTTAAGTGGTAATTTCTTGGTGGTGACTTTGTTTATCTTCTGTGCTTATTTTGTGTACTTTTTATAAAAAAACTCTGAAAAGTTAGACCAATTTTCAGATTCCATCATCTATTTATGTTTAATATTTGGCTGAATTTTATTCATTTCTGGAGAGTCCCAAAAGAACTTTAAGAGCCTTGAAATTTGAAATGGGAAGTGTGCCTAGAGTTCTTTTTTGAGTTAGAGAAATCTTGTTTTGGAATTTCAGATGAGTTCCTTGCTGCATTGTTTTGAGCTGATTGTCAAAAAGAATTTAATATAATGTGATAAAATGGAGAATGTCCATTGCACTTAATGCAGATTGAGGAGGTGTTGATCAAGTTAGGGCCAGATTTCACTAATTTTGCTCACATGGATGAGTACCTCATTTATCAGGTGGGTCCTCTCCCTTCTGTGGTTTTAATTCCCATTCCTATTCTGACATATTCTCTTTCTTACAAACATCTCTATCCACCTTCCAAGCTTCAAGAAACTACAGTAGTCTTAAATCCAAGGGCTCATGTGCCTGAAATCAAGCTGGRAGGATATAAAAGAAGTCCCTTGGATAGTGTATAACCTCACACAGTGCTCACTTTTTCTTGGAATTTTCATCAGGAGATTTTAAAGACAGGTCTGGTGGGGAACTGTTGGTAGCAAGTGAATATGAACTTCTAGAGAGAAAAATTTTTAGGTGTACATAACAGCTATCTGAGCATAAGTATGTTCTGTTTTTCTCATGGACTCCTGTATTTAAATGAGTCCTGCTCAGAGACAGAATATCTACCTTTTCTTGCTAGAAAAATATTAAGGACATATCCTTCCCTTTCACCTTTTCTGCAAAATTTTCCTCCACATTTTTTGTAATAAGATAGAATTGTCCAGCAATTTGGGATTTTTCACTGATGGAAGGGAAAAAAAAATTGCTTTGGAACTTGGGTTTGGGTTTGGTTTTGATTTGTTAGGTTTTGTTTTGTTTTTCTGGTAGAAAAGCCAGACTTCAAATCACGTAGCAATATAAAAAATTAACAGTTAGAAAATCACAAGGGCAATTTAAGGGTAACTTAATATGGTAAAATAAACATAACAGAAATTTTGCATTAAAAGAAAAAGATTCAAGTAAATCCAGTAATAAGACACATAATTCCATGTAATTGCATTTGTTGGAGTATGGGGAAATGGAAAGCAGAAAGTTGCCAGGCAACCATTTTTTAAAAGAAAAATCTTCATCCAACTTTCCAGTAATTCTGCATTTAGATAAGGAAAATTTGTTCTGGTTTATCTAGATGATTTATCAATGTTGAGTGTGTTTGAAAACRTTTGGTGTCTCAGTACATTATAAAATGAGAAAGAAAATCTGAGAAAAGCAATATACAGTTAAGTACAACTGACATGGAATGGGACTGGAAGACTCAACAAGTCGAGAATATTTATCCTACTATATTCCAGACTCCAGAGCTGAGATCACCAGTATAATAAAATTACCTCAGTTCTTACAAGGGCATTTTGGTTAACACAGGACTGAAAAAAAAAGTCATCCTCAATTGTCATTTAGAAGCCCTTTTTTTTTTTTTCTCATTTCTCTATCTTTTCATTCGCTCTTTTACTTTTCAGTGTAGCAATGTCAATAGTTATACTGAGGAGACCTATATTTCATCTACCCCAGCAATGTGAGAGCTTCCAAGCAATAAAATGAACTGTGAGTGCATAAATACTGTTGGCTATTTTAGCATTAATATGGGAAAGGATACATGGAAGGAATTATATATCTTTATATCGGGGGCATCATCTCTTGTCTGGTTTTATCATCACAATTAATTCCGTTTTTCTAGAGCAGGATCACATTTGCTCCCTTCTTCCGCAAACTATTTCTTCCCCTCAAACAGTTGCCTCTTTTTCTTCTGTCCCCTCAAGAATCTTGGAGAAAACTGTATACCAGACTTTAATAACAAATCCTGGGACCAGAGTAGCCCAGTGCTGCCTCTTTGATGGCTTTCCCAAAMACGCTGTGATAATGGGAACTACCTGGTGATGAAACTTTCCAGGAAAGTGAGACACTGCCTTTGGCATGCTGGTATGCCATCCATGCAGCCTGTCCTGTGTAGTCCTCAATGCTACAAGTCTTCACACGGCATAGGACCAACCTTCTTGAAATAGAGCTCTTAGCTCTGAACTSAACTGAGAAATTAGGTGTGAAATCTGTAAGAAGTTTATGGACATAAAGAGGACCCAGCTTGCAGGACAAGCAATTTTATTTCTGTGGAAGCGTTGTCAAACATGGTGTAGATCTGCAGTGAGAACCTAAGCAGTAAAACAACCTGTAGGTCACAGGTACAGATCAGAGGAGTGTGGAGAAAGCAYATTAGTGGGGTACCACACAAACAGGACAACTGTATCTCTGTATGAGGCCAGGAAATAAATGGGTTGAGAAAGGGAAATATTTTCTTTCTCACAGAAGACCTAGATAATATTTTGAACTTWCCTGAACAGTATCCTTGATCATACAGAATGCCAAAATAAATATTTGAGAGCTGCTTATCTTTAATCTCTTACAAACAAATGAAAGGCAGACCTTCTATTCTTGGGGTCTCAGGGACCAAAGATTGTCTTTGTCACGACACAATATTTTGAAACAGATCTTTAAAAAACTTGAACAGTTATCAAGAAAATATATACTTCCTTTGACATATTGATGTGTATTCTGCTTCTTGGTCAAAGGATTAGTTCTAAATGGTTTCCTCTGAATATTCTGAAGGTTGAATTATAACTGGTGGTATWTTCTTGGAGCTGTAGTAATTTCACTTCTTCTTTCAGGAGATCTCTGCATAATCCCATTTCTTGGCAGGGTCCCATAGAAGGGGCAGGTTTGACCTGCTGACCCACAAGGCTAGCCGTGGACTTTTGTAGAGGTGGATCAGCTTACATTTTTTAATTGGATTTAAACTGGTTCTCCTTACTTGTGACCAAAGGAGGGGAAGAAAGGTTTTCTAAAGCARTATCACCCRGGAATAGTGTGGCCAGCAGGACCAGGGCAATGATTGTCCTGCTGCACTCAGCACTGGCGAGGCCACAGCTCAAATCCCATGCTCAGTTTTGAGCCCCTCACTGCAAGAAGGGCATTGAGGGGCTGGAGAGAGTCCAGAGAAGGGCAACAGAGCTGGGAAGGGTCTGGAGCACAAGTCTGATGAGGAGTGGCTAAGGGAGCTGGGGGTGTTCAGCCTGGAGAAAAGGGGGCTCAGAGCAGAACTCACTGTTCTCTATGATACCTGAAAGGAGGTGTAGCCATGAGATCAGTGTCTTCTCCCAGGTAACAAATGACAGAGCAGAAGGAAATGGCCTCAAGTTGCACCAGGGGGGTTTAAATTGGATATTAGGAAACATTTCTTCACTGAAAGTGTGGTCAAGTGTTGAATACAGACTGCTCAAAGAAGAGTTTGATTCACTATCTCTGGAGGTACTTAAGAGACCTRTTTGATCTTGTTGTTTGCTGAAGATCTGCACAGGCACGTAAGGTAATATGTTCTGTTGCCTGGGGGTAATCCAGCTTTAGCCTAGCTCCTATATTTTTTTACAACCCTATTGCCTGCAGAGACACTTTAAGCCTGTTTTGCCTGTGTGGGCCAGTGGGTTTATACAAAAACKGAACCAGTTAAGCAATGAAAAGAAGTTACTTAGAGCCTGAGTTCAAAGTCAAGACAGAATTACCATGAAATATTAATACAGACAAAAAGTCAAAGAAGAAATGGTACAGTGCAGGTRGCCCTGCAGTTGTGATATAAACATTCTTTATGTTCTTATGTTTATGTCTTGAATTTTTATGAAAATAAGCATTTTTTGTTTGTTTATTTGATTTGATGGTGTATTTAATTTGTTATGTTACCAAAGTCTGTATAAACTGAAAGGCTGCCAATTACAGTTATAAAAAGTTGCAGCAGAATGAAAGTATTAGTGCTTAGGAGATTTCATAACTGTCTGTTTGCCTTCCATAGCTATTTTCTGCTGGAAAAATCACAGACACCAGAGTAGCTGAGCTGAAGGAACAGTACACCCTGCTGCATGAGGCTGTGATAAGGTATAATACTCCTTTTTAGACTTTCAGTAGCCAAAGCATTATGTTTTTAAAGTACTTTCTGCTCATGCTGAAGCCTAATTATCATTTAAGGCTTTCTTAGAGTTATAGTTCATAAACAGGAAGCCAGAGCACAAGGTTGAAAACCACTATTATTTAATAGGAACTTTCAAGTTAATTTGGGATACTTAAATACTTGTTTGAAACACATCTTTGTTTCTAATACAAACATAATAATACTGGGAATGGATGTACAGACTGTAACAGACAGCATACCTGTAATTATCAGTAAAATCAGCATMATGATATTCTTGTTACATTCTTGTAATGCATAACATAATATCCACTGTATTAACAATATTTTATCCCACTTTCACTGACAGTCCAAATTAAAAACTTWATGGCAATTCTGTCATTAAAGCTAAAGCCTAATTTAAGTATCCTAAAACTAATTCAGGTTATACCTGCTTATTTGGATGATGCTGGGATTTCTGTGCCTCCTGGCAGTCTGAATAGCAACAAGTGCAAAGTAATGTAAAGTAATTTGAAAAAGAGTTCTCAAAATACTTAAATAACAGTTTTTCTTGAGGATAGCTGAGTCTTCTGGTTTTATCTTAATAAAATGGGGAGTTGGGAGATTATTCTGACTCTGTGAAACATCATCTGACTTTATTTCAGATTACTGAGATAGATAGCAAATCTTTCTGAGAAGCAGAGTTAAAAACAGCACTTCAGTGTTGTTCAGGTCCCTAGAAAATACAAGAAGACTTTTCTAACTGCTCAGATCTGAATATATTTTGTGGTGTTTGGATTAATTGATAGAGAGAGTTTCTACCACACTGGTGTTCCCTGAGCTGAAGCAGAAACCAGTAGCTGCTAATTAGTTGATTTTCACCCAGTGTTAGTTTGAAAACAGTCTTTCATTGGAAAAATACAAACAAATTCCTATGTGTTTTATGTATTTATAGAGTATTCTTTTGTATGGGAAATTATGTAAAGGCAATCTCTTTGTGTGTCTAACAAGTGGAATAGGGCCTGAGTGTGAACAGGACTCAGCTGTCCTTTCTGTCACACTTAAAACTACCCTTAACAGAATGCACCAAAAGCATGAAAATGTTAGATGGTAGATTACATCTCTCATTCTTTCCATCATTCTCACAGGAGTATGAAATGGCCATGCTTCTGTAAGAAATTGGATCAGAGATCATGATGTCCCATTCTGTATTAGATGTAGTTGTGTCACAGCAGARCACCAATGTGTGAGCAAGCACTAATTCTCACAAACTTCTACTGCTAAAAGTCAGCAAGGGAAATCAATTAAAAAAAACTGATCATGATTTCCAGTATATTTTAAGGACATCAAAAGTGGGATTCAGGCATCAAAATTAGGATTCARTTGTCCATATGGTAAGCAAGTAGACATACTTAATCTGAACAAGGTACCAAGGGTCCCTTAACACTACAGAAAGAAATAGGGACCACACACTTCCTSCTTATCCAGGCATCTGCAAGGATCTGCTTTTCTCCATCAGCTGTAAGGATTGTCCTGGTGGTAAGTTCAGTGTGTGTGTATATTCTCTTCCTGAAAAGAGCTCTTCACAGGATCAATACTGCTTTTTAATTGTTAGTTCTTCATTCTAACATGTACTGTACTGTTCTGTGGATCARTAACTTATTTTTTCRCATATTACAGTTGAATTCAATCCCTTTCCTAATTAATGCCCACCTGTCCTAGTGTTGTTGCAATGCCATGTTAAGACAAATGACACAGGATGAGGTTTTCAAGCTCTATGTGGTTTTTTCTTTCCTTTTTTAGCATATAAAAATCTCAAAGAGAAAGCCTTATATATCTTAAGCAGCACAGTTCCTCGTGACAGCTGTACCAAACTATTGCAACTGATCTCTCTGATATACAATACAAATTTGTCTAATATCATGAGTGCAATTACTCTGTGTGCAGGTAATTTCCAAGGCTGTTGCCAATGTACACAGAGCTGTAAGTGATAAGTGCAGTCCTCTATTTACTGGCAAATTTATTTCTTGCTTTCAGTTTGGCACAATTTGGCATTTCTAAAAGCTGAAAGATGTCACCTGGCAGATAACATCTTAGATAGTTTTCTTTAAAGTCTTAAGTGGTTTTGAATTTATGTTTGTTGAGAACAGGCTGTCATCCCATTGTGGTGCTGTCTCACCCATCCACTTTGTAGTAAGGCTGCATCTAAAGTTGAAGTATCTGATCTYGTATTTGATCTCTGAAAACCTTTTTAGTCACTCAATAATGTGACCTAATTGTAGACTTTATTTATATTATCTAATTTAGGAACCTAGTATGAATATTCTGTTAACCCAAATGGGAAGATACTCAGATAATAACAAAGATTCTTTAGCAGATTGGAATCTTGTTTTCTTAAGCCTCTGCTAAATTACTAATTATTTCACAAATTCAAAAGCTGCCACATCAGACTGCACAAACTTACTTTTGCAGTCATGGGATTCTGTATGTGTACATTGTGTAGATGTGCAGTTATTTCTTCATTGTCTTCAATTAAATTCAAATCAACACATGAAAAAATACTGTTGGCATCTGTAGGGAGCAAAATCTGGATTCAACACTCAATTCTTGTTTCTGTTTTTCTTTTTTTTTATTATCTTGAAAGAATAAATACTCAAAATTTTGTTTTTATGAATTCACTTATGTGTTTATGTAGCTGTATGTAAAGTGTATATGTTAKGAAAGAATTGCATTTGAAATTGTGTATTACTACAACCAATTATATTTTCTCTCACAACTGCATACATTCTGTTAGATTTAAAGAAGATTTAAATGTCATATAGAATCCAGTGTCAATAAGTCAGTTTATTTTACATTAAATTATTTGTTCATGATGAAGACACACTGTTTTCTCTTGAATTCTGTGGTTTTCTTATTTTCTAGTTTAGAAACAGGAAGTTCTTATCTGGGGAGAAATCTTGCATGAATCAAAACTTTTTCTGCTATATTATTTCAACTATATTTGTGCAGTATCGTCAGTTTTGTATTTTGTATTTTTATCATCATTTTACCATCTCACCTCTATTCTTTGGTGTGATATGTAATTTCTCTTTCTGTTTAAGCCATAAATGTCAAATTTGAGCCAAAATTTATGTCTAGAGTTTCTCAATATGGGAAATTCTAAGTTCCTTTGTTTAAAAACAAATATTGCACTATATTTTTAATTAGTAATACACAAGTGATAGAGTCCTTCATTCTTCTACAAAATTTGTGACAAATTTTAGTAGACCATTATATAAAAGTCATAATATAGTAATATTGAGGAGGCATACAAAATATTTCTGTAGCATAAATCATAGGTTTATGTGTAGTGCATTGTATATGARTTTTCATACTGTTGTTCCCTTTAAGAGGTTTCCATAATAATCGATGTATTTTACTAACAGCCTTTAGGATGTTTTTCAGCTATCACCACGCAAGTTTTTAAGTATATTATGAATACCAATCTCCAGACACTGACAGGAGTTAGTTTGCTGTTTCTCTGTAGTTAGTCTGGTGATACAAAGCAGATCATTGATCTACAGGCCTTATAATAAGCTTCCACAGATGTCTACAAATGTACTTTTAGCTTTTTTATAACTACATGAGTTATTTCTGGTCTTGGTAGCACTACAGCAGTAGCAAGATGCAATTCATCACTGGGTAGATGTCCCAGTGTTTATTAAGAACCTAAAGTTGCCATAAAGCCCAGACTGGGCCTTGTCCTGGTGGATACTTCACTATTATAGGTCTCCACTCTTAATCAGATCTAGCCTTTRGTACTTCTTAGGATAAAATGGGTTCCTTCTCTCTTCATTTTTGTGCAGGAAGTGTTAGACAAATAAATTTGACTAAGTAACAGTCTGCCATCTGGTTAAAATTAGATGAGATGAATCTCACTCCAACTGTAGGTATGCAGAAAACCCCCCCCGAGACCAGATTCCACTGCTCTCATGGCATCATAGGATGATTTGGGTTTGAACAGAATTCAGGAGRTCCAACCTCCTGCCCAAGGCAGGGTCAACTAGGAGGTCAGGCAAGATTGTACAGATCTTAATTCCATCTCATCTTGAAAACCTTCAATTAAATGTTATAGATTTGTAAAGTATAAATACAAAGCTTGGGCTTCATATTGACTAGTTCTAAACTAGTCTATTTAATGCAGTTTACAGGAATCTGAGAGCCAGCTGTTGCAGGAAGCTGAAYGCCTGAGTGCAGAACTGGAACAACAAAGTGAACTGGAAAAAGCAGAACAGTTCCCTGAAGAAGCTCCCAGTGAAGCTTCCCAAATAAGGCAACAACTTTTCAGCTGCCGAAGTGAATACAATGCTATTAAAGGAAGAGTGCATGAAAATCGGTTGAAGATAGAATGGTAGGTGAAAGTGGTCAAATGCTGCTAATTTTATCATAGATAATGTAAAAAGATGATGAATAGAATAAAAATCAATCTCCTTTACATTTCACATGGGCACATTTCTTGATGGCTGTTAAGTGGATCGCCACAAACTTTCCCCAGTCACAGGAACATGTCAATGATGAATAAATTTGCCATGGTCAGATTTGTAGATAGTTTTAAATTTAGAACGTGGATGGGGTTCTTTAAAATGCTGTTTAAAATTTGCTGCATTGGATGAAGAATATTTAGGTAGGGAGAATTCCCATGAGCAATTCTAGTCTAGAACACCTTTAATACAGATGTTTAAAGTGTCTCAGAGACCTGTTGGCTTGGATTTTATGGAACAATGTCATAAATAGACCCAATGCTATTTTTAACATCAGTAGCACGGTATTCAAGTTTTTCTATTCAGGTATTCAAAGGGAAGTACTTGTATATTCTAATGGCAGTAAAATTATAAATTTGCTGTGAAAGGAATGWAATCTTAGCATTTCTATATAAGGACAACAGTCCAGAATTATTTTGSTATTGTATACATTTCAATTATCTGCATATTTTATACTAAAATCACAAGCAGAAATATTGCATTTGTAAGAATATATACCTAGGCAGATGAAATCAGGTTTTTATTTTGTGGGGGACTTGCTATTTTTACCCATCTTCAWTCCAGCTGTAGTGTCATTGGTGTGTATTTAAAGCAAGTACACAATGTCAGCATCTCAGYAGTTAAGATTATTATTCTGCAAGGAAATCAGGAACACTGTACACACTGCATGGAGCAGGTTTTGCTGGCAATTCTTTCTTCATTTCTTTTGGTTTTTTAGAGCCAAGTATTTGCTCTAAGAGAAAAAGAAACTTGAGAATGAAACAAACTGGGAGTGGGAAAGAAACATGGAAAGCATCTGGAAAAAATTATTTGCTATGAGATAACTAAGAAACATGAAATTTCCTGAAATAATTATTAAATACAGAATTTATTGCAATTTCCARGCAGTCCAGAAATGAGTTCTTCAGAAGTATCATGCTTTTTAACCATTTGTCCTCATATCTTTTGAACCTTTTTCTCTGATTTTGCATCAATTGCCAAAAAAATTATGAGTATTTGTATGTTTAGGTACATAAACATTTTCCCATTCTCTATTTTCCCATTCTCTATTTTCTTCCTCCAGTGAAAATGAGAACTCTATTCTATACAAAATGCAGTGTAGGCATTATTCCAGTTATCCTTGCACATTTACTGGATTAATTTTTATATATAAACTGAACATCTTGCAGATTAAAAATCCGCTTTTTGGGTTAGTCATGCTGTTAAAAATGTTCCTTCACTGCAGTAAGAAACTTATGTCTTATGTATTGCCCGGGATCAAACCCAGCTGTACAGTCTGACCAGAGGTCTGTGAGGTGCATKATCTAATGGAAACCAAAAGTGCAGCCCCAGCCTGTTGTGATGTGGGGATTTCATGAGCCAAATACAGTCCTCTGTGTTTGGGAATCCTCAGCTGACCCCTAGTCCTTTGAACTTCTCCTGTCTCCTCCAGAACAAACTTCTGACCCTGCAACATGCTGGGCAAAGTGTTCCACAGATTAACTACGTAAGAACTGCCACCTCCTTACTTTTTTAACCTGACCCCTACCGCTTCATTTAGTGTCCTGCAGTTCTTGTAATGGATGAGACAATGAGCATCTGATTCACTGCTGCAGAATGGTTTGATAGATCTCTTTTGTACAACCCCTTGCCCTTTTAATTTGTCCATTTTTCAAAGTCAGGAGCTACAGATTATTTAATTGTTCCCTGTTTGGAATCTGTTTCATGCCTGATGGTAGCATTGGGTCTTATGTGTGTTGAGGATGTGCTTTGGTTATATGTGGATTTGCTTACTGGGAGAGAATTTCCAGAAATATTCAAGAAATTATACTGATTTTGAGTTGGACTAGTCTAGAATGAACAGGACTAGCACAACATGTGTGAAGAGTGGGTGAGTGAATGTAGTGAAGAAATGAGAAGTGGACTATGAAGAAAACCAGATTATTTGTGTGAATACATGTTTGTAATGAAGGGATGAGTTTGGTGYCTGTGACAGGCAGTGAAAGTGAATGTCCAGAACAGAGTTGTGAGTAGCAGGTGATCTAATAGTAACCCTGATGTAAAATGAAGATCCATATGCTTGCTGGTTTTATCCAAAGAGTAAAGCAATGTTTTCTRAAATATCTGGTGCATGGACAATGTCACAGAGGGGAGGGAAGCTGCATCAAAAATATTAGAAGTTTGCTGTTAGGTTGCTGTTTGGTTTTCTTAATTTCTCAGGATAAAAAGTCATGGCCCAACCTCTCTTGGCCCTTGATCTCTCTGGAACACAGTTTCCCTTGTTGTCCAACTGTGTTAATACAGTCCCAGCTGTGCTTGGCACTTACAAGTAAATTTCTCTTTGGGAATTATGACTAATGGCTGTTCAGTCTGAAAACAAACAAGTTGTTTATTTACTTTTGTATGTATAGCAGGCAGGGAACATGGAGGGAGAAAGGTTTTGAAGGGTTTATCTGTGTCTCTTATCTACTGCTTTATCCTTTTTTTTAGAATGTCTACTCAGACTTAGTGCTGAGCTGGAAGTGAGAAATCTGATCTTGTTTCCCTGGTTCTGCAGATCTCTGTTCCCCTGTTTCTGAAAACCTTTATTTCTCTGAAACATCCCTCTTATCTCTGATGACTTTATTTCCTGCCTTAGTTCACTTTCTCTGGTATCTGAGAGTACTTAGCACCTTTTTTGAACTTGGATTTAAATCTGACAATGACAACATTTCACACTCGAGGAGTCATACAGATATGCCAATAACATTAGCWAAAGTCTCATGGTCTCTTAATATTCCATACTCTTCTATCCCTATTTAATTTCCTATTTGCTTGCCTCTGTAAACAATTTTTTCCAGACCTTTCTAAACAGCTGAAGATGATATTTCACTTTCTGTTTTAATTCTTTATAGTTCCRATTAATGGTCAGCATTTCCAGAATAAATTCAATTTCTGCATTGAAGTATCATCAGGTTTTCAGAAATTTTGTGGCTTTTTTCATCATTTCAGTAGGTACACGAGGTGTTCAGTGTATTTCTTGACACACTTCAGCTGTCAGGAAGTCACTGTGAGGGTGACCRCATGTTTGGGGCGTGTTCCCACTGCAGGTATGTGCCTCCTCTCCCAGTTTGTGGCCTGTTCTGCCATATGGATGTACTGGGCTCATTGCTGGTGTGTCTGCCTGAGAGCTCAGGGGGAGAACAAGGGTTGGAAAGATTTTACTGAGCTTATAAGGCTTGGGCCACCATCCCAAAGTCAGAGCTGACTCTGGGAGCATTCTTCCGCTCAAAAAGTWCTTGGCAAGGGTAATGAAGTAAAGGGAAAAAGAGTCATCTCCACTCAGTTCTGCTAAAATTGCATTCAGAGCCATGAAATTTCTTCATRTAATTGATAAGAAGCCTCAGTAAGTAAGACTATAGATCAAAAAAATCACATTAGTGGAATGAGAAGGAAACAATCAATGTGATGAGCAAGGATTTGTTCTGGCTTAAGGAGACATTTCACTTTAATGTTCATGTGAGTCTTGGAGTTCTGATTTATGAGACAAGATAAAGAAGAGCTGGTTTTCTTTTTTACACAATGGTATCAAGAATTGTTTATTGTTGAGAAATAATAAATATTAAATCTAAATATAATCTAAACAGTTAGTTTAAAAGTAAGCAATTAATTTTTACTAAATTTATCTATAACAAGAGTTTGTGAGATTAAAGGTGCCTGAAGCTTGAAAACAATTTTATTTGAAAGCCTAGGTCCTATCTCCAGCTCTTAGAGTGATTTGTTCAGGTAACAAAACAGCTCCTCACTGAAGAACTCTGCAACTGCATGCAAGTCAGGATTGCAAAACTGATTTTGTCCTTGTAGAAGCATTGCAAAAAGGAAAACTATTTCAACACTTGTAWTTATTTCTGTATTAGTCACTCAATAATTAGAAAGAGAAAAGTTAAGCTGTTATCCATAGCTTCTCTAGTAAAGAATTACAGGCCATAAGTAAAATAAATAGCACCACAACTGAAGTTATYAGCTGGTCTTGTGACTGCATTTTCTGGTACCTACAAATTAATTACAGCTCATAGCCTTACAGGAAGCTCATGCTGGCAGCTTGTCAACTGGGATAACTTCYACCTGTGGTCACTGGATTAGAGTTGTGAGGTGCCAATCACCTTCTGTGGATTTCCAGGCAATCCCAGCTCTGAGAGACAGCAGCTGAAGGAGTTCACTTTCTCCCATGATGGGACTTCTAATGCTAACAGTGTTGTGGTTATTTTGTGAGCTGAGGAAGTGAAATGGGCTTCTGTTGACAACTGCCCCTACATTTCTTAATCTCTCCTTCTTAATTTTTTTTTTATTTCTGTGTCAGTTTGCAGCTGTAAATGTCTCTCAGGGAAAAATCTGGAATGTATTTTTATTAATGACCCAGTTYTCCTACTGCCTTTTTTTAACTCATTACAACTGCACCTCTGACAGCTTTTCATGTACAGTACTGTTRTCAGGCTTCATGAAAATAAGAGCAATGTTAGAAACATTTCCACACATTAATGCCTAAACTTAAGAATTTTATCTTCTTTCCATTGTGTGTATTGTTAGAGGTATAACAATGGTAATAATGAAATCCACATGATGTTGAAAAACACATCCATCAGGGAAGGGCTATAAAATAATGGGAAATTTAAATGCCTAATGCCAATTGCAGCTGTTTTGGTTGTTGCAATTGATGTCTAAGTAAAACAGTCATGAGGTTGATATTCATATGACAAAGATTATAAGATTCAAGTGCTAAATGGAAAAAACAGAATTTCTGTGCTTATCTTACGTTATGCTTCTATGTTCATCTGTTAAATCAGAGACTAAACATCAATTATTTGAAGAATATTATTTGATTCCTAAATTTGTGTTAATCATCCTGCCTCCCCTTTAGAGTCCACAGATATATATTATACCTTCAACTGGTGATTTATGTCATCCTAAAACAGTCCCCTGGCATGTGAGATGACCTGCCCTTTGGAGGTCCCAGTTTTTATCCCTGACAGAAAGGAAGCCCTGAAGTAAGGATGCTTGCATAGGGCTGCCTGACTTCTGGCTTTGTGCAGCTGAATGAAACTCATTGCTCCAAAGGGAGAGATTTAACTTATTTCTTTTTACCCATTTTTTCTTTTCACAATTCCACTGGTTTTTGTGTGGAAGTAGTTGGTCTGCCAGCTATTTAGGTAACTTGGCCTTTGTCATTCACCGTTGCCTTTGTTTATGTCACAGAAAATCAAGTGCTCAAATCATTTTACTTTTGCTGGATGGAAAAGTCTTTGTTGTGAAACTGGAATGGTTCCACAAGAATCTGTCCTCATGAGTGAGGAATGTGACAAAAGAAAACAGTGTCAGCTTTGCTCTCCCTCCTGATCTTTGGTATTGCTCTTTTGATCGTCCAGCATGATTGAAAGAGGGCACAGCACAGACTAACAACAAGCCCTGCAGTACCTCTTTAATCATTTTGCACAGGACTTATTTAATGATATTTTGTGGCAGTCAAACAGTTATGGATATTTGTGCAAAGTGGGAATTCATTATCCTTAGTGTGATTATGCCAGTCCCAAGGAGTTCAATTAGAAGTACTGCCAAAATGGGTTTGAAATATGATTTTGGAATTTTTGAATTTTTAAAATTAATTTTATCAGTTTTGGAGGAAGATTGATTTAAATTCAACCTTTTTCTTTAAAAGATTTTGTTTTGCAAATTAGTTCACTGCGTGAGTGTTCAATGCTGGCATTCAAATTAGTTTTTAGTCTTTACCAGTCCCTGTTGAGACACACTTGCAGTCTGCCCATACAAATATCATACATGCTGTCTATCAACAACATCTACCCTGTGTCTATTTTCTCTTTGCTCTTCATCCGAGCCAGAGCTTCTTGTTCATGGGAGGGATGTTGTTTTCTTTTGTTCTGTTTATATTGCAACACCACCAACCCCATTCTCTTTTTTCACTATTTCCTTTCCTTAACTAGAAATATGTTTCGTGAGACTTCCAGGTATAAGCTTCACTCCTTTTGTTGAAGGACTCAAATTTAAGAAAGAGTTTATTGAGAGAGTGGGAGCGGTGGCATGGAGGAGGAAATCTTAAATCAGCCCTGCTAAAGGGTTGAGCATAAGGTCCTAGGGATGGTCCTCCATGAGATTGGCTGCTGGGAGACTGATCTCTGTTCCCATGCCCACACACTTTCTAAAACCTGAACCACCACCACCATGCAAAGTCTTGCACTGCTGCTGGAAGGTTTCAGAAGGAAAAAAAGAAATAGCAATCAGCTCCCTCTTTTCTGTATCAGCCACATTATGAGGTAGCTGTAATAGCTGCTTTTGGTGCGTGGGGATGCCCAGGAGTTCCTTGCCATTGTTATAGCTCCAAGTGACACAACTGTTTCATGGAAGTTTGTCTCTTTCTCTTAATTCTTCCCTAATTTAAACAGTTATTTATTCTACCAGACTGCCTGTGTCTCAACAAAATTGACCAGCACATCCTCCTACTGGAGTTATAAATTGAAGCACTGAAGTTGATTCTTTGCTATACCTGGGACAGTGGACTCAGTGAAGTTGTTTGGTTGTGATGGCACACAGACTGCTGTAGCCCATTTACCTACTGTAGATGCACAACTGTGGGGATGCACCTTCAGAAGGGATCAGTTTTTGTATTTGGCAGTATTTACCTACCTGCTACCAAGAAGCTCCCTATGGTAAATTCAACAAACTTGTTGGCTGAGCTCCCTTTTTATAACCATTCCTTCATCTTTCTCAGGGCAGTGTTACTAAACACCCATAAGATTTGAGAGCTTCCCTGTTTTTTCCTTTCTTCCTTCTTCACTTTTGCATCTGTCCTGATTGTTGCCTGAAATTAAATTGCAATTTAGTTTTGGGTATAGGTTAAGATGAYTGTGGTGATTCAATTTACTTTTCTCCTTTGGCTTAGCCTACAACCTCTGCCACTTTTCAGGACTTTTTTTTCCGCAGGATCCAGTCCAGATTTGAGGAGCTTCAGTTACAGTTGTCTGAAGAGTAAATGTGTATGTGAAAACATTCATAGGAAGAAGGAGGTGTCTCACTAGCAGCTGCACTTTCTTTGATACTTGATGTCTTTGTGGCTATTTATTACCCATCTCCTCTTTCCTTTTGCCACATTTCTGTGTTAACATTTTGTTTTCTGAGGTTGGGAGGAACTGTGGGTGGAGGGTGCCACTAGTAAAAGGCAAGGGTGAGTGAGGCATGAATGCACCCCTACAGGAGGTCGTCAGTCTAAGAAAAATCAGGTTCAAATTTTTTGATGTGTGCACCGTAGAAAAAGATGTGTGCACCTCCATATGCACATATCCAGTCTTAAGGACCCCCAGGCACCAGTCAGCAAACTTGCTTTAAATCTGAGCACCTTTCATGCTAATTCACTATGTGTTTTAGTCTACCACAGGATAGGCTTTCATACGTTCTCACCATCTACTATATTACAGTAATGATTATTCTATTACTAATATATTTCATTCTGTTTTGATTTTTACTGTAGTTTGAGAGAAGAAAAAAAGCTTCTGGAAGATGAATATGAAAGAATGTCAAAAGAAAAGGTAAGTATGAAACATGAGAAAAGCAATGTTTTATGTTCTGACAACTAACATTAAAAAAATGACAGAAAATGTTTTCTCAGTGTGCATTTCTAGAGTTTATTTTAAATAGCATATATAGAAAATATGTTTTAAAAGAAATAGATTCTGTAGGCTATATTAGATCATTCAGTTTTGATAACTAGTAAATAACTGATCCAGAAAAGATCTGGAATTTTGTTTACCCAAGGAAATGTTTACTATATTCAGCAAATAGATACTGCATGTAAAGGTAGCTGCWGGGTTTTGGTTCTAGGATGTGAACATGAAAAATACATGTGTAGTCATAAGTCCTGAGGAATATATGTGGCTTTGTTGGAAATAAATTCTGTTAGTATTGATAGAAGAAACACTCATCTGGTAAAAAAAAATACATTTCATATCTTGTCAATAAAAATGTTATCATCATTCAATGTTAGTGAGTCTGTGTTATCRGAAACCTGCAAAATGTAAAAGGAAAAATACAATTAATCTGGTCTTTTACTTCATTTTTAAAGAGAAATGACAAAGTTCAACAGTTGAAAGAAAGTTGTGATGAGCTCAGCAAAGAAGTAATCCAGAGGAAAGCAGAAATTGATTCAATAAAAGAAGCTGTTTCATCCAAAGAAAAGATGATATTAACAGATGAGGAAGARATGAAAAAGCTTCAGGAGATGCATACTTATTTAAAAGTAACACAAAATTAATTGTGCCTATGTATCTGTGAGTATGTGAGCRTGTGTGTGTGTACAGGTCCATGTTTTGCCCAAAGGAGCAGTGAATCTTCTGGGTGTTGTCATTCCAAATTCATTGTGCCATTACATTAAATATTGGACCATTTTCCAATAGAAATGAAACATGCTCCTGTGCCATATCCTTATTGCTCCTGTAGGAAATACTAAGAGTCATGATTTTGATTAAAAAGTGGTTTCTATAAAGACATATTARTTAAGTTGTGTTATTTTAGGTTGCTCAGATTACAGTTAATACAGATTTACACTGAGAATTAAAAACATATCTGGGTCTGCTTCCTTCCATGGTACAAATAGCATAACAAGATGTATTCATAATATTCAAGCATAATTTTATCCTGAAGACACACTTAAATTGTAAACATCAATGTTTAGTTTTAAAAGTAGGAGCTACAATTCTCTGGGAAAAACTCAAACAATTAAAAAATGTTTCCTACTGATTTTCACAGCGGTTCTAAATTCATATTACTGCTATGAAAACTCATCAGCTTTTGAAGCTATTAATCAAACCTTTCTGTTTTGTTACTAGGCTGAGCTAGTTAGGATCCTTGGTGTTCCAAAGCAACTTGCAAAAGAAACTGAGAAGTTGAAACAGAAAAAAATGTATGTTTTTAATAAATAATTCTATATACATGAATATATATMAGTATGACTTCTTCTCATCCCTTGGTTATAGAAATGATTGAGGATGGTTGTTGATTAAAATTAGGATCAACATTTAAACTAACAATTCCACAGCTGACAGTGTGGCCTGAGCTACAAACCCGTTCTCCCTGAGTCCTTCTGTMCCAGCTGTGGAGTCACAGCTGCTTTGCTGTCAGGTCCTAATACTTCATCAGGGGAAATGCAAGCCAGCAGCCAGCYTTTTCTTCCTCTCTCTCATGAAGCTGGGGTTCTTCTCCTCTGAAGCATGGCATGTGCTGCTGTCTCTAGGTGTAAAATCAAATTAGCTCTGTGCAGTTTCAGCCAGGTCACCCACAGGTCCCAGCAGTCCCATTGCCATCCAGATGAATGAAGGTTTTGTACCCTGTTTATGCACAGGGTTACACTGAAGTTTGTCTCCTGCTTCCAGTCCCTATCTGTAATAACACATCAACTGTTTGACTGTCAAATTTCTCAGGTTTAAAACTTGTATGATGGTTTTCTTCTACATTTTCCTCACTACTCTGCTTAATGCAGCTCTGCCATCATAAATTTAAGAAGTTTGCCCTATAGTGTTACAGCAATTCTAAAGCAATTTCTAAAACCTACATTGTGCAGATTGCTATTGATGAATTTTTAAATGAGTCTGTATATTTGTGTCACATCACAGAATAAACTAACCAGAATTCCCAGTTYTTAGGAAGAATGTCTAGAAATGTCACACCCATGTACAATGTTGACAGAGRTCAATTTCCTTGAACTCTTTTTAGTACTGTCATGGTGCTAAGCTGTCCCATAGCCCCATGGCTATCTGCAGTTTTGTTGTTGGACTATATTGGAATTCGAGGGTTCTCACTGTCTGATTTCAAACATTTGACATATATTATTGTGAAATTATTTTGTATGTCCACAAAAACTGGCAACTTGCATTATGTCTTTTAAATATGCATGTGGAAAATTTAACCCTTACTGCTTTGTTAAAATATATCCACAGTGATGCAGASAAGCAGAATGAAGCCCTTAATGACCAAATAGAAGAATTGAATAGCACCCTGAAAGCCACTGAAAAAAGGACTGAAGAGATTTTGCAAGAAAAAAAAGATGTAATGAARGAAATGGATGAGAGACAAACTTTGATACAAAAGAATGAACGGCAATGCAATAATTTGACAAAATTACTAGAAATTAACGCAGAGAAGGAATTTGCCATCCTGTCAGACAGGTTAGAGTAAGAGACACAAACCATATGGAAAGAGTGAATGATTCTCTATTCTCAAAAGTTTATTTCTTTTTTTCTGTTGTTGCTTCTATTTTCAAGTTTTATGCTGCAACCCGTGCAAATTATAAATGATCAGGCTTGGTTTTCACTTCCAAAATATCTACATAAAAATTTGGAATATGGAATTTAGGATCTGGCTTGAAGAAGAACAYCAAAAAGCATAAGCATTTGGTAAAATCCTATGAGACTTTGCTCTTAAAAGTGAAATGTTTTAGAGAGATTCTCTCTTTAGTGCACACATTTTCTTTCCTGTGTAACCCACTGAAAGTAATTTGAAGAAGAATAAAGTATTTTAGTATTTTCATTTTCAAATGAGGCTCACAGATGTCTTCTTTCTTGTAGTCCTGAATTTCAATGGGGATTGGTCAATCGTCTTCCCTTCAATTATAATTTTATATTTACTTGATAAACTAAATAAACTGTTAGGTTGAAGGCAAGCTTCCAATGATTCCTCCTTTGCAGAGGGAGATGTATAGTTGTAATTCTGGCCATATGCTCAGCAACAATGCTTTTGCTTTTCAAGCTTTGTATTGAAGGCCCATGGCATCTTATTTTGAAATGTTCACTTAAACTAAAAAATGTTTTCTTCTTCCTATTTGTATTAGATTCACTGATATTTTTAGCATATTTAGAACAGACTGTGGGACCTCACTGACATAATTGATTATAGTTATAAAAATGCTACCTTTTTAGGTAATTTTTGTACCTAGTTTASAAGTTTGTCTTGCTGAGCCATAGTCATGAGGTACTCAAAACCATTAAAATAGTTGTGCCTGTTTACACATATGTCTTGATTAAGTTACCTGTTTCTAAAATTCTGTGTCTGTCTATATAGACAAATTCTGGAAAATAATTTAGATAAATGTGTCTCGGAGAACAAAAATCAACAAGATATTCTCAGTCACCATCAAACAAAGAAAGRTAAAGAACTGAAAAGTTTAAAAAAGATAGAGTTACAACTGAAAAGCATTTGGGATTCCTTGGAAGCAGATAAGGCAACACATAAAAGACTCAAATCAGAGGTTTGTATGAATGTATTCATCATAAAGATTGTAAATTTTCTCATAAGAAATATTTCTATGAAATCTCTTGACAGTCCTASAAGGGAAAAGGGGGGAAGACCATTATTTGATCTTCCTCGTTTCCTCCTTGCTTTAGTATTTCACCCATTCCTCTTTCAAAAATGCATTAAATTTTTTCTGTTTTACTCAGTCTTTTGACTATGATAAAGGGAAGTGCTATTCTGCTTGTGTATTCAAAGCATTTTCTTTCTTTTCCACTTCCAATTATTTCTTAAAAATTAACTTTTTTAATATTTTCTTTCTCTCATCACTGGTTCTTCCATTCTCTCTTTCMTATATATATTTTCTCCTATACTTGCTCCTTGCTCAGTCTAAATTCTGAGTCATAAAAAATTAATCTTGTTTAGTCAGGTGAATGTTTTTTCACAGCACTTGATGTTTCCTACCTTGACACTGTCCTTCAAATTTTTCTTGGTCCTTCTAAGCAATTCAGGGCAGAAAAGAGTCTTACATAACTGTAAAGGTTTAAAAAATAGCTATACATATCAAATCTCATATATACTTAGCTTTGCTATTTAAACAACTCCAATTATTACTTGATAATATTTAATATTATTGAACAATATTTTTTTGTCTCCCTTGAAATTCCTCCTGAATTCACTTATGTATTACCTAGTAATATGAGCTCACCTGGGAGAAGGGAGGAAAGCTCTAGAACTACACAACAAAGTTTTGGATTGAATTTCCTTGAATAATGATTAAAGGGTTGACTCATATTCCAGACTTTGATCTTAATGCTTAAAGAGTYTCTGTTCAGTATCAGCTAAGAGAATCTGGGAGTTGGTATTTTTGCATGTGTTCCCATTGAGGAAATGTTCCTGGATGGAGAACCACAATTGTTTAAAAACMTGTAATGCTAAAATCAAATGCCATAACTCACCAGCAGCTGTGGTTAGAGTTCACAGTCTGGGGTGAGATCCAAACCCATCCTAGCCCAATTCCTTCACCCTGTGGAAGGACAAGACCTTGAATGTGTGTTACAAAAAGCATCATCATGAAGAGTAAGGGAAAATGCCATGAGAGACAGAAGTGGAATTCTGATCAGTATTTTACACCAGCAGCTGCAGGATACTACTCTAACGCAAATAGCCACAGCAATAGAGTTGTTTTAACCCATTCTCCCATGCTCCATGTTTTCTCTGATTCCTTTCCTGGCTCTGTTAGAAGAGCAAAKGTGAAATAACTGCTCCTCTGCATTGAAATACAGTACTGCAGTAAGGAAGAGTCAAGTGGTCAAGTTGMTTCTGCTTGGCTTTTGCTATATTGGGACAATTTTGATTTATAAACTTGGGAGCACACCTAGCAAAAATTAAAAAACAGTATTTTAAATAGATRAAATTTCTTTAACTACTTAAACCCCCAGATTTATATTTATTCATTATGATTCAAAGTGAAAAAAAATCACAAGAATGAATTGTTTTATAAATATATGATTGCAGAAGCAGCAGAACATCAGCATGGTTCCCCAAATTTCTTCTTTGAATCATATGCTAAGTGCTGGTTTGTAGAATAAGGAAATTACAGGAACACTTCCTTCAAATGTGTTTTTCTCGTTCATACGTTGTGAAAGGTCAGCTATTGCTAAACACCAGAATTGTGTGTGAAAGAGAACTGCTGGTCCTGCTGCCTCCAGCCCGGGGCAGAGCTGCTGCTCCTCTCCATGTGGGCCTTCTCTTTGCTCAGGCCAGCTCAGAGACAGCCAAAGGTGCCTAAGTTTASCCCTGTCCTATGTGAACAGAAGTCCTTAATAGATTAAAGATGTTTATATGAGCTTTATATTTTTACACAGCAGAAGTGGTAACTAATATATGCTCCACAGAAAAGTTATTTTTGATCCCTACACAAGACCGAAAGTCACTCTCTTAGGACAGGCTTTACTGACATTTTAGTAAACTTAAATCAAATCTCAGAGGTGGCAGCTGAAACTAAAGTAACCCCACACTTTGACCTGTACTTTGACCTGTACTGTGTCTCGTTTCCCTTTGCCATAATGGAAGTGAACAGAATTTAATTTTACAGTACTATCACAGAAGTGAAAATAACAAGTGCAAAACATCTACCTATCAGTATTGATTTACAGTGAACTCTAACATCTGGTTGAGATCTGAGCAAGATATCACAGAGTTGTGTGTTTTATCTTTGAATATCTTCCAGGTGTGTTGTTAAATGTAATTTTTTCCCATCCATATGAATTACAGATTTGAAATTAAAATCATTTGGGTTGGAATGGCTCTTTAAAGGTTATTTGGTCCAGACCCCTGCAGTAGGCAGGGACACCTTCATCTAGATCAGATTAGTCAGACCTCAGTCCAACCTGGCTTTGAATGTTTCCAGAGATAGGGCATCAACCRCCTCTCTGGGAAACCTGGCCCAGTGTTTCACCATCCTTGTTGAGCAAAATTCATCCTTATATCTAATCATCTCTCTTTTATTTTAAAATTAATATCCCTTTTCCTATCAGAGCAGTTCCTGCTAAATTGTTTGTCCCCATCAATTTCACAGAGGCAATATATTCCATCGTAGTCAGCCTGATGCATTTTTTTCTTGCTTTCTTATGACCATAAAGAATTTTTAAAGTGAAGTTAATTACAGTGAAGCTAGTACAGCTTTTTGTCTTACAAGTTATATCATGTAAGTAGTTGTAGTGAGATTGATCAGATATCTTTTAATCAGAGGTGGTGTTTTGAATGCATTCCTTCACATACTTAGTGTTAAAATCTGATTTAATGGATTAGAATAGAATTTTAACATAATGTACATGAAAAAATAATACATCAGTGTTTGTGTTATTAGATTTGACTTTCTAGTGTTTAATGAAAATTCTACTGTAGTGATAAAAAGAAAAAAATRTGATATCCATTTTGTGTAGATGAACTCTTTATTCCCTTTAGTAAGCTCAGAATTTCACTCTGAAAAGCCTCTGTTAATTTAGGTTGTATTTTTATATATTGTCYCTGTGTTTATTTTTTTTAATGACAATTTAGTTGCTGAAAACCATAAACCTTCTAAATTTCCATGAAGTTTAGTGTTCACAGTACTTGAAGGAAAAATTTGAGAAACTTCAGTAAGTTGCTGAGGAACTCTACTCAATTAAGCATTCTTGTACTAGCAATTATAAGAAGAGAGAAATTTAATTTCTTAATTTGTGTAGCTACTTCTAACACAGTATCAGCAGTTTAAATTTTCATCATTTTTTCTTTGCATCACTATGTGCTTGGTTCATTTTTGTAGGCAGAAATTAACGCAAAAAACAATGCAGCACTATTAGAAAGACGACAAGAACTGCAGGAGGAGATTGAAACGATCAAGAGAGATTTAGCTGAACAGGTGCTGAATTCTGCTTTCTCATTTTTTTTCATTTTGACAGTTGGTTTTCTATCATGAGAATAAAAGGGCTGTTTGAAGAAAAAATATAGTGGAGTTTCTAGCTGCATCTTTCTGGTGAGAAAATGCAACAGTATTTCTTCAGTTTTAAAGACCAYTTGTCTTTCATTTTTAAAAACATTTCTTGTGTTACTGGCCATATAATACAAGGCAGAAAGCAAATCCTCTTTCTAGTTTAAATATTTCTAAATGTTGTTGATGACACTGCAGTTAGAAATATATTGTTATACATTTCCTTTGGATATGAAACCGTGTCTTGTTGCRACAATAAAAATTCAGCATTTGTACATTAAGATTTTTCATCTTCACAGTTCTGTCATTTGTGGATGTCTGTCTGTATGCAGCACAGCCATACAGAGTGTGGCAAGGCAGATACCTGTGTTACAAGAGCATTAGTACCTGCCACTACATAAATGATCTTATAAGAAGCAATCTGTTTCAGACATACCTCCTTGGTACCTCCAAGGTCAAACCTCCTTGTCTTCTTACCCTTATATCCATTTTCTTTCTGTGTTTTGTTTGAATTCATTAACATTATCAAGAGGGGATCTKCTTGTATTTGGATACATGTGCCTTCCAGTACCTACCTATATTCTTTGGGATGTGTACCTTGTGTGCCATGGACAGGCATGCAGCCAATGGAGCCCGGGGAGCTTCCATCACCTCCTCCTGAACACATGGCACTGAACTTCCTTAAAGGTTATACAGCTGTAAATATCCATTCTGTCCAATGGACAATGGCTGAAAGACATTAGACTGAGGAACAGAAATGCTCCTAGGTGATAATATATTCTGAAATGTTATTATAGGGATTGTGCATGGTGTTTTAAAGCAATAATTAATTATGGTTTTAAATCTATGTAGTCTGTATATTTGTTTACATTGCAGATAAACCCAAAGTATTTCCAGCTTTGGGTTTGCCAACACTGATACATTGTTGCATTGGGATTTAAATTTAATCTTCTCTAGGAAATGATATCAGAAATAGAAGTCCGCGTGTTAGAAGAATGCATTGCTGCAGAACGCTTGCTTTTCAAAGAGCAGGAAAAATGCAGAAATGAGTTATCCACACTTACACATCTGACTTTGCTCAGAGCTGATGAGAAGCAACTGAAATGCAGGGATGTTCAGAAAGCCAAGGTAAAAAATKATATATTTGGAAGATTGTACAAAATACCAGCTGGTATAGGGAGAAATTAAATTGCTAGTGAGGGGAGTTCCACCAGAGCACTGCAAATTCTCAATACTCTCAATAAAAAACTCTCAAAAAAAACCTCTCAATACCAGTGGGAGGGGAGAAAAGGCCTCTCTAAGATTGATGGTCCAGGCTATTGAGGACTGAACACAACTGGAATCAAAAGATCCAGAAACTTGACAGAATGCAATTCTGCCCAAACATCAGTAACTGCTTAAAAGTCAGAATTGAGTTAGTAAGAAATTTTATTTGTAAAGATACAATTTCAATGTTTCATATGCTATATAAYTATATAGTGATGGACTTGAAAGGCTGATCAGTAGAAAGAGTGGAACTCCAGATAGAAGGAACCAAGCATTTAAGATGCAGCATCAAATTATCTACATTACTAATAGTAATTGTAAGCTTAATATAAATGGAAAAACTGTGCTTTTTATGTTGTTGTAATAAAAACATTCCATTATAATAAGAAAAAGTTCTTATAATAATGTCCTCTCACTGTCTTTTTCTCATCTAAGAGTTGTTCTGGGTAATTTCACTGAAGACATTCCTTTAGTATATCTAAAGTGCTTACTAAATTTTATTTAAATTTCAGATTCAACTCCAAAGTCTTGTTAAAGAACTAAAAAGAATGGATAGTGAACTAGTCATCTGCAAAAAGATGAAAAAAGAAAATGATAAAGAGTAAGAAAATAATAACAATATGTTATTTCAATAGTATTCTAAAGCAARTTTTATCCAAGTAATGCAGGCATAAAATGCTAATAATTATTTCTTTCMCATATCTCATTTCTTCAGACTCCAAGGATATACTAAGATGTGTGATCTTATGCAAATTGAAAAGGACAAATCTATAGACTTGATGCATATTGCTCAGTGGAAAGCAAAAGAAGGTGAAAACCGGGTAAAATTGCTAGAAAATAATATAGAAAATTTAAGACATGCTGTTATGACCAGAGAAAGGTGAGTTTAAAGTACRCTGTAGTTCACAATTATAGAAATTTAAGACTGGAAAAAAATCTTAGGAGGGAATCTATTCCATCTTCAATTATGCCCGTATCATCCTTGATAGTTATTATCCTGACTTTTTAAATCTGATTAAAACAAAGGTATTTAGAAACACCCCTCCATAATCTGTTCCAATTTCTTATCCCACTAACACTCCACAACTAGCTTGGGCATCAGTGTTTGTCAAAAGTAGTTTTGAAGTTTGTCTGGCTACTCTCTCATTTCTCATCCTTTACATCAGAGTTCTTGGATCTCAGCTTTTGCATTATCGTGCTGTTTTATTCAATGTGAGCATCACCATTGCACTCATATCTGCTGTCCTTGGAGAAAAAGAGGTCTGACACATATGATTCCCTAATGAAGTGGTGCATGGGACTGTTAAATGAGTCACTACCTAGGAATATGGCTAATTGTGAAATTATATCAAATTGGGGATTTTGGTTCAAACTCACACTGAAGTTTATTATATAACGTTTATTGCAGATAAAGTGTGGTTTCAATTTCCAAACAARCTTAGACAAAATGAAAGGCTACATTCACAGCAAAGATAATGAGGCAGAATAGCTGGTAATTGTGACTCTCTTTTTTCCTAGACCATTATWTAGTGAGAATATCTTTTTGCCATATTTTTGTCATCCTAGTGATGAAATTCTGCAATATAGACAGAATTACAATGCCTTGGAATTCTGTCCTTGGGCAAATAGGGAGACGGTGAATAGCCAACTGTGTAAGCAAAACAGGAAAACCAARACTGAGTAGTTAAAAATAACTTGATTTTCCAAAAACTTCATTATTTGATGCCAAAAAACTGTTAAATAGACAAAGAATACACTAGGTATTTTTTGTGAATCTCCTAGTAGTTTGGTTTCGAAGTCATGCTAGAGACAGCTGAAAAAGAGGTATAACTTCAGTGATTGAAGCAATTTTGTCAAGATGTACACACTGACATTTTGTTGTAAAAATTTTGAGGCCTTCCCAGTTGATGAAAGAAGGGGGGGAAAGGCTAATAAGACATACATTTTGTATAGATATCAGGAATATATAGATATTATTATTGGTGTCCCTACTGGGTACAGATCCAACAGATATTTTAGGTTCTGCAAAACTAGATTTAAAACTAGTCAGAGGTATTGAATTTTCAGTAACTCTCTTGCCTATGAAAAATATTTTAAGTCCCARTAATAGACTTTAGTATCAGTACCACTGACTTCACTGCAACATATGCAATTTTGAGGACAGAGTRTCAGTCCAAGTAAGGCAAGAAATTTTCAGAAAATATTTAAAACACATTGCATTTCTGCAATTCTGTTRTACTTTCAGTCTGAAACTTGACTTACAGATGTTTAATTAAATTCAGTAATACCCTGTGGTACTCAAAGTGTTATACACATAGGGGAAATGAAAGAAAGCAGCTCCCTGCCCTGTATACAGCAAATGAGCAATTTAGTGATGGAGCCCATGAGGGAAGGATATTTCATCTGCACGTCKGTATTTTAACAGGAGACTTTGCTTCTCCTTTCACTACCTCTTTTGCATGTTGACATGAATATCTTCCTGGTGTAGATAAAGTTGTGTCTTGATCCAGAAGTGATACCGCAGATCAAATGCAATAACTCTAAATTCTGTGCTGTGAGATAGTAAATACTCCATTTGGTGACAAGAATCTGTCTTTTAAATGAGGGGCCATCACCCAGTGATCAAAAAGGATGCTGGAAATAATATCTGTTCTTTATTTTTATGTGATCTGGTCACTAACCTCCCATATGTTTTGGTTTCTTTTTTCATCTGTYAAATGGGCAGATGAAATAATAATGGGCAATCTAATAATTTTCTTTCTTGTGTTAATGTTGTGACACACTGCTTTATAAATRATAGCTTTGGAGAACTTTGAGTTGCAACCACAAAATAATTTAAATATTGTTTTTTAAAATAGAATGGGAAGATTTCGACACAATGAGACTTTTCAGCACAGTTCATATGTATGCTTTTAAACTTTATTTTTATGGCTACTTGGGCTACCTAGTACAGAATAAAAAAGCTGTAGTGCAATGCTCCCTGCATAGCATTTTTCTTGTACCAGAATCCAGTTCTTTTCAGAATGTCTTTCTTCTTCTCATAAAGCTTCTGTGAAGCAGAGACATAGAGGAGCCCTTGTGGGCTTRAGAAATACATTTAAGCTCTGCTTTTAATTGCTGAAATAGGTTTCAAGTTGAAAGAACTAAAAATATTCCCACATTTCTGTTACATTAAAGAAAATTGCAGGAGAACTATCTGAAGATTAAAAAGAATGAGAGAATGAAAGAGTTCATCCAAAAAGATATTGTCAAAGTTGAACAAGAGATGCTAGAGAATAAAGAAAAGGAAAAGTATTTGCATGTTGACARACTTACTGCTGCAGCCACACACATGGAAAAGGAAATTTCACAGCTACGCAAAAATTATGAAAGGGTYATTGAGCAACGAGATGAGAGGTACATTTGTAAATTTGATCTAAGGTAGTGCTTAACTTTGACATTCATGAAGCAACAATACTTTTTAGCTTATGAGCACTCCTCATTAGGATTGYTAAAGGTCTGTGGCACTGCAATGTTTCACTGACCAGTCTCCCTCACTGCACTGCTAGTGCTGCTTTGCATTATGTAGATGTTTCTACACTGGTGATCATGGTCATGCTTAAGAACTTTTATTCMAAAAAATTGGTATCTTGGCTACTGAATGCCTTGAGGGCTTGTAGCCACCTGCTCTGTTTGTGCATTGTGCACAGTTATGGCATCTGCAAAAATGCAGATTATCCAGATCTCTCTGATCATAATCCAGTTTTRAATGCTGTGGAAGGCCAGAAGACCTTAACAATTATATGAGACATAAGAGACACTTTTCCAAGAGTTTGTTTTCTGATTTTCACATTGCAATTATTTTGTTACTTAAAATACTGTCATTAGATTAAAATKATAATTGAGAAAGCYTCATACATTGTCASAGATTATTACTATCTTTTAAGATRACTTTTTAATGYTCTTGAATGGGATATACTGAATATGACTAATTTTTCTAAAAAATTATCTTTAAATTTTGGCTTTATTTCAGTGGTCTTTTGCTCAGAGAACGAGAAGAAGAACTGGGCATTTTGTATGAAAAAATAAACAGGCAAGAGGTGTTGCGTAGGAATGGAGAAACTAAGATGCAAGTTATGGATGAAAAGATCAGTTTTCTGAAGCTGAAGTTAGTTGAGAAAAAAAGAGAGGTTAAATTGTGTTTTAAAGAGCTCTCAGTGAAGAATGCCCTGGATGCACAACTGGTGAAAATTCGCATGCAGGTTGGTGTTAAAGGAAACCTTTTTTACTATTGATCTGTATTTTAAAATTTAAGAGGATTTCATAGAAAAAAAAATATCTGGATGTACAAGGTTAATTAAAATAGCAAGTTTAGTAATACACCTGTCTGGCAAAGCACTGATACAGGTTTTTAACTTCACATATGTGAGTTTTTACGCTTATGTGTAACAGGCTCATGGTCTTTGCTTCACACATGCCAAATGTTTCCTGGGTATGGAATTCCAGCTAACTCACCCCACAGCCTGAAATGTCAGTGTGACTAAGCTGGAAARTTGGAGTCATGGGGGAAAAATGAGACTGTAGATAAAATTTGTTAAAACTGTATTGATGGAGTAGGTGGAGGGGTGGGAGATACACTTAGACATCAAATTTCTAAAATAATAACTCAATTCACACTTGACCCTGGGCCTACTCTGGAAACTCTGCTGCCTACAATGATATAATCCACATATATTTTCTTTTGCACAAAAACAGTGTAAGTTTTAGTTCTAGTTACAAAATAGCATTAAACAGCTAACAAACTGCAGTGCTTGGGACATTCTTTCCTTGCTTTCTGAAATGGCTCATTTACTTTTGACCTTATCTCCAGATGGTAATTTTTCCCATACATACTCTGTTAATGTCTGCACAAAATCATAAATTGGGCTGTTCCATTGCCTTTCAAACTCACATCAGTGGGAGCTGTGGCTCACTGTTTAATATGCTTGCACTCTTCTCTTATTTCTGGCCTTTTGAAGAAATTGTATGCTCTATTACAAGAACAAAACATAGTACATGTTTTAATACCTCATGCAAATCATGCCCCAAAGACCTTTGCAGGGCCATCACATATTTAAATGATGAACTGAGGCAGTATTAAAAAAAAAAAAAAGAAAGAAGACTAAATGAAAAAAAAACTAAAAAGACCTCAAAGTTTTCAGGTAAGATTTAAAATGAGACTGAGAGTCACTGAGTCAAATACAGTAGTAGCAAAATGCACATGATTTTTGTGATCTGACAGAATCAATCATGAAACTTTGCTTTTTCTGTTCTGCATTCCTGCAACTTCCTCTTTTATGATGATAGTTCATGTGAAACCTAAAATCACTGTTAAAGGGAGGCTAATGTTGGAGGTGCTTTAAATCTTTTTGCAATGTTGACAGAAAATTWAAAAGTAGGAAAATACAGAGTAGTGTGATATTATGCATGCAATAGTCTTAATAAATGTTCCCAAGTGAGGAGTTTTCCAGTAAGGAATGGCAAATAATCAGATATCAACATTTAAAATTTAACTAGATATTGTGATTATTGAATATTGCATGGTTCAGACTGGCTGTTAACTCATTCATCTCCTTATGCTCCACCATTCATCATTAATGCTCTTACTCCCACTGCCAATAGGAATTAAGTCCAATGAGAAGCAGTTTCATATTGTTTGGCTTTATCTCCATGATGTAAACAACATCCATGAGCCCAAATGTGRATTTTGGTGTTGATTGCCAAAGTCACACTGATTTCAGATTTGACCCCATGTTGAAATCTGACTCAGCTGCTGTTCAGTTACCACGGTCACAGACTGTCTGGGTTGGGCAGGCTGAATCCTGTACCTGTGCCTCTTCTGTCCTCCCCTTTTCCTACCCTTCCTGCCTCCTTCTGTCTTCAGCAATACCAGACCTCTTTGGAGCAAGTGCCAGTAACATGGACTAGGTATTTTCATTATTATCAATGAAAAAAATTAAATCAGAAATATTTACAGACTGCAAAAACTGACCCATAATCTCAGCAGCTGCAGTGCCCATTGGGAAGGGAAAAGCCCAGATCAGGGCTGTGTGCCAGTTCAGCAAGAACAAACACTTCACCTGGGTCTCCTACATTCCACATGAGCTGCTTAATCATCAAAGTGATGCATGTTCCACTTGCATGCTTTTCATCAGAAGCTTCCTATTTCCACAAAACATTGGTGAATAGTTAAGCTAAAGAAATACCATCATCTGAAGCAAGACCAGACCTCTTCTAAGCAGTGCAAGTAACATGGACTAGGTAGGTTTGTTAACATCAAGGTAAAGATTTAAAAATAGAAATATTTACAGGCACTTTTTTACACAAAAATTACCTGGTGAGATTGTAAGGTGGTTTTCTCTGGGCATAAAACTATGTAACTTTTAATTGGGACTGCACATCAAGGGACTGCTCCTGCTGACTGAAGTGACCCATAAAAACTAATCTACCTTCATGCATCAATGAGAAATACTTAGCATTAATCATTAATTAGTCCAACACGTAGACCTGCTGAGCTGTCATGGTGCTGTGGATGGGACTTTCATGCCTTGGAGCTCAGGCAATATACAAGGATTGTCAGTTTATTTGAGGCATTTGGCAACAGCATTTGTCCAGGTTTTAATACATGAAAATCTTCAGACTATATCACCACATCGTAGAATGATGGCACTAGTAGAGAAATAAAGAATTTATCTAAGCAATCCACTCCCACAGCAGCATTGGATTGCCTGAGAGGGCTAAGCTGTGCTTTCAAGCCACCACTGAGAAACAGGTTTCCCCAAGCAAGCTATCCCAGTCTTTCCTTAAYAGTGGAAAAATTTTCTTGAGCTTTAGCCTGGATCTTTCTTGCTGTGGTGCAAGAATATTGGTTTGTATTCTGTCCTCCAGGGACATTACAAAGGAACCATTCTTTTCCTTTCTGCAACATTTCATGTTACTGGAAGGATGTTAATCATGTTCCTCTCCCATCCTTTTGCTGTGCTGTACAATGTCGTTTCTTTCAATCGGCTCTTACAGATTTTTCTTAGATCATTCTTCTTCTGCATTTCTTTTATTTTTGGCAATACAGTCTTTATTTTTCTTGAGGGGCAGTGCCTGGTACCTGTGGCTGATAGTGAAAGGATTCATTCAGGCATCTTGCAGGTTACCTTCCTGCTTATGCATCCAGCTATGGTGGCTCCTTTCCTGACACATGACATGGTGATTCACTGTCATGTTAATATGTGTAACAACCAGACCCTTTTCTAAAGAAAGGGCATCCAACCAGTTGATTTGATTCTGTGCTTGTACAGGCAATTTTTTCCTGCCTACATGTAACTACTTACATTTTTTTATTTACTGTTATCTTTTTCATTCAGACCTTTTTTCAGAGAAATTAAATTTTGCATTTGAATCATTTCCAAAATATACTTGCAGTCTCTCTGAGCTTAACCTCATTCTACTGATGAGGTATTTACTGTGTATTTTAATCAATAACCCATTTATCTTGCTTGTTTATGAGAATATCATATGAAATGTTGAAGCTATATAAAGATCAAAATGTATTACACCTACTATTTGTCATCCATAGACCTGTGGAATTATCATAGTAGACATTGATCTGGCATGACTCAACACACCTGTGGTGGCTGTTATCCCTGTCATATTTATCTTCTTGATGCCTACAAAGAAAACTTAATTATGTGTTCCAGATTAATTCTTCAGAAAGAGAAGTTATCATGGTTCCAAAGCTCCATCTGCACCCCTCCATTTTTTAAAATAGGTCTTGTATTTGCCCTTTTTTAGTGCTGTACATACCTCACCTACCTTCTCTGAGATTTCAAAATAAAAACCTAATGTCCACTTTTTCAGACCAGTTGCTTTATCTGGACGTGTTCCSTCCTTCAACAATTCCTTCTGACTAATTACAACCCAATGCAGAAAAACCTCTCTTATAGTCTTTTCCTGTCCTCTGTATCAAACTCACTCTAAGAAGGAGAGAAAGGATTTTTTAAAATTTTAAGACTTAGAATCTCCTATGACTCAGATAGTCTTTTCCAAGAAAAACACTACAAATTAGTAAAAAAATAAAGAAAGATGCCTGTAGTCATGTTACTTAAGCAGACACAGAATAGCATGGTTATCTCTAAATGCACTTTGATGCTTTTGGATTGGCTTGCATCTGATCACTTCCAGTTCATATTGCATTTAAAAGTGAGGCTTGTACTTACTTTTAACATGAAACTTTTTAATGGCTTTTGGACTGTGGTTTTGCTGCAATAATCCTTCTCTAAATTAACTATTCAGTCCTGCAAAATTTTCTTTGGTGAGCTGCCCCTAATCTCATTAAGATACCACTGCCTCCAACACGGCATTTTCCCCTGAGTTACTGGTTGAGAAATTTGGCCCCAGATAGAAAAGATCACTGGAAGCATAGCTGCATCCTGCTGTTTGTGCTGGCCCTGCTTTTACATTCTTCCATTCTGYGTATTTTTGGGCTTGAGTTTTAGCTATTTGTTAGCAAAATGTAACTTTCAGTACCTARCTATATTCAGAATCATGGTTTGCTGAGGAAATTGTTCATTACACTCATCTAAGGTTTTTACTTTAGCTGCTTTTAGATAAAGYGTACAGGAGCGAGTTGTGTGGTGCTTTTTTTACTAGGAAAATAAGTATTTAAGTGTTCTGGTAATGTTCCACTGCCACCTGAGAATATCTGTCAGTTTTAGTCATCACCTGCAGTGGATGGTTACCATTTACACTTGGGTAGCTGTGTCAGTGCTAACAGCTCACTGACAGCCAGCCAGGTGCACATCAGAGCACACAGCCCCACCACTGTCAGTCTTGCAAGTCCAAACATGGAAAAACAGCCCCAGTGACTTGTTCAGTGAGTATTTAGGCTGAGCCTGGATGCCCCTGTAGCATATTCTGGGAAGTATTATTCCACGGGAAGGTCTCASATTGGAAAGGTCAGGGCACACCTGCCTCTGTGAGTCCCAAGGGTACCTCATTGCTCAGTGTCACCACTGAGTCACTTCAGGACACATGCCTGGGAATGTTAGTGTAGAAAACATGGATGTCTGTAGGGATGAGACCCCCAGGACTGACCAGCAGGGAAGCAGGKCTTTCTATTGTATTCTCGAGGATAAAAAACAAATAGTAGCCTGAGCACCAAGAAACAGGTAGAACTCAGTTTCTGTCAAACAGCAGGGTTTCCTCTGTCCTGCAACTGTCACACTGTAGTTCTCTTTCAAAAGAAAAATTTTAAATGGCTCATAATTTTATGTTACCCACCATCCTTCCCAGTAAAAGGAATCCTTCTCTTTTGAAGTCTCCAGACCAAGGTCTGGGGATGACTTTGGTRGGAATAAATAACTGTTGAGGCTCTTTGTTTGCTAGCATTCCCAGTGCAGGGACAAGATTAAAAAGCTGGAGGAAAGCTATGGTGATGCCACAAATGAGAGCAGAAAGCAAGAAATGGGAGGGAAGGACCCATCTCCACCTGAGCTGCTAAAAAGGATTGACAAGGTAATGTCACTTCTCATATCATAAGCTATCCTGCTRTGCTTGACCTCTTTTAGAAATTGCAAATAGTGTATTTTATTTTTAAAATAAACTTTCTGTAAGAGGACTCAAAATAATTATGATTGGCCATTGTGAACTTCAGCCTATCTGCTTTCCAGGTCCACTGAAYATGGGACATTTGACTTCTTCCAGGAGAGGCTGAGGAGGGGAAGCTCTGTGAGGTTCCCCTGGCTCTGCAGCATCCTCTGCTGACCCCCTTCACATCATTGGCACCTCAGTGCAGACCCACCTCACTAAGGGAAGGCACAGAAAAGGGAGCAGAGGGAGATAAATGCAGAATAATAAACTGCTAACAAACAGGGTTATCAGTCTTTGCTAAGTGGCCATGAGCTGTTCACCCCTATCCACGGGCTGTGAGCAGGAGGCAGACCTGCCAGCCTCATCACAAAGCCTGCATGTGTGACACAGAGGCAAACACTGCCCCTTACCAGGGCTGGGCCCTACTGCTTTGCTTCCCTGCTGAAAAAGGAGCCACCAAAGAAATCTTGGAAACAGCAGCCAGGCCAGCCCAGCAGCTACACCTGACTGCAGCACTGCTGGTGACTGCCCCAGGAGACTCCAGAGGGAAGCATTAGGTCCAATGGAAAGCCACTTTCAGAGCACTCTGTGTGGGGGGAGGAAGGTAAAGGAACAGCATTTTCTCATATAGTTTTGTCTGTCCCAGTTATAGAAGCACAAAACCCTTCCTACTGTGTTCAGTGTTTGGAGGGGATTCACAATGGGCTCTGAAGGTGTGAGGGCAGTAGCAGCAAGCTCTGAGCACACCCCAGAGTCCTCCTTTTGAAATCCAGTTTGTAAAGACAGACCCTGAACACAGCTGCTTGTATTACCTGAGCTTTTTGCTTTTAGTATCCCATATTCCTTGACAGGAGGGAGCTCTGCATAGCTGAGCAGGCCACAACAGAGCCTGCTACCACCAGCCTACACATTAAGAAGAAGGTTTTCTTGGAGTTGTGATAAGTTTAAATGTCTACTTCAATCTCCATGGGGTTTAAAGTCATTGTAGTTATAATTTGTTTATGGAGCCCATACTTTTTTTAGCATGAGGAGGGGGAAAGTATTTAAAGCAAGAGCTGAAACTTTCCATTATGATGCGACTCAAGGAACCAGAAGATTAAAAAAAAATTATGACTAGAAAAAAGCCCCATTGCTTTCAAGAAAAGCACAGCAAGGCAGTAACAATGGTGTAACCCCTGCCCCCAAAAGGGCCTGGCCTGATATGGAAGAATTGTATGACTCACAGCAACCAACTGAAGCAATTTGGGCCTGACCCTTGGCAGAGAAGGTGTAAATTTTGAGAAATCTGATAGTGAAGGTATTCATTTATGACTGTTCACTGGTATTATTTCAGCAGCTCGAGGCAATCACAGAGCACTTTGTKCTGCACCTTCCCCTGTCCTTTCCTTACTGTGTTCTCCTCCTTGCTGCAGATAGAGGCAGAGCTGGTGCAGAAGGAGCAGAGGCTGCTGAAGATCGATTTCCTCTGTGAGAACATTTCCGATCTGACAGACAGAATGCGCACGGTGGTGGAGAGCGGCAAGCAGGACACGCTGCTGTTCGCTAGGAGGGTAAGAAGGGCACTGCGCGCTCCGCCTGCCAGCCTGCACAAAATGAAACAGTATCTGGGCAAGAGGTGATTCGCTTGCAAATTACAAAAGTGGCTGGAAATGTTGAGAGGCAAGTCATAAGTCAGTCTTAAGAAATTACAGACAGGAATAGCAACAGTAATACAGATAAACTGAAACTATTAGGCGAATGTCCTCTCTTTTAAAAATGAAGTTGCACGATAAATGATACCTTTCACWAAAATATAGAATTATTTTTTTCTGAAGTAGATGCTTAGAAACGTTGTAGGATCCTCCTTTTGCAATGTATAACAGCCTTTCCACAAAAAACAGGTCAAAGGCTAAAAAGAAATAAGGGGAAAAAAGAAATAAAGGAAAACCAGGTAAATTCTACTCCAACACACAAAAAGATGAACTTGGTATCTGGCTCAAAGTTCTTTTATTGTTTAGGTAGGGAGAATCACACAGGAAACATTATTTCCAATACAGTTTTTAAAATACAATTATAGCAATTTGCTTTTAACTGCAAGTAATATTGTTTGGGAAAGACCAAAAATGCTCCTAGCCCCCATAYTCCCAATGAAAAAGCTGCAAATTGAGCATAGCTGAGGGAAAGACAGGAAAAAAAAAGCTAAATAATTAATGTAAAATAAGGCCAGGGTAGAAATTTTTTCTTAGATGTTAGGTTTGGCACATATGAAAGCTTAAAACAGTTTATTATAATTTATTTTAAACACACAGAGAAATATCATGRTTGTTAACTGTGTTTGTGAAATGATGGCCATGGGCTAATAAACTAGTGTGCCAAAAGTTGCATTTGCAAGTGCTCTGGCTGTCCCAGTTCCAATTAGTCACTTAAAGAGTATTAAAACTTTTTGGGTTTTTTTTTAATCATCTGCAGTGAAACTCAGGGTTTTCTGTCACATTCCTTTTCTGTTCGTCCCCCTTCCAAGGATAATGTCACAACCCACAGCCCCTGCTTCAGCATTGTCACTCAATTATCTCGTAGGAATTGGGCTTATTCCAGCTATATTATGAAGGTAATTGTGTATAAACTCAAAAAGAATTGGGATCCCAGGCCTTTGAGGGCRGGGGGAGTTTTGCTGTCCAGCTGAAAAGGTCAAGAAGCAAAGACAAATGTGCTTTTCTTTTCTTGTGCTGGAGTAAATGTGACTTCTTGAGCAGCCAATTTATTTTTTTTTTGTTTTTTGTTCTAAGTGTTCACAAAAGTTAAGTAATTTTCAAGAACTGAACTGCTATTTAAAACCTTATCAAGGTGGAGTTATTTTCAGTGCCTAATGCTGACCCAAGTGTCATGCCCAGTGAGTGCCTAAAGGGAAGCCCTAACTGCAACACACGTGTTTTGCATTCCAGAGCAACGAACTGCAGAGGGACATAAATCGCAAAACCCAGGAGATAAGGGCTCTTTTTGCAGAGTTATCCATGAAGCAAGCATTTGCCCTTAAACTCCAGCAGGAAATCAGAGACAAGGAACAATCTGTGATGACTGCTTCACTGATGATAAGTCAAGACCTTTCCCCTCCTAAAGCAGAARAGGTCGGGTGGAAGATCCTAGACAGTGAGAAGATACAAAAAGCAGAAGCTGAAGCCAGAGCTGAAGTAAGTTTTTGTCATACACTGCAAGAGCTCCAGGAGCCAGTGCAGGTGATGGTACAGAAAGAGACAACTAACAACCTTCTCCAGTGGGTTTGTGGAGTTTTAACTCTAGTTTGGCAACACCACTTGGAGCTGGTCATTGAATCTCAAGGAGACCATATACTAAAAACCTCACCTTTGGTTATTAAAGTAGTTTGTGTGACCATGCTACRGCTGAAGCACAGGGCAGCCATCAGTGGAATACTGCTTTTCACTGAATTTCAAGGTAAAGCTGCAAAAGGTGGAGTGTGGGGTTCAGGAGAAGTAAGTTTAATGTCTCCTGCATACAAGATACAATGAGCATCAGATCAGAAGCAGCAAGAAATCAGATTGCTGAGCAAGACACTGAGGGTAGGCAGGCAGCATGGCAGACAGCACTTGAAACCTTACCCTGCTGGACACTGCCTCTGTCCTTCAGATGGTCAGTGATCCCAGAGCAGAGAGCTCCTACATAATAATAGTTTAGAATGAGAAACTTTTGTCATGTAATTTCTCCTCATGCTGTGACTCAAGTTTCCTTTCAGTGCTGTGGATAAAGGCCCACTCTAGTAACTGTATTCAGGAACAGAATTATTCCACAGATGTTCGGCGCATAATTACTACATCTTTTARAAGTTCATCTAATCTGTTTTCTTGACAAATAACAAAAGCATGGCAGGATCAAACTGTCTATTTAAAAGGACAAACTCATATCTACATGGTCAAACCTCATGCTTTCCTTTTAATAGCCCTCCAGCTTTCCTGGCTTGCCAGGGATTAGACTAAGGGTGTTACCTTTGTCAGGGATTCCGTGCACTGGCTCGGGGCAGCACTGGAGTTTTAAAGCACACAGCCTCTGTGTGACCAAGCTGTGTTTCTCTGACAGGAGCCTGCAGAGGAGAAAGAAGATGCACTGCCCAGCCACCACCCCACTACCCCCGAGGAGGAGGAGGAGGAGGATTCAGATCAAGCGAGCCCTGGCCAAGACATTTAAAAAAGCCTCTTGCYGAGCCATCTGAAATCTGAACAGACAGCACCTGAAGCAGGAGAGACCATTACCAGCTGCTGGATCACAAGAGTCAGCAGCATTTACACTGCACTGAACAAAGATCTGTTGGTGTTCAGCCAAATTCCATGCTGAAAATGAAGTATTTGTTCATGCCAAAAGCACAGCTCACTGGTCAGTGATCCAGAATCCTTTCTCCTGGTATCCCAAATGCAAAGCAGTATTTCCAAGTGTCAAGAAAAGTGAGTGATCCTCATGCTATACTTATATTTTTTTCCAGGTGAAGTTTTATTGCATCTGAAGGTATGTTAAAATACATTCATTAAAAAGAAAAGGCTAGGAAATCTTCTCCTGTTATTAATATAATACAAAGTGGCCATCACTATAGGCATACACCAACATGGCTTTCTGCAGTCTGGGACTGGAGTTTACACTTGCCAGAGAAATTCTAATTATATTAAGAAAAATATTCCTTCTCACTATGCAGTCACTAAGAAAGCTAAAGCTTCACTGATGGCAATGACAAGGAACTGGATTTCACTGGTCAGGAACAGGGAGCATCAATGGAGACCACTCAGAGAGAATATCAGAGGTTGTTTTGAAAACCTCCCAAATATATAAAATATTAATGAGTTTCTCTAGTTTAATAGTCTGGAATTTTGTAGAGGTTTTTTTAAATCCAAAAAAGGCTGCAGAAATCCTGCATGGCACAACTTGGCAATTTTCTCTGYGTAGCACATTGCTATTCCTATTTGAAATTAATAACAGTTCAGAACTTAAAACAAAAGTTACATACAAACAGAAGTTGAACACAAAGGCAAAACAGCCTGCCTAATTTCTTTCTGAAGCTGAAGTTTGAACTGGAGCACTAAAACTTGTAAGAAAGGATTATGTAAAACTCTGTGCGAGCTAATGTTAAAATCAATTTCTAAAGCTTTTTTCTTATCCTGTTTACTTACAATATATTATACACATCTTTAACAAACAACAAAAAAATCCCTCAAACAAACAAACAAACAAACAAACCCTCAACAAAATCTTTTACATGCGCTTTAAGGAGATTATATTTTGTGCTAATTACAAAACTGAAAATATTAAAAATGTAGCTCCAGAAGCAGAAGTACCATAAGGTAATTGATACCACCACAAGGAATGACTATCTCTTTACTTATGCCTGACATAAAAAGTCATCTGTTATTCTTACCTGCTTTACACAATCACACCAAGAAATCCTTTTATTAATCCAAGTAAACAGTTACTAGTTCTTGTAACCCTGCAACTGGACTGCCTTTTCCAGCATTGTCTTGTTGAAAGAAGTGGTATTTACACCAATTTTCACAGCATGTTTTGACACTGTTGTTCCACTTCCTTGACCACTTCAAAATGAACCCACAGATATATTTCAAACCTAGGGTTATGTCAAATGCATTTCTCTGGGATTTATCTAGAAGTCAGTAATTTCAACCTCAGTTTGTTGGACCAAACACTGTTTTAGYAGCTGATGTCAGTACTGGTGACTACCCAAAACTGCAGGTTATTTGGGAAACAACATTGCATTTAAATAAATACTTTTACAGAGGCACCACAGTTTGACAGCCTTCTTCAATAGCATGTTATTTCAGGAGTATTTGAGGCCCAGAAGTGTCATAGTGTGCTTGAGTGCTGTTTCCTCTACAAATCTTGCATTTACATGGTCTTGTTTTTCATATGGATGCACACCTAGAAAAACATGGTGAGGAAGTATTTACAAAATTGTACATGCTCCTGTACACTTATAGTCCTGCTGTCTATTAAATATCTTCATCTACAATACTAAAAGATAAGGGGTAATAGAAATGTGTTTTCATGCACCCAAAATAYTTACAGATCTCAGTGGTGCCCTTTGGATGCTCATCCACAGCAAAAACTGTCCTATTAGTGGGATGTAAGTAAATTATAGCCCAMACAGAGGGAAGCCTCTCTGGAGGTCCAAACCCAGCTTGAAGCAGAGTGGCTGTGTTGCTGCTAGTCCATGAACAGGCTCAGGGCATGTGCTCAAATACTGCTACATGGTTTAACTCTTTYTTCTCCCCAAACAGGATGATGCCCATACATGGAGGCTCTTGGCCCCTGACACTTTCCATCAGCAGAAAGATGACCAAACCTATGTGTTCAGACATCACTGCAGTTTTAATAACTCAGTAATGTCAGTACAGGCAGAATACATCTGAGTGAGCATCAAAGGGTAATGATCACTGGTCTTCCAAAGTACAGAATTAACAATACCTTGATTCTCTATCTCTGCCAGCATATTAGTCAGGTAGTTCAGTGGCAAAAACTCCACAGGGAAAGAGAGTCTCTCAGGGACAGGCCTGCTGCACTGTAAGGGAGAACATTCTGTGTTACTTCACAAAGTCCCACAGCCATACCAAGGTTTCAATGTTTCTTTAGTGTGTTACAGTCCACAGAAAGCTCAGAAATCTCAACACTGTCAAAGTATAAGATTTTAAAACAGCCTCTGTGCTCTTACCTGCYTGTTTCCCAGCTTCTCAAGCAAAAGTTTCACATATTTCCGTGCTATTAAATTTGCATTTATTGGATGATTCCAGTACTGGCGGACCTTTTGACCAAGAGCCTAGTAAGCAAAAACAAATCCCAAAACCTGAGAATATAGACATGGGACAGTGGAAACTTAGAAAGAGGAAAAGGGAGGAAAAGCTGACCCAAAATCCAGGCTGTAGTGCAGATGTGCTTTTCTTTCAGACCCTGATGACAAAGGCTAAGAGGTCATCATGTTTAGCCATGGAGCCTTCCTTTCGTAGTCAGTAACTAAGAGATCACAATGTGCTCTCAAAATGTGGGAAATCAAAACTTCCTCACTCAATCTTCACCTCAGTTAATCTGTCCCAGTGCCAYTGTCCCACTTGACATGTGTACGTAAGGACTAATTGAACCTTTATCCTTTACTGTGATTGATTTCAATCTAAACTTCCCCCAAAGAATAATGTAGGTGCCCCATTCCTCAAAGGTCCTTCAGGACAGGGCTTCTCAGGTTCAGTCTTAAGGAACCTTAGACAAGCAGAACACTGGCAAGGAAAAATACTGGGAATGTAAGTTTGGATCCTATTATTCAGGTCATCATCCTGAAAACTGATAACATTAATTTACATTCCCAGAGCCAAAAGAGATTCAAAACCAGGTTTCCCAAAGCTTCCAATCCCAACCAATTAGCAAAAGAATAGGAACACACTGTTAAATTAGCTCCACCTTCTGCTGTTTTCCCTGTGTAAGTCTTCCCTTGCCCCTCCCCTTCAGCTGTACTGCAATGCAGACAGCTGTTCATTTTAGTAAATGCTGTACAGTTTAATGGTGCTTAAATCCTTGCTTCTGATTAAACTGAAGTCATCCACTGCATGTAACCTGCTCAAAATAGTCTTAGTCACCCCAAAATGACCTTTCTGGCAAACAGGCTATTCCCAGCATTTTTTCCCAAAGCTGTAAATAGATACAATAAAGCACTGAGTCTACTGTGCAGAGCTAGCAGCAGTTGTTCCCTAACTCTCTCCCAGCTCAGCCCTTCACGTCAGAGCATGGTTGGAATGGAGTTCCCCACGCACCAGGCCCAGGGCTGGCAACTCAGGGGCCCTGTGCTGACCCCAGCTCACCAGCCCTGGCCCAAAACAAGACACAGAGGACAAAGAACATCCTGTGGAGTTCTCCTCCTCTACCCCTTCTCAAAACTGCTGCCAAATAAAGAAGCCTTTGTTGAAGGAAAACCCAAGCAGCACTTCTGGCCATTTGAACTATAAGTGACAGCACATAAAGACCAAACAATGGGTAACTCATGTGGAAAAAAGCCTGTTCTGCAGTGAGGCATTCCCCAAGGGGGATCCCTGGTGTTCCTCTGCCTCTTGACTTCTTGTGCTTCCCCTGCAGTCCTGTGCTGTGCACTAAGGGCACAAGGGGAGAAGGAGAAATGCATCTCCCATCCTGCTGGAATGATTTATGGAGGACCAGTAACCAGCTCTTGTGGCTACACAAGTCACCTTGTCAGTGGGTGAGACTGTGAGGTTTAACTGAGGGGAGATCTTGTAATCCATCCCTACCACAAAGCTGTGGTACAACACAACTTCACAGCTTTTACTGTACCAGCTTTTGAACATATTTTTTCAAGYGTATAGAATCAAACAGAGAAAGACTCCGTGGCTGCTAAAAAGCACACACAAAACTCCCATAAACCCCCTTTAAATAACCCTCATTGCCTTTTGCAAATGTGTACTCAGCAGAACATTGTCAGTCTTGTTAAATTCTGTAGGATACTGGAGACTGTAAAACACTATGGACAAATCTGTAATTTAAGTTATCAGGGTAACTACAGTCCAGGAGCAGCAGATGGAGAAACTRTGGCTGTTCTGGTTATATTTGAATCAGGCTCTAGTTGAATCACAGCTAAGTCTCTCATTGGTTTCACCCTATGCACAAGGAGGAATTTCCTATCAATTCCAAAATCCAAGAAATTTCATCTAAAGCCATTAGTTACCTCTGGAAGCCTCATGACAATACTAAACTTCAGCTTTTCATTCTGTTCAGTGTCATCCAGATCTATAAGCAACAGGGAAAAAAGCAAATCAAACAAACAGYAATCACATAACAAACTTTTAACTTTCACTGAAGACATTCTGAATAAACATCACCTCCTTAGTGAAATGAAAATTTCAGTTTWAAGACTATTATTTACATGTTTACCATGTGTACAAATACATTTCTGTATATTTGTCCGTAACTTCACTGTTTTATGTAACAATTTATACTGTAATTCAAATGCACTTTGACTAAGTGCAACTCTCCAAGTTTGTAATATTTCATTTTTCAAGATCAAGCACAGATTGATACAGATACAGCATATTTTCTTGTCYCTTTTCTTGGACACTGGAGAAATAGCACATCACAGGGCACAGCTGGATCATGTTCAGCCACCACTGAGCAGCACCCCCTGGGCAGCTTTGCAGCCACTCTGCCCCAGCCTGTGATGCTGTCTGGGGTTGTTGTGACCAAAGGGCAGGACCCAGCACTTGGCCTTGTTGAACCTCACAMAAYTGACCTCAGCTCATCAATGCAGCCTGTTCATATCTGTCTGCAGAGCCCTCCTACCCTCCTACCCAACCTGGTGTCATCTGCAAAATGGCTGAGGAAGCACTTGATCCCCTTGTCCATATCATTGATAAAGACATTAAACAGGACTGGGCTCAATACTGAGTTCTGGAACACCGCTGGGGACCAGCCACCAGCTGGATGTAACTCCATTCCCCTCCACTCTCTGGGCCCAGTGAACAGTGCTCCCATCCAGGCCATGATCAGCTGGTTTCTCCAGGAGAATGCTGTGGGAAATGGTGTTGAAGGCTTTACTAAAGTCCAGGTAGACAACAGCCAGAGCCTTCCCCTCATCCCCTTGTGCAGGTCACTCAGTGACAGAAGGATGTGATGCTGGTCAGGCAGGACCTGCCTTTCACAAACCCATGCTGGCTGGGTCTGACCCCCTGGCTGTCCTGCACATGCCATGCAATGGCACTCAAGATGATCTGCTCCATAAGCTTGCCCAACCATGGGGTCAGCTTGGCAGACCTGTTCTTCGCTTTCCAAACATAAAGCAAAAGCTGAGGGCTGGATAGCAGACCAACTTCCTCTCACACAGGTGTGCACTTTCACAGAGTCATAGAAATTCCCTAACGAATCCTATTATGATCTTTAGTATTTGTTTTTCTAAGAAGTCTCAAGTGTAAAAACTACAAACTCAAATTCTCTCCACACAGATAKTTCTTTGTGTGCTGTGGTAAGGCCAATCACAGAGCCTGAGCCCCAACTYTCTCCTTTTAGGTAGGCAACACCCTCAGCTACAGCCCTCACTGAAACAACACTCTAAGGAGAGCTGAGTGTCCTGGGCAATAAAACTCCCCTGTGTCCAAGGGAAGTGGCTCAAAGGACAACACTCCCAGTTAGCTGGCTGGTAACAAATGAAAATCCATGTTCACTGTACCTTTCAGCAATTTCCTGACACACGTTTCTGTCAATTGCAAGATGCCATTGTCAATATAGTGCAGGAGGGTGTGCAGAGGGAGACATCGAACACCAAGACCCAGGTGCAGAGTGTGAAAACCTATGAAAGAGACAAACTTGTTTGGTACAATATGTAGTTTTTCCTAATTCTCTATTCAAGGCTGGAATTACTCTAGCTAAAACCATCACTTTCCTTGACTTCTGATAGTTTGTAATTGGTGAGGGAGGAAATAAATTTATTTATCAATATTTATTATCAATTTATCAAGTCAGGTCATCTTATTTAGCCATCCTTTAAGTACAATCTTGTCAGAAAGAAGAAAGCGAAGGGGATTGAAAACAGTCATTAAAGTCATACACTGTCTCTAAATGTCTCCAAGCTGTTGCTTTATATCTGAATTGCTCTATTAATTTTTCTTTTATCTCCCTCTCTCCTCCTAATTAATCAAAATCTGAGGCCTAACCACCCTCAGGATGTTGATGCCATGAAGACACTCTCACGGGCAGTATTAATACTTCAGCTTTCCTTTGATATCAGCTTGATGATGGTCTTGTTATCATGTAACACTAATGTGTGGCAGCATTTGTGCCCACACAGACTGAGGGACAAACTCACACCAAAAGCAGTTGCAATGACCAAAGACAGATCAGGAAATAAAATCCAGAAAGATTCAAACAGAATTGGAAAGCATTAAGATATTAAGATGTCAAGATGTCTTTCCCTAATGAAAATAAGCAAGTACTTTGAAAATGTTGTAAAGAATTATGAGGAGCTCTAAGAAATTAAAGTCAACTATCAAGACCAGCTTTTCCATCAAGGCTGGAAGTAATCCCTTCAGGAAAAAACTGAAAATTATTAGCAGGGCAAGAGCATGAGAAAAAACACTCTATCTGCTACAGGATAGGATTTTCCCTTGTGCCTCTTGACACGGAAGTCCAGTTGTCTAAATATATATATATATATGTGAATGGAGTCTAAATCTTAGTTCTAAGATAAGACTGCACCCACACATTCCATTGGAAACATCTGTTTAGTTTTCTCTGTTTCTAGTAACTATTTAGTTTTGYTTCATTTCACTTGCACAGGTTTATCAAGAGCCTTCCCCTCTCTAACTGACTTGAATAGCTGTCAATACTGCCAAAGCTAACCTGACACATGAGCAGCAACAACCAGTGCTGGGAGGAATTTATAGCACTGCTCTTCTCACTCATGATTAAAACAGCAAAACTCAGAACTTACCWGGAGGTAAAGGCATGCACATGCCATTTGCTGCTTCCAGAATCCGACTCATGATGTGGAACACCGCAAACTCTGCTGCACTTCCTCTCTCATCACTGAGATAACAAAGTAGCAACACATTAATTGCCATACTGGGAGTGCACTCAATGCCTGCCTTTGGGATGCAGGGCCATGGGATGCTCYCTTGTCTACTGAGGTGTCTCAGCCAGCACCAGCTGCCCAGTGCTGCAGACACACAAAGTCTCTGTGGTGTCCCCATGTCCTCCCCACACTGATGCACATTTACAAKGCTCTCAGCAGGACCTGGAATCAGTAGCAACAGGTAAAACAGTGCTGGTGTGAGTGACCTGGCTTTTATAGGTGTTTAACACCCACCACCCAGCTTAGGACCACTCCAAACTCAGCAAGTTTGAGGTCCAGCCATAACACTGCCTGTGTGGTTAATATTCACTGGCCTAGAGAGGGCAAGTAGGATCCTTAGGAAGAGTTTAGTGACAGTAACATTGGCACTGACAGCAGCACAAGCACTGACTGTCCAGAGGAGTACTGCTAATGAAGACCAAAATCATTATGCCCATATTTTAAAAGACAGGCTGAAAACTTTAACAAATCACTTGCTCACAAGCAGAAGATACAGGAATGAAGCTGGTATCTCCTCCAAACTTCTTTCATTATTCGATGCACCAGATTCAGCTAAAACAAAAAAGAGAAGACTGGATGTTTCCAGGAACCAGTATACAGCAGCCTTTTGGCCTTCATTCATTCCACAAACCAGTTWATGTTAAAAACTTCTCATGGGACTCCTACTAAGTCTTCATTTTTTTCTCTAGGGCCTTAAAAAGTAAAGTTATTAAAATTTGAATTGTAACAGAATTGCCCTATTCCAGCTGTTTAAAGTGCTTCCAGCTTATCAAAGCATCATGCAAGACATACAGCAACTTAACACGCTGTGCTTCTTAGAGATAACTGATCTCAGGCTCTTGCAGCAAATTCTCAAAGATGTGTTTGCCATGGAAGCAAAAACAGCAAGTCCAAGTGGCTGAGCATTTGGCAAGGAACAGTCCCAAGGGCTCAGCAAAAGCAGATAATGTTGAAGACAGTGGAATGTTCAGTTTGCCAAGAAAAGTATGCAGGAGGAATCACAGATCTAGTCCTGGAAAGKAGGAAAAATGTGACAAACAAATGCCTCTCCTCAACTCTTGAGTTTCCTTTTTGTCCCCAGTGAAGTGAAACAATCCCTTGGCCCATGTTGTTGTTCTTTGTGCTCCCACACTGATGTCCACCACACACAGTCAGCATATACCAAAGCCACAAGCCCTGCTCTCACTTGGGCCTTCTCAGCTTCTGCAGCTGAAAGAGAAACCACACACGGAAGAGCTGAAACAACTTCCTCATGGTTGTCATGTGCAACCAGTTCCACATCTCAGTAACACAACTGAGACACTTCCTCTGTGCCTTTTATCTCTGGCCCTCAAAGCACAGCAATCAATCAAGCCCAGGAAACTYAGGAAACTAGTCTGAGCCCTGTTCTGCAAAGAGATGTCACAAAAAGTCAGGAACGCTTTTCCTCCCTCCAGATGGTCAGAATCCAGGAATGCATTTTCCCTACTCTCTTTTCTCCTCATAGGCCTTGCCCTCTCCATTGTCTGACTCATCACAGGCTCTGAGCAAGAGAGAAACAGGACACACAGGAGGGATCTGCATGCAAAGGCCAGAATTGGAATATTAATCTTCAGTAATGTTATTGAGTGTTCCTCCGTGCCTTGGCCAGAAAGCTCTACAAGGTAGGACCTTTCCCATGCACCACAACTTGAGCCAGGCTTGCACAGCTGCCTGATGCAAAATAACTACCTAACACTTGCCATCTCCACACCTTCTAGAAGCAATGGAAAGATCCAATTTGATCTTTCTGGAGTATAGCAAGTTTTCTAGGAAATGAGTGATTTCCAGTTTCCACAACAGGGTCACAAGAGCCACACCTGCTGCTGGAATGAATTTCATCTCTGGCCAGCACAGGGAGTGCAGCTAAGGCTTCTGCATCAGGAGCTGCAGCTGGATCTGAAGGATCAGTGTTGAAGTGAAGGCTCTTACAAGCTCCAAAATCACCAATAATAATTTGTGCAACACAGATTGTTTTCAAGAGTATGCTACTCCAGAATAAGCATTTTTTGCTTAACAACACAGCAAACTGTACAGCTTTCACAGGGCACAGAAAGCTTAACAACTTCTTAAGTTACAATCATCCAAGCTATCACAACATAGTTGCGTCTTAAACACATGAATGTTTGTGATGTGACACCCACACTAACAGCACAACTCTCTTTGGAGATCAACATCTACCCTTGGCATCGTAGGAAATACATASAGAAAGATAATCCACGTCTCAATCTTTTTTTTCAGAACATAACACACAAGATAATGTGCATGTGAGAGAGGCAGCATTATCTGTCTGATGGAAGGAGCACAGGCAGCTTCCTGTCYGAGGTTAGCAGTGGGTGTCTGGGGCAGCCAAGTTAAGAGCTACACTCACAGCAGGGGAGGCCATTTTCCCTGAATAACAGACACACAATAAGAAGTTTTTTGGGGCACATACATGAAGCCATTTCCCTTGGAGTGCTCTAAACTAACAAGAGAAAACACAACCATCAGCAAGACAGCACATGCAGAAGGGCCTTGGCTGACAGCACTGTCACCTTGTCTTGAAACATCTACAGGTCCAGGCAATGGTGCCAAGGAAACTGAAGTTCCCCTAAAGTAATTGGGAACCACAAGTGCTCAGACCCCTTGGCTGTTTCTACAGGAAAGACTTCAAAGCCAAAGAAAGTCAAAGAAAAGAACCAGGAGCAAAGGAGGAAAGGAAGTGAGACAAGGTCTTGCTGTGTTTCAGATCCCCTCCTGTGCAGTAGGATGACACAGTCTTCCTCCTCCCAAGGAAACTCAAATCCAMATGGTGTCTGTCTGTCCTCTGCAGCTGTCATCTGTTCCCCCTACAGACATCAGGGGAAATGTGCAGCTACTGCAGGGACTTGCAGAGAAATTTCAGCAGTTTATTCAGGTCTGCCTGTTTCCTGTGCCACAGGCTGTCTGCTCACCCTGCCTCCCCTTCCACTTGCTGTCAGGGCAGCAAATGTCACACTGCTTCTGCAAGTTATTTCTCTCCTTTCCTGCCTCACTGAAATGAAAAGAGCGAGGAAAACAGATATGGAGCAAAGCTAAGGTAAAGTGATTGCAGAGGAGAGAGAGCCTATGGACATAAAACAGCCACTGCAGGAAAGGTGGCACATGGACTGGGACCAGGCACAACCCAGCTCTGCAGAGCTGCTCAGCAAACAAGGAATTCCCACTGAGGTGTGTCATTCACACTTCCCCACTTTACTTCTCTGTATACAAGAACACACAGTTCTCTGACAGCAACCAGCCTTTGTCTGTTGTTTTATAAGAAACTCTCAGTGCTCCCAAGTTTTGGCTTCTCTGACTTCTTCTGCAATTGATTTACACAGTGACTACACACCATGGAGCCTAATCTCAGCCACTCCTGGGCTCCTGAATGTAATGCAAAATATCTTATGAAAGCAAACAGACAAACTTCAAGTCTCTTTCTGTTTCATTAGTTTCAATAGCTCTGTTACTCACTGCTGATGCTACAGAAGAACTGCAGGAAGACTCTAACCAGTTCATTCCCCTGAAGAACTCTGAAACATTTAGGATATGGAAAGGTTTGAGATGTAAGAGTTTCTAATTAGGATGAGGGGAAATGTAAGGTCAAAAAGGAAATAATTTTTAAAGATTTACAAGTGCCTAAGATGCACCAGTAGAAAGCAGAAGCAACTTTTAGAGGCACATTATCTTCATTTATAGTAGCTTTTCTAAGAATAAGCCTGTCAATTAAGTTGAGAGAACTAGTTCTGAGAGTTTGCTTGTGGAGAGGGCTGAGATTTGTTTTGTAAGATTTCGTCTGTAATACTTTAGCCTTGCAGATCAAAGTTGAATCGATGTTTTCACATTTTTTTATCTTACTTTTTACTAAAAGTGAACAAATTGTTATTAGAAATTGAATAAAAGGAGAATAAATGTTCCACTTGGGCTTTTTTCAGCATCATTTTCAGGTACAGAGCTTTGGTTCATGTTGTACTGTTCCTGTTTAAATCAACCACTAGTTTCAGTTTCTCTCCTACACAGTTTCTCTCTCTACATAAAAGTCTGCCAATTACCAGTGAAACAACTTGTGAAGTTGTCAAAGTGAGGCCTGAAAAGTCAGGAAGGGCARTGGGGCTGCAGGGGTTCAGAGAACACTATGACATTGACAGAGTAACAGACTCACACAGACTTTGGAGGAGATGCAGGCATTGGTAGCCTCAAGGAAGTTTCCCAAGGTTTTCATCCCTAGAACACAGCACTGTGGGGAGTTTCTACTGAACACTGGCACAAAGAACAGGATTTACAGTTGCCATGCAAGCTTTTGAGAACTCTGAGTTCTGCACTTAAAGGACATGATCTTGAGACAGACAAAACTAAGTACGTAACTTCTGTGCACAAGTTATGATTTTTATGGCTTTTTTTTTATAAAGGTCTCTTAAGAGGATGAAAGACAGAAAAACAAGAACTTGGAAAGCAAATTTTCACAGTAGTTTACAAAGATTTCTTCATGCAAAACTGTCCCCTGTCACAMACACAGCCCATTGAAGGCACTGTGTAGGAGTGGTGGTGATTTACCCACATGTCACATTGCAGTGACACTTTTTTGTTCATTTTTTATTTTCCCTGGTGGCACTTTCATTATTCAAAGCTTGCAGCAATGTGTTCTACAGGAAACCAAATGGATCTAACAGCTTTAAACTTTCAGGGTGAGTTCTCATTTTATTTCTGGGAGTAGACTATATTTGCACAAGCTGAAAATTGAACCATTTCTTCTGTATTCTAAGTGACTGGTAATACTTTAAAAATAATATTTAAATAATATTTTCTTTATCCATTTATACAATTTAGGCTGAAAAATATATTTAAATATCTTAAAAACAATTTCTTCCCACCAAATATATGCTATATACAACTGGTACACACCCAAGGACCTACAGTCCAACAAATACACACTTGCTCACAATAGCGACTATGAAATCAAACTAACCAGGTTTGCAACATAATCCAAAACTACTTGGTCAATCTTCTTTTTTCCAACATATTGTAGATGTCTCATAAGGTGATCCTTCAGCTGAGCAACCATCTAGAAAAAAAGCCAACAATTTGTTATTGTTGGTCATCTTCAAAGAAGCACAAAAGCTGCAGCAGGTGCAGGGCCTAATCAATAGGCACTGATGCAACAAAACCTTTCCCCATTACAAAACTCCAGTTCAGAGTGAGATCCCAAGCTGCTGTACAATCTTGCTAATCTCATCAGCAGATGTGAATATTCAAAATGGTTACTTGGTGCAAATTCAGCAAAATGAATACTAAGTTGAACTTTCCACGATACTGAAAAGAAAAAGCTTACAGTTCTCMCACCTCTCTCTGCAAAGCCAAGGGAACAGGATGAAAGGATTTAAATATAACACTGAATTCTAAGAATATAAGTACTTATTACAAACAAATAAACCTGAGAGATTTAATGATAGGGAAAACTAGCACAAGTACAATTTGTGGTAGTTGCCAAGAACCTGAGAACCAGAGTGATTAATAGCAATTTCAGGTTAAACATTAATTGTGAAGTCATTAAAGTTGAGKGTTTGTTAACATACAGTCCATGCCACTCCCTATTCTCTCCTTTCTGAAACATTTGCTGACCTCATGTAGCTTCAGATTGCAACTCAAGTCCATGCTGGCTCTTTTCTGAGAGTTACTAAGAAGCTCAGAGTGAAACTGGAGCAAATAAAATCCCTGTCTCAAGGAACTTACATACAGACTAATCTCAGTGTGCCAAGACAGCAATACAGGTATGAGGAAGGCACAAACAAATTGACCTGCTTTTTGGATCTGTCTGAATAAATGGAGGGGAAGGAATGTAGAGAAGCTGCAGAGAATGAGAGGCAAGACTTGGAAACAGGGAGACCACTGCAAAGAAGGAAAACWTGCCTCAGATGTGGACAGGACAGTGTTGATCTGCTCTTCACTGCTGAGAGATTCTAATGCATGCTGAAGAGTTAGCTGATTTTAAAAGTAGAAGAACAAGGGATAAGCAAAAACATGTATTTAGACAGAGATCAGGTAGGGATTTGAGATGGGATTTATGGCCCAGCAGCACATAGACAGTAGATCCTTTAGGGAGATCACTGGCAAAAACAGTGGAAAAGAAGAGACCTCAGAATGGACATAGCAGTCTCAGAAGCGAGGTAGAAGGAAAAAGAAACAGTAAAAGAGCTGTTAAATTGAGGAGCAAGAAGTTCTCTACTCATCAAATTGAGAGAATAGAAGGAGAGGAATTAACTTATATATGTTTTAAAGGCATAAAGAAGTCAAAAAATAGCTGACAGATTAAATGACCTCCCAGTTTCCACCCAAAGTTACATTGGGAAAAGGCATTTTGACAGTTTTGACAAATCAACTTTCTATTGCTGTTTTTCCCTTACGCCTTAAAATGACCTGCTAAGATAACATCATGATGATGAACTCTAAAACTTAGAAATGTCATGTTTGCCCCTTAGCTACCCTGAGTGAGCTTCCACTCAGCGCTGGGACTTGGAAGGTCACTCCTGTCACATCTGTGGAGCCTGTGCGTCCTCTAGTGCACACTGASAGAAACACAACATACCAGTCCCATGAGCAACTGCTGCTGATAATCCTCCTCTTCAAAGAGAGGCACCAGCCTCGCCTCTGGAACAAACAGAGCAACAATCATTCAAGGTCAGGCACTACAGAAACATCACCAGCATTCAACCAGCTTCAAAAGGACTTAGGAGCAGACAAGCAAACAGAAGCTGTGGTTTGACCTACTCAGCTACAGAACTAAGACACTGAAGAACCATGAACTGAATAAAAGAACTGAAAAATGGAAAATAACCCTTTGTCTGCATCCACTTCTTCTCTTTGATATTTGAGTTATCGCAGTGTGGTGACTCAAGTGAGCAAAGAGGCAGAGAGAATGTTCTGGTAACACCAGCGCCGATGTGCTACTTAGATCTTGTCATTTACAAACAAACAAACCCTAGCAGCTGTGTGGGTTTTCCAAGAAAATGGCTAGACAGAAGGTAAATAGTTCAGGGAATCACCTCCCACTGATTCTCTCCCATGGTCTGGCTGCTTCTGTAACTCAGATTTGTAGACCACTATGAAAAGAACACAACTTCTCTAACTAAATGGAAGGAGATCACAGTGTCTGCTGAAATCAATAACCTATATTTCCTAATCAGTGCTTCCTGTCTACTAAAACAAAGGAAGAAAACCAATCTTCTATTTCATGATACAGATAAAACCAGCTCAAGATTGTATGGAACTAAGTGGTGAACTCTTTCAAAATTTTCCTATTTTTGCTCACCTTCAAATATATTTACACCACCACTTAGCAGCACAAAGACCTGTGCTGCTTGATTTTAAAGGACTCAAGGACAAATCTACAGGGAAGAAACACTACAAAGATGCTTGTTACTGGATGGAAGCTATTTAGAAATTATYTAGCCACAGTTAAACATCTGACCTCTTTATCCATAAGCACCTTTGAAAACTCGAAGCTGATGTTCACCAAGTTGATGCAAAGTCAGAACCCATTGGAATAAGTAGCAGTGACACAGATGACTGCTGTCAGGGGCTGGGAATGAGTACACTGAGAATTCTTGGTAATAAAAGGACCAAGCAGCACTTGCATGAGCTTCATGTCACAGCATACATGGCAGGGCASATAGAAGGCACTGATGTGTGAACAGCAGGAACATAATACACCAAATTCAGTTTTACTTATTTGTGACAGAGGAACTGAGTATCAAAAAATCTCAAGGGTTTCTGGCCTAAGCCAATTCATTACACCTGCTCTGTCTACACCATGTTTTTTCACCAGCTCTAATCTCCTGCACAAGTTCTGATGTTGCAAAGGCAGCTACAAGTGGACAAGACTCAACAGTAACACGGCRTCACTGATACTCTGCTCCACAAGAAAAATCCTGAAGATATCCTTTAGCAGACCACATTTTACTGCTTATGTTGTTAGATTCAGTATGAGCTAAGGACTTTATTTTCAAGCATTTCCTAGTCAGTACAAGAAAGTGTTCTTCTCATCTTAAATCCTCAAACTCTTCTGGGCTGAAAACACACATAGCAAATGATTTTTAGCAAACAACAGCTGGATGGAAATATTCTAATAAAMCTAAGGCCTGCATCAAGAAAGGTTTCACTTACCAGAGTCCCAAGTGTCCAGATGAGAAAGCACCCTGGGGTTTGAAACCAAAATCAGTGTGTTTCATWTACAATACTCTAAAGGCTTTCACAACATCACTAAAAACTCAAATGAGCCTTTGATCTTTCAAGGCAGCTAAAGACATCTGAGAACASTACATGTGACTAAATATAGTAAAAATACTAGATAGCATTAAAAAAYTCTATCTGTCTAGGTTGCATGAGAATGACTTCAAATCTACCATAAATTCCCTAGCTCTAGAGGCCTTYACTTCAGATCATGCTGTAGTGATGACAAGGATTTCAATAACTGATTTTCATCAGGATAATCTTCTTTAAAGATAAGAAGGTATCTTTTAATCAGATACCTAAACAACTAATTAAATGGCACATTAATTCCTCCAACATATTTGTGCAAAATAAGAAGGGGTAAATATAATATAAACCAGTACGTACTTTTTGGCGTTTTCAAAAATATTCCTCAAATATGCTGTGGTTCCTCTCTCCTCTCTCTGGTTTGTAAACAAACAAAATTCCCAAAATGAACAAAACAGAAGACCAAATAAAATACTCCCTGATGGAATGAAGATCAGAAATTAATTTGGTTTTCTCTTTGAATGGAAATAAAACACAGTGGGGCCTCACACCATCTTCCAAGTGCCTGTGCTCTCACACACATGTAAACCTCATGACAATACAGAGTAAGCTCTGCTTTTCTTTAATTTCTGGCATTATTTTAAGAGAACAAAACTTAGAGGCAATCACCTTAGGTGAACTGACTGCAAGTCTTTGCACTTCTGATAATCAGATTCCCATTTATTTGTCTTCAAAATAAAAAAGCCAACTTGCCCATGCTTGACTTTGAAACCCCCATTTCAGAGGCAGCTCTGGGGAGTTCCAGTGCCTCAGCTCCAGAGYCCCTCACTCACCTCTTCTGAAAGGTTGCGCCATTCCCTCCTGAGCACCTTACTGTGGTAGTGCAAGTGTGGCTCTGCATACTTCACACTCTCCAGGTTTGAGTTGAGTTTCTCCCARAAGCCTTTGGAGTTTTGGAACTGCAAAGTGTTGCAGAGAAAGCATGAATACAGGCTGTCCTCTTAAAGAAATACCTCATCACTCTCCCACTAAGTGACTGCAAAGACACGCGATTAGTGTAAAAACAATCTAAGTGAAAAAAGTTAAACCAAAGCATCAAAACTAATTTCTCTTGATGGAATGGCAGCGGTAGCACTCACTTGACTTGAGGTCAAGATTTGGTGCCTGGGAAGAAACAACTATTTCTGGGTCACAATTCATCTGACCTATTTACATGTTTGAGATGGGAAGAACTGCACCACAGACTACACTGGCCATATTGTCTAGACTTCCTCAGACTGTAAAAAGAGCCTCAGGCTACTAACCTAGATGTAAATGTTTACATTTGGTCAAATAAATCCCATTTGAGGTTTCTCGTAGTTCCAAATAGAGGAATACCACCATGGCCACGACAGCTGCAGGATGCCAATAGTTTCAAGCTGCATTAATACTTAGATTGCAAACATCCATTTAGCAACYTCAAGTAACAGTGCTTCATCCCAGAAAAGAAACGAAATCCAAAATTTTCCATTGCAATCCTAAAGCATTTTACTCTAATGCTAAAATTAAACTCAGCTGCGAACAGACAGGAGGATTCAAAATCTAAACAAAACTACACCAGTTTCCTGAGCTAGTTCTTGGACTGGGTATAAAAATTTGAAGTTGCTGTTTATAAGGGGGGCAAGATGCAATGGGGGGCATTGCTGAGGAAGAKATGAGATTAAGGCAGTTCTTTTTGACAGTTTTAAAAAACAAGAGATGGTACGAGCTGTTCTTGCCCCTCTTAATATACATTATCTGCCAACACAGACACTACAGTAACAACATTTGAATAGAGAGCTTTGAATTCACTTGCACTAACATGCTTGATTTTGCTCTCTCCTCTCAACTATTCTACAATAACAATAACCTTAAAAGAAAACCTCAAAAGGAAGAAACCACTTCCTACTATAAACTATAATTTGTCAAGGAAAATAAATTTCAAAGACTCAATCCTGCCAGCCATTTTCCTCTTGCTGCCAGGGTCTATTGTCACTTTATTATTGTAGCTGCAGCAGAGACAATAAATCTTGGGTTTTGCTTCATATCAGTTATACTTAGCAGCTGCAAACTAGGATCACATATGCCACCATATGCTCACTCTGTTGGACCTAACTCATGAGATCTACAACCTACTACCGCACAATGTTGCCTAAATGTTACCAATATGAAATCAGAGAAATATTAAACACAGCATAAGGGTATCATCTAGTGACCAATCCATGCAACAGCACCACCACTGCAGAACTGTGTTCAGGCCACACTGGACTTGGATATGTGGCAGGGGGAAGCAAGACAGCAATTTTCTTTCATATAMGAAATCTCTAACAGGAAGTGGTCGGCTTGACTGTTGTCTGCTTTTAATCCCCAAAAAATGCATTGTATTAGACCTCATTAAAAAGTCTAAAGTTTAAAGTAAAGGATTTTTTCAATTAAATCTATTATTTCTTGAGGATCACCAGGGGAAGGACTAAAAGGAGAAGGCTTCTTCATCTTAGATGTTTATTTGGGAGACATTTCTAGAGAGTCAAGAATTAACACCTAAAAGACATTGTATTACCAGAAGTCAAAGCAAGGCCTCACCAKTGTGCAATACACAAAAAGCTCCCATGAAGCCTTTCATAAGTAGTGAGTTTTTAGCCAAAGATAGAGAGCGCTCTCCTACACCCCTTGGAAAAGATGTGGAGCGACAGTTCCCTTCAAGAGGCCCATGTCTCTCTGGACTGTAGTGCTGTGTCTCCCCAGCAGTGATGGCATTCAGTGTTGTAAAGCATCACTCTGCACCCCAGGGGCTCAGCATAGCACCAAGGAGAAACTCTTTCCTGCTGCTCTGACAATTTCTTGCACTATATATTTTCACTCTTCCCCTGGACCTCCGCCTATTTTCTCTATTTCCCTTCTTCCTCCTGCCTTCTCCCTTTCCAGCTGAACTTATTTGCACCCTGCAAGTTTGGTTTGTGCTTAAAAAGAGAGGGAAAATTAGAATTATTACTTGCAATCCTTATGTAGAGCTTTTGGACAATTGGACTAACTGTTCCCCCTTTCTCAGTATATCTTAATGAACAAGAATTTAGTGATAAAAACACCTGATACCCAAACAGAACAATTTTTTAATGTGAATATGGACACAGCCCTCCCAAAAGCTCTCAACAACTCATGGGCTTGAGAATTCCAAAAAGTTCCCAAAGTAACAATTAGCCATTTTTTCTCTGAAATGCCATAAAAATCTCTGCAACAGAAACACTACTTTTAGAACCAGATCTGTCACCAGKGTCTGACTCCTGATGCCAACAACATGCACCAAATGAAACACCAACTGACCACTTAAACTCAAGCTGTGGTGGATTTGTGACACTGGTGTGGTACAAAACAGCCAGAGCATTAAACCTTACCCTGTGCATTASCATCTTTGTCCTCAAGCAAAAGTCACAGCAATTTGCCATCAAAAGTAGCAGGAAATATTTGTCTTTAGCTCAACTCTGACCTTTTCAATCTGTTTAGGTTCTAGACAGAAATAGGAAATGAGTTCCACAATCAGGAAGTATAGCTGCTAAAGGCATGTGCCCCCAGGGGCTTGAGGTTCAATCTCAGACAAATTAAAGTCCTGCTAACTTTGACCTCAGTGAATTACAGGGATTATCTGCACACAAATTTTCTCAAGATCTGATTTCCCCAGGTGTCCCAGTTCTCAGGGCAGCCTTTCCAAGCAAAGCCATGCAAAGCCCAATTCCCTGACAGCAACCCTGTGAATGTGTGCAGCACAGCTGTGATGCACTGCTGCAGAGTGAGAGAGCAGTGGCAATTTCACTGATTTTTAAAAGGTTTTGTGAACACTGATGCTTTATGACTAATTATAAGCACATCTTTAAAGAGCTACATSAAACAACATTGTCAGGTATTCAGAGTCTAATCCTATGTGTTGCTAGTGTGTCTAAACTGCTTATTCTTCCCCTTAGCTCTCCAYAACAAACTGCTTATTAAAATTCTCTTTCAGGTTTTGTAGGGGAGTGCTTAGGAAAATTTCAAGAATTTTTCTAAACTGGAGGTGAGGGAGTGGAATGGGAAGACAGGAAGAACCATTTATGTTGTTTTCAACGGAAAGTACAATTTCCTACCCAAACAACCTACCCTGCTCTCCCCATACAGCCCACTGCCCTTTCCAGGCTGTGCAGGAATTTGTCTAGATTGAGCAGCCAAAGCCCTGACATCAGTGCAATCACAGGATGCTCTGGACAAAACAAAATGAGAGGGTCACAAACCATCCACACCAGTGGCAGTGCAATGAAACAGCCCTCAAAGTGGGCATATGTAGGCATGTGTAGAAATCCTACWTGTCTGTTATGCCACATCTGCCTTCAGCTACCAAAGTCATAAAGTGAAGCAGTAGCAAYCTGATAAACAAGAATTAATTTGTGGATAATCCTCCCTGCTGAATAGAGGTGTCTTCAGAAAGGGAAAAAAAAAACACCATCTTTGAGTCTGATTAACTGATATTTTAGTAAATGCATAAATCATTTTCAACAGGGCAATTTTCTGTTCACATCTACTTTTGGATAGGGCTGTGGGGATACTGCTGCATTAATATTTAGCACACTCCCAACCCACAAAAAAAGCAGCTACTAATCTGCAMGTACAAATGTGGTTTTATACTGGAACTTACCTCTAACACAGGTAGAGAAATAATGTCTGTAGCACATATTACTCCAGGAACAGCCTATAAATACAGAAAAATTAACTATAGTCTTACAATTTAGCATAGAACATGGGGCATCTAATCTCCATCTCCCATTTCCTCCAGGAAACTAGCTAGCTAGCCAAAACTGTGCCCTTATTTAAAAAAAAAAGCAATATATTGGAACAGTGTTACAGCAGAGAAATTAAGACATTATTTGCTCTAACTGTAAAGTCTTGCTTGAAGTTATTTTACTTCTTCAAGCTTACTTGTAAATCTTAACTCCACTGATTCTGTTTGTCCTGGAAATAAGTGCATGATTTTGCTGGTTAAATGTATTCTGTATTCATTATAAACCTCATATGATAAGGACTAAATTAATACTTCATTATGAAAACAGAGATATTTAATCATCCAYTCAATTATAATAACTGCMCTTGRTTTTGCAAATGCTTTTAWTTGTTGACAAAAAATTTGCCTCATGGAAAACACCACAAAGGGTAAGWCTTGGCAAACTAAAGCAGGCATAAAGCACAGGCATAAAGGTATCAATTTGTAGCATATCTATGAAAACGTAAGACACACAAGCTATAGCCTGTACTAAGGGATAAAAAACCAGACCCTCTAGCTATTAAAGTACCAGCTGTTATCTTACCCCAATCCAGTCATGCAGTGATGTGTAGGGCAGGAGTTTATCCAGGTTCTGAGTTTCTGGACACATTCTGCAGTACAAGGAGGCTGAATGTAATGTGAAAAGATTTATAAGGGCAAGATTGTATAAACTATCAGTTAACAAGAGTAGGCTTCACTGTTCCTTATCTGACACTTTTTTTAGGGACAAATCCTGCTGCTGTCTCTGAAACAGCTTCCTCCATTGTGGAACTGGTCCCATTTTGTGCACAAAAGGAGGAAGAGAAGTCCAGATGGCTGCAGGGCTGGGTCAGCTGCTTGGCTACAGCTCAGCACTGCAGGGGTCCTTTGTGCAAAGACTCTGCACTGGCTAGACTGAGAAACTACCTATTAGAAGAGAGTATCRTGATAAGCCAAATCCTTTTGAAAAAAAATGGTTTGGGCTAGAGCTAGAGGAGAATGGAGCTCAGGAGACAATCTCCAGAGACCTAAAATAATGATAAATCCATTAGACAGAAGAATTCATTTGAAAAGTTTAACTGCCAATCCAATTTTGAGATGTCTATGTATCTTCTAAACTACTGATACTGTCCCTTAATGCCAAAAAATGCAGGTTAGTTAACACAAATCAGAACCAAAAAATTCCGAAATAAGAGTCAGTTTGTAGTGCCATGGTCTCTCCTTAGTGTCAACTGGAGTATACAGGAAAACTCATGCAGGAAAAGAAATACCTACCAATGATAAATTCTTGAATGGGATCAAAAGAATGACATGTTGACAGGTTCTCAGAAATCCACTGAATAATCTGTCAGAATGAGAACAGGGAGCTTGTCACATCTCTCTGTTTAATCAAGTGTTGTAAGAGAGTATAGAGAATTTGGTTTTGGTAGTTAACACTTTGCATGGAGTAGTGATAGTGACACAAATGTTTTCAGGACAGCCTGGACTAATAATGGGGCTTAGGGCAGCCCAGCTGATGAGCCTCTTGGCACTGCCAGGTGAATCAGGACCTCTCTTTGGCTGATGCCATTCATGCCCTGCTCCTGCTTTGTATAAGATGTCAGYCACTGGAAAAGAATTTAGAGGAAGTTCTTTTCCCACCTGCATTTCCAAGTCTTCTGTGTGTTGGAAGTAGAGCAGGGCACAATGCAGAGCTGCCAATCTCTCACAGTCTTGCTTGCTCTTCTGTAGGAGCTGCAGCAAGGCACTGTCACTGATGCTCACATGGTACAGACTTCCTGCACTGCAATCCAGAACTGCTGACACCCATGGGGACCGGATGGAACAGTTTTGTAACATGTCAATTCTTGCATCCTCACCTGAAGAACATTGGTTTGAGAAAGAACATAAAATTTACCCGCTACCAGTGTTTCTCTTAAGATTCCTAGGCCTCAGCAGTAAGAAAGAGTCTGCCTCTTGCACTACCTGCCTGGTAGTATACWGAAGAGGAGTAGGAATGGTGCTGGCTCCATGAAGAAAGCAGATAAGGAGCACAGTCCATACTCAGTTCTCTCCTTCCCTATTGCTGACACAGAGAAGTGTGGAGATTTCAGGCTCACAATGTTGCTCCAAGGCAAAYTGGAGTACATGTGATGGAACAGAGCAGAGTACAAGGACAGTAGCACAAGTTCAACACTAGAATTAGCACCTATTGGTACAGCTTGTGCAGATCAGAACTGCTCACATGCAGAAACATGATACAAACTTCTACTGSTGGATCTCTTGCCATCAATCCAAATGGCCAGAACAGGCAGGTTCTGCTCTACGATTATTCACTGAAGCCTCAGACCAAGACCATTTTATTTATGYACCAGTGTTCACCACCATGGTACCACATACAGGTACTGTATTTCAGAGCCCTTGCATCAGAGAAATCAGGCCCACCATCCAGCAGTGATGCTTTCCACTCATCTTTAGCAGGACAATATTTCATTATACATACAAAACAGGTATTAGCTTCCTATGATGCTGCCTCTGCACCAGTTTCCACAATTTATGTCCCCTTCACCCAATCAGAAMAACAGATTTCTGTTTTCAAACAAAGGCACCCCACTCCCAAAAATAAACCACTTCCCACAAAGACGTGTTTGTTGGAAATGCGTTGGAAATGAAGTAACACACATCTCAGATGAGACTCTAAATTAAATTGCATCAGCCTGATCAGGTGAAGGAAACACAGATTTCCTTTCCCCACACCCTCCAAACACACACATTTAGAGCAACTCAATTGGAGGAAGGAAATGTAAAATCAAATTTACATCTCATGTGAAATTTGAAAACAGTGGAGGACCAAGAACATGGGCAAAGCTGGGGGAAGGGAAACTATGAAACCAAGGCAGAGAATTTCAAATTCAGTGAAAGATCTTCTTCCATTTCATAACAAGCAAGAAGTATGAAATACATTAAGTATGAAAAGTCAGTTCAGCTTCTCTCTCTAAAATGGAAAGTAGCAAAAATGTCATTTTTTGAGTATCCTTCCTTTGTCAGAACACTGTGCAATAAGGAAACATTGAGAAATACAACTTTCATGTAAAGAGATATGAACACGTTTCCACAACAACAATTAAATTACTTAAAGCAGTTTTACTRTACCTGTCAGAAACAAACTATAGCACAGCATGTCAGGATGTTGAATGTTCAGGAGGTGCAGGAACTGGCCAGGCAAATAAGCAGCCACATAATAGTCTATTTAAAGAAAGAACAGTGGTCAATTTAGCACTTGATCACTTATTTGCTTTAAGAGGCTCTTTCATATGATTCTCAACTTGGCCCACTTCTCTGTGAGGAATTGATTATATCTAGGAAATACAAAAGGAGTTAATTAAAAGCTGCTGTTGTATTAACACAGGAAACACTAGCAGTACATTTGGATTTCCAGGGTAGGATTCAAGAAACTTGAGATACTCAAGAACTCAGCAGCTGGTGTCCAGCACAGATTTTGAGGCAATATCAGAGGAAGCTGCTTACTAATAGTGAGGCATAGCAATATCAAATGCCAAATACAAAAGGCAAGCAGAAGAAAAGCAGCAAAATAACACTGCTCCCTAAAGCCAAGGAAAAAAAAAAAATCCTTTCCTCCCTGAGAAGAGTTAGCCATTTGTCTCCGTACTACACAGAGAATGGCAATCAYACAGGAAAGTAACACAAGTAACCTACCAAGATTCATAAAAGCCACTTCCTTCAATTGATGAGATTCTGCTCTTTCTAGAGAAACTGTAAAAGTTTTGTTGTAACCTGAGGGGAAAAAAAAAACTTTAAAAACCTCAAACAATAAACACTATTTGTTACAATCCACCTACGACTTCATAGCTAGAAACTTCTGCAGTTCCCATAGACCCAAACAGGGATCTTTTAGACTGCTTTATGGGGTTGCACAGACAGATTTAATCCATCCTGAACAGAGTTCCTGCACACTTAGTAGACTGGCACCTACACAATGCAGTTCTTTAGTGTGTAAAAACTAGCCATGCATTGCCCAGCCTACATTTGTGTTTAAAGAAGCACTCTATCCCAGAGCAAGCTTGTGCTCTGGGATAATAAATACCTTTCTCCCAGAAAAACCCAAACAGAAAACCTTTATATAGCTGTGTTTCACATTTTGGTGATCTTTCAATTGCTTTAAAGAATTTCCACTTTGTCTATCTGCATGCCCTATTGCTCCAATTTAGTTCAGCTCAGTTTATACAAAAGGCCAATTTCAGACCTGCTGTGTTTGCATGGGCTTTGCATCAGCACAGCTGTTGTTTTAATCCAGACTTCTACCACACTTCTGGCACCCAGTAAGAATGACACAGTACCCTCAAATTTTCTCTGAGAAAAGCTGAAGATTCTAGTAACTAATGGTGTCATGATCAGGATGCTACTCAATAATGCATGGAAATTGAATAAAAGATCCATAGTTTACAGGAACCATCAAGAGAAAAATCACCACGAGCAACACTACAGAGGCAGAGGTGTCAAAAGATATAGTTTTTCATACAAAATACTGGCTGAAGTTAGCTTKCAATGAGTCAGTATACTCCCCACCACCACTTTGTCACTTGCCAGCATGAGCACATGCAAGCTAAAACCAGCACTGCAGAATTCAACTGCAACATCGTGACTTCTCTGTTTATGCTGCAGTGACTGTTTTAACAGGAGTGGGAAGCTTCCAGCCAAGATTACAGAAGCTGCAGAGTTAACTGAACTTCTTAAATGTCTTCAAAATATGGCTTATGGACTCCAAAATGTGAGTAATGGACCCAATATACCACTGCTTCTGTGAGTCACTGCAGGACCATTATTAAAATTCTCTTGTACAACTGAATCTTACATGAACCCACAAACAGCTCTGCATCAAACAACTCCATTCCACAGAGGTCATTTCAGACTTAGCTAGTCAATGTCACCATAGTTATCCTCAGTTTCTTCCTAGTACAGATCAGGATGTACAAGGACCCTGGCTGGCTCCAAGCAATCCAACAACTCTTTGGCTACACGTCAGGTGCATCTGGGGAAATCAGCCCTTCACAGCAGTGCAGTGCACAGTGTGTCACACCCAAAAATGACTTTTTTCAATTTGTTAACGCCTTCAAGAACACAAAAAGATAGTTCACTCAATCCCACAATTTTCCAGCAGCAAAGCAACTTGTATGTGCAGCTCTGACCTATGAGAAGCATCCTGACACAAGAAAGCAAACAGTTAAGGTAGAACAGAGACACAGTGTGCACTTGAACACAGTTAGTACACACTATGCAGCTTCTCAGTTAAGAAATAATTTGCCTCTCTGTCCATGTATCAAATAATAACGAGAACTTTTATTCTGATTGGAATAAAACAATGTCCTTTATTATTTTAAAACAGAGGTCTTAACTTTAAGAGCTTGAGCACCACTTACACAGCAACTATTCTTAGAGTCAGTGGGTGTTGCACCTCTTGCTGTGAAAATGACACATTGAACTGGAATTCTAAACAGACATTCAAGCTAAGAGCTGTTGGCTCTATTTCCCATACAAATGCCTTATGGCACAAGTACAACACACCTGCAAGCTCCCACAGATTTCATTGATGTCTGTGCTCAGCATGCCGGAAAGTCTGGCTAGAAATAAGGGACCAAATTAATAACCATTTACAAGGCCACTGGTTTGAAGCTACTCACTCAGCATTAGGCAGGAAGCCTACAGCAGGAAAGCCAAAGCTAAAGGCAGCTAAAGGCAGCTGCTGTCTTGAAACACCAGCCACAGTAGCTTATCGTCTGCAGACTTTGGTAGTTATTTGTTTTGAAAAGCATTCTCTGAGTCTTTCAGCACACTGACATTCTCCAAAATAAAGTACAGTAAGTTAACAAGTTAGTCTTACCTTTATGTAAAAAATATATGGAGTATATGATCTCATGAGGAATATCAGAGACTAGACTACAACACACACACAAGCCTCCTAAAAAGACAAAATAGGGAAAAAAAGTTCATTTGTCCAGCTGAATATCAAGGCATCTTTATACTGCACAAAATCAAATCAAGACTGTTTCAAATTAGAAACTAAAAATAATCTTTCAAAAAAAGGTAAAGATTACAGGAGTATCTATTATGGACTCTAATCATCATCTACCTAACGAAACAAAATCAAGAAAGAACAGAGGAGGCAATGTGGCACAATGGAAACCTGGGTCCTGTCATGGCCAGTTCTTTCTTTTAGGGGAAGTACATTTTAGCCCTTTCCAGGAGAAATCATGCTTGTAGCCAGAAAACTGATCAAGCCTTTCTCTCCACAGACTGCCTCAATCCAGATATTTTGTGTTCAGGAGCTGTCAGATATGCTCAACAACATAATAAAACACAATTTCTTTGCTTTTCAAGTAATCTCATATTGGCAGCAGCATGAATACACTACCAAAGCTTTCTCACACTACAAATGATAGCCACTTCTACCCTTTTCAGCCCAAAAACTGCTATTATCTTTTTTAGGAGATAAGTCAGTCCTTGGGGCAAGTTTATTTCAGCCAAGGTACTGCATACAGGAAGGTTTCTCACTCCCAGAATAATTCTAGATCAGACTGATCCTGTTATGACCCACTGGATGGTAACACTGCTTTCATCTCTTATAAAAACTTTAATCCCATTACTCTGATGCTTTGGCATTCATGTTAAAGACAGCTTCCAAACCACATTATCCCAGTACAGCTGGGAAAGCTCATCCACAAATATGACCATTCACCTTTTACCTTTACTGGAAATTTATCATTTAAAAGAAGAAAAGAAAGTAATAATACAGGTACTGTTCTGTAAAAAATAAAAGCTTGTGTATACAAGTTATGCAGAAAAGGGCACAGTTTGGAAAAAGCACAAGTACAAAAAAAAGCACAGGTACCCAGTGACTTTATTTGATGAAATGCCTGCGTATTTCACASCACAAGGCTGTACCATAGCTGTGATACAGATATGGCTGAGACAGTTCACGCTTCTGCCTTCTGGGGAAGGTAACTGCTTTCTTAAGGCGCAATTTTTCTTTCTGCTTATTCTTAGCTAACTGAATATGGTTTGATACAGTTTTGCTTGGATATTTGAGTCATGCAGACAACAGACAGGGCATTTTGCCAGAGCACTTGGCTTTTTTCAGAACGTGCATAATTTTTAAAGTAGCAGCATCAGGACTCATGAGGAAGACTGGAGAAGTTCCAGCAACCCACTGGATTGCTGTTTTAYTATCAACAGCTCCCTTCCAGAACCGCAAATTTCCTTCTTGTATACTGGAGTCTTCTGTGTACACTGCTCTGTAAATTGCACAACAGGCAAGTGACTGTGCTCAGACTGAAGTGTCAGTGGGCATGTGCAAGCTGACCACAGAAACTGCAGCTATGGCAGACTATAAATAGGATGTGCATCTTTCAACTCAATAATATCGTTCCATGTGTCAACAAACTGAGCTACAAACAACCGGAAATAACAAATAGTGCTTTGTTAATGCAGACAGAAACATGGCAGCCTCAGACCAACAGATGTCCAAGCAAAGTTACATCTGACACAGTCCTGGCAATACCAGCAGAGCAGCCAGACACTAAGAATACATCTCAGACTCCTTTCGTACCCTTAGCAGTGCTCTCTGCAAAATTAGAGCTGGGTTGTGCTGCTGCAGGGAAAGCTTATTAGCCAATTGCAACTGTATGCAGAGCCAGGTGTTCCACACCACTCATTTAAAAATCATTTKCAAATAGTAAAAGCTGTAGCTGAATGCTGCAAGGTGAGAAGACTCATGAGGATATGCTTGGATGCACACTTATCTTTCCAGAAATGAAAGGGGAAAAAGGTTCAAAAAGAAAAAWGAGAAAAGCAAGAATTTAAAAATTATTTCTACTCCTATTCAGCAAACAGCAGTTTCAACTCTGGCACTGTACAAAGTCAGCTCACTGAGATGGTAAGAGTCACCTATGATATGCAGAAGTTAAGTTTTCCCTAGGAAACTTTAACTAAATTCCTCGTTTCTGTTCAAGCAAAAACTCAAGACAGGAGGCTGTAACAGCATCTCAACAAAGCATCCAACAAAGCATCACAACTCAAAWACAACATTGCACCAGGGCATTTTTTCTAGTTGTACTGACTTAGGAGGGACTTGCCTCCTTCAGCTATCCAAACATCTCTCATTTAGAACCCTATTCAGCAAACAAAGAAATATGGATTGACTCATCCTCTGGAGATGCCTATTTCTCTCTAGAAACATAGTCCAGATGCCTAAATTTCAAGGGATAGTTAGCTGATGGGAATCCTGTGTCTATGACCTCTTACTGCCTGCATTTTTTTAAATATTGAGCAAATTTAATGGAAAAATATTTCCAAAGCACTAAGAGAATATATAACAGTACAGTGTTTATCTATGAATTCTGGACATGACAAGTTAATTCTGAGACTGGAACTGCTTGATCTCAGCTATTCAAGAATTACATGGGAGTTTTTATCTGGAGAGATTTTGTCTGTGCTGAGTGTAAGGAACAGAGCTACTTTTCTGCTGCAGAAGTTTGAGAACAGAGAAGTGACTTCATTCAGAGCTCAGAATGGCAGGAGCCAATAAGAGTTTTATTAAATGTATGGAATTTATTAAATTGCATGGAATATTCCAGTTTGAAGTTTTGCCAGTTACACTTTGCCAGGGATGTCTGAATGGTAGAAGCAGGGATRCTGGCATTAATATCAGAGCTGTGCTAGCAGTCCCACAGCAGGCACAGTCTGCTCCACAAAGAACTTGCAGTCCAGTTTTGTAAATCATCCCTGAGGCACAAAGGGAACCTTTAGTGTGATTAAAACCAYGGATATGCTATGGATTGCTAAAACCATAGATATGGTTTTAGCACCAAAATAACTTGGTCCAAACTGTTAGTTACCAGAAATGGGTTGTGCAARGTAATCCTCAGTTTTAAACAATATTCAAGGAAAAGCCACATACAGTAATCTCATTTAAGAGCAATTGTCAAATTGTCAAATTATCTGTTTTACAGTAAGTGCAATGAAAAGCACTTTTGCTTTTGCTTTAGAAAGGTTCTACACAGACTTTTAATACTGTGTCACCWGACAGAAAAAAACATTTTACTTCACAGTAACTAAACAAGAGTCTTGTTGAGGATGACTGAATTTCATCCTGAACTCAAGGAGGTACTTCAATCTGAATATACTACTCCCCAGAGGAGTACAGGTTTTTAAAGGAAACATATATATAAATAAATACTATTTTCTATTATTGGTCTGGCTGTTTATATAAGAAATTGTCTTGCTAACAGAGAAAAACCCTAATATACATTTGAAAGATAGAACCTTGGCTTTCTCTTACTTCTAATTCCTTCCCTCTAATCTTTATAAGCATGCAGTTTGCCTTGGTAAGAAAAAAAATCCATGTAAGGAAGCTGTACTTCACTTGATTTGCACTAATGGTCATTTCAGTGCAAGTGGCAGACAGCTCAGTTCACTGTGTGCACAGCAGGCCTTGGGGAGGAACAYGTACAGCCTCTCCTGCAACACTTCCCTGTACAGCTCTGCTGACCAAAGGTGAAACAGACACCATCTCTGCCTGCCTGGATGGTCTAATTCAGAGGCTGAAAATGGCTGTGATGAACAGATACCTCTTGAGATCAGTTTTTAATCCAAAAAAAGCTCATGGCATACATTAGGATGCAGGAAGACTCCAAAATCCTGAAGGTTAAGAAACATTTTAGGTTTAAGTTTAAGAAATYATATACATACTAAATCCCTGAGTAGCACAGGCCATGTTTAGTATCACATACTTGGACCTTCTAAACACCACATACTAACAGCAATATGAAGCTCTTAAAGCCTGCACTGCACATGCTCTGTGTACATGTCCCCTTTGTAACACAAATATATACTAGATCAGAAACCCAGACAAAACCTTCCTTGAATTTACTTTCTAACATAATTGTGGTCAGCTTTAACATTAGATTGCTTTAATGTAACACACAGCCAAGTTCTGGTACCTGCTGGGTTCTGAAACTAGCAGGAAAATGCTAAGGTGTTCTCAGACAGAGAGATTTCACTGGTACCAGTTCTTTGAAGTTGGGCTACCAAAAGGTTTCTAGGTGACTGTTTTGTTGTTGGTGTTGATATATAAAATTCTGGGTACTTCAGCTCAACTTCACTGCAGCTTTCGGGAAGGTAAGAAATTTATTAATACTAATAAAGCACAGTTGCCTTCTCCCTCTCCTCCGAGTTACCTGCCAAGTGTGCTCTAAAGGAATACAAATCTCGCACTCACATTATAGATTTTCAYATTTTTATGTGTTCTCCAATATTTTATGAATAAATTCAGTAATCAATTAGGATTACACTGCATGATAATTACTAGTGGAGGTAATTTTTACCATACTTGTATTTATTCATTACCTGCTTTATTTGTGAAAACCTGAAGGTTTTTCAAAGATTTAGATGCAACATCTTGATCTTGAGAGTAATCATATCCAAAATTCACAAGTCTATGAGCAAATAAAGATCACTAAGTAAATCACTTAATCCACAGAGATTTATCACAACAAAAAGATCACCAGAACAGTCACTATGTAACCAAAACATACTAATTAAATCATAAGCAAATGTTTTGTAATACAAGTTAAATTGGGCTTTAACCAATTTGCTCAATGCTGTTAGAAACAAGAATCCCAAGACTGCACACTGCACACCACCAATTTTTAACATACCTGACAACTTCATATTCACYTACTGCACTGTCCAACCATTCCTATACTTTGAAGTGAAAGCAAGTTGTCATGACATGCTGGAAATCCAAATACTTGTGACACCTAATAACTCAGAGGTTTTGCAAACTAACTGTACAGCCCATGGCTGTAAAGCTACATTTTAATCTGCAATAAGAACACTACCTTCAGTGGAAATACTTGAAAAGAAAAGCTCAAAATCACACTCACATGGAACTTGTTATACCATGACATTTTCAGTCTCATGCTGCCTGTGTTTCAATAGTTTTACATATTTTTAAATCTACAAGGCCTATTTTCACCCTGCAAAACATGCAGCAGAAGATTGTAGCCAGTCTGCTCTGTTTTTTGGGKKTTTTTTKGTTGCTGAGTGGGTTTTTTTGTTTGGTTGTATTTTTTTCCAGGAAGTATTTTGATCCTGTAGGGATTTTCCCCTTGGTCTTCTGCAGTAATTTTGAAAACCAACAAAATAAAGTAAAATACAGCACTGAAGCTCTCACAAGAGCTGTGTTCTTTCAGCAGCAACTGTAAGAGGACACAACCTGCACATACAGGAGCACCACACTGAGCCTTGTGCACAGCACTGAGACATTCTGAGACCACAGCTGGGGTAGGGTGGAACTAAATCACCTTCAGCTGATGATACCTGGCCTAACAGCTCTGGCCTCCCTTTTTAGTAACAAAAATAAATGGGCCCTTTTGGAATGTAAAGACAGATGAGGATTATGACAGAGTTAAACCATCCTGACTAGTTTTTCATTCAGTTAAAAGGGAGCCCTCAGGAGACAAGCTCAGATGCAGTCATGTGCACAGCAGACATAGAATCAGACAAATCTTCATCTTTGGAAGTGCAGGCTGCTAGAAGGAGCATGCTGGAGGAGAACAGAATACAGGCAGTGTCTTCACAGGCTATAAAAAGGTGCTACTGGTTTGCTTAACTGCCCAATAAAACTTGCAACAGCAATTAAAAATGCAGAGCTTTCCTWGACAGATATTTTAACATCACCATTAAAACCTGCCCAAGGTTAAAGCAAATTAATTTAAATAGGTTCAGCATACTCAGAAGGTTTAACCTATAGCTAGCTCTTCAGACAAATACTGTCATTTACAAAAACTAAGAAGCAGTCAAGGATTAAATTACTTTTTACAGTTGACGCCGATAAGAATAAGAACTGGAGGTCTGGACACAGTTTTCATGCTATTCTCATGTTCCAGTGCCATGTAGGCAACTGCAAACAAAGAYATTGTGGTTTGGACCAATTTTACTTAGGTTTGTAAAATGTTACCATGTATATTGAAAGGAAAGCAAACCAAAACATTAAAAAAACAAACAACTTACTTTAATTGTGTRTCATTTACAGCAATATCCAGGTGTGATTCCAACTGTTAGACAAAAAGGAAAACAAACCTGTTTTTTACAGAGGTCAATATACTATATTTAGTATTCAGACCAGTAAAATGTGTCATAGTCACATTTCACCAGATTCAATATTTTAACAAGTTTATTTATCCTCCTCCAATCCTTACAGTCATTCAAAAACCTCCATAAAACAGATTCTTTTTTAAAAAAAGAAAATAAAAGCCACTGGAACAAAGGTCTAGTAAAAATCATATGTTGTAATTTTTATGTTCTGTTTTTTTGTATTTTGGTTGCAACAAATGCTCCTGTCTCACTTAAAACTSACAGAAAATCACATGGTTTCTTTGTCTAGTGCACTTGCTAAGCCTGCTTTTTCAATAAGTGAGTATAAGTTCAGTACAGTGTCATGAATGTCACTTAATGCTTTCTAGGTCAAAAAAATTGTAATTCCAATGAAGTTACTTTACTTTGGGAAAAATCTGAGTCTGACTGAATATATTCTTGACAAGAACGTAATGCAAAAAAATCCTAAAAACCTCCAGTTTTCCTCTGAAAAAGTTTCAACAATGAAAAAGACAAACAGATCTCCATACCAGTACCTGGAAAACATAATTACATCCCACTGTAAACCATTTATAATAAAATACTCAGAACTTACTATTGAATTAAAATTTTCCTCAGGAAAAAACTGGACACACCTTAAAGTACTCTTTGATTCCTGGAATTAAAAAGAATGTGTTTTGTAAGTAAGAAAGTATAATATACAGGCTGAGAAATGACTGGATACTCAGCACTATTCTTCACACTCAACCTGCTTTGCTAACAGCTATGCAGAAGTTAGGGGACAAAAGAATTAAAAAACCACATATAACCCCTCACAATAGCACTCTGACAGGCTTCCTTCCTGTCCCAGATCATTATCTGCCAATCATATATAATTGCGTGGGCTCTCATTTAAGCACAGCAATACACGTCTCACACATTTTTGAAAGTTAAAAAAATGYTTTCCATATCTACCTATATGGCAAAAAGAATTGCATCTTGCTTTAGTCAGTTCAAAATGGGTATCTCAGAAACAAAAACATAAATACATTTCTCCATCACAGTTCACTTCCTGTTATTTCCTAACATTCACTCTTCTCGTGGCTAAGAAGAGTAAAGAAAAATCTTTTTTTTATTTACAGAGAATGCATCAAGTGCAAATAGTCCCTCAGACAAAATAAAAAACCCAAATCCTGAATTTTTTGAGTGTTTCAAAGCTTCTTGCCAAGAATCTGTCCTCATTTGGTCTCTCAGTAAGTCTACACAYAAAACACTTTCTAGATGTGAATTCTCTAGAAGAGAGGCATTATACTCACAGCAGTTTTGGACAGATTTAGATACTTTTGAATAAAAGACCTTTCTAAAGCAAGAAAAAAAAAATTACCAAGCCCACCTTTTTTATAGAAAGCACTAAGACCACCAGTCTTCTTGTAATGTACTAAGCACAACAGCAGCTACAGCAAGTTTGGCTTTTCCTTTAGGTTACTCAAGGCAAGAACAAAAAAGACCATCCTAATGAAAACAAACCCCTACTTGCTACTCCACACACTTAAAACTTCACTATCACCAGACAGRCAGGAACAAAACTGCAGGAATGACTTTCAGCTCACCTTCGGAACAATGTAGAAGAGYCTTTGCTCCATCATATCCCACTGTGCCCAAACGAGGTCATCTACAATTTTGGCTCTTGGAAGCTGACCTGACTTCTGAATCACCTACAGGGAAAGAATAAAAACATTAGAAGCCATCAAATAAGGTTTTGCAACAATTATGCACAGTCTGTGCTTTAAAGAGAAAAGCAGTGAGAGAACACACACAAATAGTAAGGAGCTTGGAAGGAACAGCCTCCTTGTCAGCAGCATGAAGTCCACCTTTGTTGTGTGCAAGGTGCTCAGTTTAAAGAGATCAGAAGCACAGTTTTCAAAGTACACCTACTAACAAATCTTTTCTTTCACTCCTCCTTGCTTGCAAGAAATTCACCACTTAAACTGCTCAAAGTGAACAAAGAATAGCAGAGGTATCCTTCCTCAGAGAAGAGGGAAATACCACAGTCAGTTTAGAATCAGCTGCGTTAACTGCCGAAGGGAATTTGTCAGCTCCAAAAGAGATTTCTATCCAAAGTCTCAGCCATGTGAGAGAGAGGGCTGGAGTAGAGAAAAGGCTAGAACTGTGGAAAACTCTTGGGATTGTATACATGCACACCTGCATGATATAGGGAGATTTCATGTCAACCAAAACAAATCTGTTTGTCAGAAGGACATCAGATCAACCTGGTTTCTGATTATACTTGAATCTTTACTCTACTACTGTAGTCAAGCATATAAAATACATCTGCTTGAAGGGTCATGACAAACTGAGAAAACCACGAAAGATTGCAGAGGGACAAAAATCAGGTCCTTAACTTCTCCTTCAAAGCCTACATTCACCTCCATAACACAAATCACTGGCTTTCATGACACACAATATTAGACATTATTTTATTATTATTATATTATTAGACAAGTGCTCATTAACAATAAGTCTTTCAAGCAGAATATCCACAATTTATTGACAACAAACTCAAGTTAAAAGTAGAAAAAGAGATGAGGGGAAACAGAGATTGGAACATTCACAGTACTTGGACTGTATCTAAGTTTTTCATCTTCCGTTCATTTATTTTTTTAAGTGAATCCTCTACTGGGTTCACACAGACTCACAATAGACAAGGTTAGGAAGGCAACTCTGAAAATATTGTAAATGGYTGCAAATATTTAAAATAGTTTTGAATGAATAAATACTATGTTTACTCCCAACTTCTAACACACAGAAGCATTCAGCAACACAAAACAAACCCAGTATAATAACAAAATTTCCTCATAGATTACAAGGTGTAAATTTTCTCAATCAGCTTTGTGGTCACCTGCATAAGTTGCCATAGTAATCAATGCTTTCTTTAATAAACTTTGTGTTGCCCAAGTATAAAACTAAAAAAAAAATCCAAAACTTTCAGCTAAATTAATTAAAGTAAAAAAAACCTCAAACCCAAAGATTTTTGAATCTTACCACTTTGTGCTCTTCTTCTGCAACAACATGAATGTCAAATTGTTCAATATCTTTAAAATAAAATAAAAAATCATCGCAAACAAACATTTTAAATGCTTTTATACAGCTTATTAAACAAGCTCACCTCTTAGAATTCTGTAAGAACACTTCAGGGCCAGGAAAGTTCAAGAGGAAATCTGTGACACATGAGCACAGGTGCCTACACAGAGACCTGGACTCTTTTCCTTTCCTGAGCTGAGAGTGGCCTCAGCCATAACACCTCATGGATAGAATTCCCTGCCCACACCAGCACAGCACAGGCTCAAAGAGCAGTGATTGGAATGTCCAAACCAAGCCAAGGAGCACCCATGGAGAGAAAGAGTCTGTGGAGCTGCATGCCCATGCCCCAGACCACCCCTGACCTGTTTCACCTCCTGTCATGAACACCCCTCCCAGTCCTTTCCCACACAAAACTGCTGGAAGTTATCCACAGCTGGCCTGCATGAGAAGTGCAACACCCACCCAGCAGATGTTGTGCTTCTGATTTAGCTCTGTCCACATAAGGCCAYCTTCCCAAGGCTGGTGTCTAGCTCAGGGAAGATGGACCTCACCAAGGGGATGGAAAAAGATCTCACTCTATAATAAGAAGGAAAACCCCAGTCTTTTCCAAATGTCCATTTTATCCATTCCCTGCCATTACATTAGGCTGAACATACAATGTTAGCCTAATCCAAGGAACTATTGCTCTATTCTGTCCCACTTCCCATGTTAAATGACATCTTTCAGTCAACTGATTTGCTCTGGATTTATGYAGGCAGCTATAATGAGTCTATTTTAGCTTTCCTAGAAACAAAGAAAACTGATGAATGCAAGAGCTAAGCAGCTAATTGTAGATAAAGATGGTCATTCTATTGACTTTGAAAAAAAATCTGTTAAATGATACAGTTTTTGAAAGACCTTTGGAATGCCTAGAATAACTCCCACCCTTCTTTTTCCTGTTTTTTTTTCCCCAATAAAAGTCTACCTAAAATACAATCTATAGCAATCATCTTGAARTAAAAGAATGACAATGTACTTTGAAAATATTAACTCACATTTATCTTCTGAAACTAGCAAGAGACGACTTTCTCTAGAAGTATTTCTGCCTTCAACTGGATAAAGAAACTAYACAGAAAATTTCACAAAAGTAAGTAAAAACCAAAGTAGTTTAGAACATTTATCTAAAATGTTTTGGGGTTTTTTAGCTGGGTATTTATGCATTTTTAAATTTAATCAGACACAYTAATGATATTTAATTAATAAAAATAGCTATTATTGCATACTAATAGTCACCAGTCACTATAACTGCAAACTTTGGAAGACTGAAGAGAAATAAAAAAGCAGCCTTCTGTTGGAGAAATATTCTACACCAAACATTTTATGAAGTTTCATTTTATGACTTTTTTTTATTTCTCTGAAGAAACAGGGGACATTATCTCTGGAACAGCTGCAAGATAACATGAGATATTTCTGCAATAAACCATGTTTTCTCTCTAGTATAGCAGTTTAAAAAGGCTTATCTTCAGATTAGGTGGATACTTTACCTGTACTCGAACACAGCTATCCACAGCCTTTAGCACTCTCACATTATTAATGGGATGAATTTCGATTAGCAAAGTTAAATACTTGGACACTGCAAAAAGAACAAGTTTTAGATAATATTCTTTTATGTAAGCAWGTTTGTTTTCTAAACAGAAATACGTGAGAAAGAAAGCAAAAAGGTACAATATTTCAAAGAGTATTAAGAAATCCACTTGCAGTACCTGACTGTAAGAGCGGAGTTGCTCTTTCTTCCTCTGTATATTGACAGAAGCTGACTGCTGTGGGAGGAGAAAACACCAACACAACCACAGTGAGTGTGCATATTGGACATTAATCTTATCARACATCCTTGAAGAATGAGCATCACAATTCTTTTACCAAAAAYATGTATGTTAAAGGAACATCATAAGCTCTTCTAGAGGTAGCAGGTATGCACAAATGAAGGAGGAGAAAGTGAACAAAGGGACAGTATGTCTTAGATGTTTTAATAAAACAGCAATATTGTCACAGCTGTGTCTTTATGTTGTTATCTACATTATCTGATGATGGATCCACAGAAATTCATAAACTGCTGTGGGCAACACATAGGTTTAATTAACATTTAATTACATTTAAGTAATTCTAAACCCAAATGTATCATCCTACTAAACTAAATCTTGACCCAAAAAAATCTAATGATAAATCACATATTTACCCAATAAGGTCCTTTCATTGTTGATTGAACAGCTGATTATGTGCAGATTCTTCTCAAACATATAGAGGTGCTACAAAGAAACACAGTAATGTTAAAAACTGTGCTTTTTCAAACTTCATAAAGGAAACCATCTAATTGCTTCTTAGGAAAACACTGCTGTCCCACAGTTTTTATTTTAAGCCATATCTTTTCATGCCCAGAAGAACCAGATTTCAAGTTTCAATTGTAATAGTTCTCCTTTTTCTCATGTTTTTTTTAATGGTTCTTCTGAGCTCTTATGTTGCCACTAGAGCAGCATAGCAGACCTTTATATAAATACAAAATTTCACTCATCTAATGCTATTATGGGGATACCTTCAAAAACTTGTTGTCATTATTTTAGTTACTGAATTGCAATGTGTTCAGTTTTAGAACAAAATAATCTCTTAAAATGACATCACCAAACAGACCAAGAACAAACACATATAAAGAAAACTCCAAACATTTACTTCTTAGCACATGTGTGCAATATGAAGAGGAGTGGAAAGGACTTGTTGTTTAAAAGGTTGTTTAGAAATGAAGATTGCAGACATGATGCTTTACTACTCTCAACCTTTCTGATGTTCTGCAATGTGGTGCATTTTAAYACTACTGAGAATCATTCCAATACCTCATCTTTTGTTTCCAACAAGGATACACTCCTTAAGGATATAACATATTGTGTTGCAAAGCATCAAAGTCTGAAATACTACAGCACAGTTGTCACCAGAGAGAAACCTGCTATTGTTCTCACCTCGTTTTGTTTCGTTTGAAGATCATACAATCCAATGTGAGTGTTTCCCTGATTTCCCTATGGATGGAAACAAATTAGCAATATAAATATACACAAAGTTAAACACTGGGGTTTTTCCCTACCTCCCTGTTCTCCTTGCCCCTTGACATACACCCTCACACACTTCCCTGTCCTATGTATAAACAGGCAGTTAATTATCAATTCTAAGAAAGCAAATTCTAATTCCAAGAGAACAAAGATTTATTTTTTTCCTTTTAGAACTAACACATGGGATAAAGCTGAAATGTGGCCAATCCACAGCCCACAAGCCATTGCATAAACCTAATGCCTTTCTCTCACTTTGCTTCTAAATTGGTTTTAGTTATAGGCAATAGGGCCAGGAAGAGAGATGTCTGTWCAAGAATCAGTAAGGATGCTCTGGCCCCTGGAGGTTTAAGGCTGGTATTCTGACCCTCACTAACTTGGTGGATCAAAAGGGAGCACAGAACCATCAAATATCACCAAAAATCAGTTCCCAGTAAGCTAGCTATAGCCTGGAAAAAGGATTTCACTGCCTTAGGAAGCCATTGTTTGAAGGCTAAGTATTTTATAAGCTCACCATTAGCTTTCTGCCTTTGAAGAGYAACATAATATATATCCTTTCTATCTTATTGATAAATAATATATGATGATTTTGTTTGAGGCACTTAAAAATGTTTGGGACTACAAATCAAAACTTTACTACTTCATTTTTACCATACCTTAAATTTTCCAAATATATTAAAAAAGAAAATTCTCCTTTTCAGCATATACTGGATAGCAAATCAAACTGACGTGTATTAATGTACTCTGGGTATAGGCACTAAACTGCCAAACTACTGACATTAAATCCAGCCACACAGGCTTCTACTTCCACAGTGAGCTTCATTGTTTTTAACAACTGCTTAGGGGGAGAGGGCAGAGATCTGTGGTTATTTACAAATTTATGGCATCGTGCTTTGTGAAGTTGAAACAAAAGCCTGAGTATTTGCTTCCTAAGGGGTCTATTTCTGAGTGTGTCATTATTGTTGTGGCAATGACAAAAGTCTTTGGCTTCTGATTTAAACAAGGAAAACAAAATGTCTTTATATTAAGACACAGGCTCCAGGCCTCCTAATTTAAGATTAAGCAAGTACTTTCACAAGTAACTTTTTTTTTTCAAGTGTGTTTGAAATGTTAACACCATCTTAGATACTGAAAAATATACTTCACAAGACTGGTAACAGAACTACATCAATGCCCATGACTAGGCATAAACTAGGACACTTGTTTTCATGTGCACTCTGAAGATTCTTGCATTACCTTGCAAATAGAATTCACTTCTGTTAAAAACATCTTCCTTTATATTAGCTATTAATGTCACAGAATATAGACACTGTCAAAACCACAGTACAACACAATACTCTAAAATAAGCTTGAAAATAAAACTCAGTGTCCACTTTCCCCTGGTGGAAAGAATACACTTGACTGTCACTTAAAAGACAAAGGTTGTTGTCTATTTGTATCCATGAGGAAACAAGCCAGGCCAGCTCAGTCTAGTTTACACCCTTCACCCCATACATCTTCTCCCAAAGAACAAGCTACAGTGGCCAGTTCCCTAAGCTCCACCAACTGCCTTGGCCAGATCCCTACAGACTACAAGTGGCAGCTCAAACACCCAGCAAGCAGGCACACACCTACATCTAGACATGTGAACCTTGAGCTACAGCTCATCCCTTGTGCCAGCAAGAGCCTGAAGAGCACACAAGGCACTTAGACTKACAGAGGCCCAAAAAAGCTTCGTGTGAGATTCCACAGGTGCTAGAAAGCAGCAACACCACACACACAGAGTACCAGATCTCCTGCTGAGCTACGTGGTTATTTGTATTAAGTCTTGTAGAGTCTTAAGCAACAAAAAAACCCCAAACTTTGACACACTCTTTAGAATTGTTTTTATGGTTATTGTTGTCTTGTACAGACTCCCCTCCCTACGCTTGTACTAAAGGAAACATCCACCCACAGTGAAAGCATATTAAAGTTAAAGCCTTGATGAAGGCCTCACCTCTTCCCTTAACCCTAGGGAAGCTGGAGAGTGTTAGCATTGTTGAGCCAGAGAGGAATGAAAGGCATCCCTACTCYACTGGAGTTCATCTCATTTCTGTACTCCTCAAGAACCAAGATCCTCCAGGATCCASCTGGATCTAAAGACTTCTCTGAGCTGTACAGTAAAGAAGCACAGCTTGTCCCATCAAAGGAACAATGAGAAGAAGACAAAGTCTCACTTCCTAAAACCATTACAAAACCCACTTGGAAGTAAAAATAAAACATATACCATGGAGAGCAGAATCCTATGTTTAGAAGCCAGCCCTAGATACTTCAAGACATCAAAYAAACAGGGGTTACTTCAGACTACTTGCAATAAAGTGTTATAGATGAATCTTAAAGACAGGTATATGCAGAAACAGTGCTGGATAAATGGTATCCTAAGATATTTTAGTAGGAGAAAACATTTAAGTAAAACACTTCACATGAATTTAATAGGCTTCACTAAGAAATTGAGTGTGAAATTATGTGTTTATGAAGTGTTTTAAAGAAAATGCATTTCATTCATGGGGAGATTCTGGGCCAGCGAAAAATCAAGGGCAAAAACCCTATGGACTTAATCAGGTGAGTACTTTACTCTCCATTTCATCATTCTTAACCTTTGACTGAAGTGGAGAYGGGTGTTTTCCCACTGCCCAACCCCCCCAGGTTGTAATCAGTTGTGTTTCCATGTTCTAACGCTTACTGCAAAAAAAAAATTAACTACAAGAACTCAAATAGATTCCCACAGAGTATTATTCTCAACTATATTTTTATTAAATTCCAAGGTGGACTTACCTTCCAAGTATAAATAATTTTTCCATTTCTTTCAACATTTACAACATAGAGTGCTGATGAATTCTCAGAAGTGTCTGAAATAARAAGTACAAGAAGGCACAGGATTTTCATTTCAGCTGGTTCATTCTATAATTTATGCACACTTTAAGCAAATATGCTAAATACATTTTTACTTGTAAATACTTATTTGCATATGCCAAAATTACTCCTTTCTGGAAAAAGAGGGAGTACTTCTTACACCATAACTTAAATCTGATAAACTTCAAAACAGATTGTTAAGGCACTGCAAAACATGCAAGAAAAAAAATATTTTTGGAAACACTACCTCTTCATTATAATTATGATTCTAATTATCACTACCTTTTTTTATGAAAATGGAATGTGCTTTTTCAAAGAATAAAAAACCTAACCAAACCAAAATTACCCTCTTGCATTCATTCACTACAGACAACATAGGGTTCAGACAGTTAAGCCATACTGCAGTCCTCTGGCCACTAGAGGAAGAGAGAACCAGCCTGAGGAAAATATCATTTGCTCACACCTGCCCCTTCAGCATCTCAAAGGAAAGCCTGAAAATAAACTACATCTTTAGACATTAGTTCTACAACACCAACAGCACCTCTCCTGTGTCATTCTTAGCTCCTTCTCCCCTAAAAAGAAATAAATAAAGAAAAAACCCCACCAAAATCCAAARAACCACAAGGTCAAATACCATATAGAGATACATACAACCTACCTACAAGTACAGGGAACTAAACAATGGAGGACACAAAATTATTTGGGATGTGAATCAAGGAGTACTGTTAAAATAGAAACAAATAAGGAGGAAGCTAAGATGGACACAGAAAGAGAAGAGCATATCTGGACAAATTAAAAAGAAAACCAYCAGAAGAAAAGATAAAATATTGTACTCAAGGCGAGAAAAATGCATGCTTTTCTGATGCTGCTTTTATGTTTTGTCATCACTTCAGCCATCAAAAATGTGTTTATCTGAGATGGAATTTTGACTAGAAGTGGAAGTTTTGCCCTTAGTAAGGTTGAAGCTGTATGATTGGTCTCAATTTTATAATAAAGGTGGACTCCAGTTCAGTAAGTATCAATATAAAGAACTCTCCTCAACCTTCTGCAAGCATTTAGTCAAGTCTAAGACTATTTACTTGGCAGTTATCACAAAGTGTTGATAGAAGGAAGACACTTAGTGAAACTTAGTTTAATAAGCCTGATACTATAAAATGGCTTGTACAGCTTGCCGTGATAAGGAAAAAAACTGTTTTCAAATATTATCAGAAGAAAGTAAATTTTCCATTTTGTTGTGGGAGGACAACGAAAACCCTTCCTGTACATTGAGCATCACTTTCTATTGGTTTCAGATCACTTGAAGTACACTATAATACCACTATATTAGGGCTAGATGGTGACAGCTGGGAGAGTCTAAAGTAATATGCTCTCTTTTTTTTATCTGAAGCTTCCTGGAACTTAACAACCACCTCAAACTTTCAAGATGAGTACTACGGTCTCCACATTTTCTCATGCAATATTTTCTCAGCACAGAATTTTGGTAGAGAAGAAGGTCCACGTCAATGAATTTACCAATCACCAGACAAAGACATCTTAAAGGTGCTGAAAAAGTTTTGTATCAGAAAAGAGCTTCTCTTCTCCAGAGAACCATCAGTGGGAATATGGAAGCAAAGAAATGGCAATGGTCTCTGCCCCTGGAAACTCCTGCAGTAAAATCCTGCACATAGAACTACAACTTCTTCCTCATGCCCACAGCTGAGACCAGAAGATGAAGGGCTGCAAATGAGCCAAGCCAGCTTGCCTGCCCAGCACACAGCTTTTAGCAACATAATCAGGAGGATGYAGGGTTTGATTTCCTGAAGACCATTATATGCAGCTCATACCAAATCAAGTAGAATAAAGAGAAAAAGGCTGGTTCACTTTGCCTGCCGCTCCCTTCCTATCATCACAGCTACTCCCAGCTCACACGCAATTAGCAGTTCTCACATGCTACCAAGTGCTTTCAAGTCCTTAGGAAAGAAAATAATAAATATGAGTAAGTAACATCTGAAAACACTGACAGAAAGTACCATGACTCCTAAAAATTACTTGCTTTCTGTGATTAGATATTTCTTTGATGTTTAAATTAATCTTTTCAAATCCCTACCTCCCACCTTTACATTCTTAATATGACAGCACTGCATGAGGAGGAAGAAGTCACTATACACAGATAAGTTAAAATGCAATACAGCAGTGCTGGTATTTGATCAGATGCATCCTCCAAACTAGATTCTTATGCTTCTGTATTACCAGGGACATTACTAAAGGAAGACTCCATYACATTTTAAAAGACTCAATACAATTTTCTCTTTCCCAAACCCAAGTCAGCGCCATTTTGAGACCCTTATTTCACTAACATATAGATTGACTTATCTTTGAATTCATYACTGATGAACTGATAAATTCATGGATTAATCAATTATGCATGGAGAATTTCAGAATTTTACCTCAGATCCCTTCAGTATACCTTTCAATAACTGTTCAGTAAATGTAGAAAATGTGAAGTATTTTTTAACAGATTTTTTAAATGATGGCTTGCTAAATAACTCCCTTATTCTCCAAGCTGATACTTTGTGGTTTGTCACCAAACAGCCCCTCAATGCGGGAAGCAAGTTAAGTATTTTAAGTAAAAGCAACTGAAGGCGTTTCAAGTTCATCACACTTGCRTATCGATGGTATTTCTACTGAAGCAATAACTATTACAGTATTATTATTTTATTAGAATAAGGTTTTCATCWGTTTCTGAAAAGCAGAACTGAGCCAGCTGCTCTGCAGACGAATAACAAGCAAAAAGCCACAGTGCCAAGAATACGGGAGGTCACTTTTTTCCAACCACCACCCCGAGCGCTCGCCATGCCGGCGATCGCACGGTGCTGTGACAGCTGACGCTGCATCTAATTTTAAACCAGCACTCGTTTACCAGGCACACCAAAGCGTTCAGGCTGTGGGGCTTTTCCCCCCGGAAAGGGGAGTAGCGTGGGAGAGGGAGTAATGCTAACACTTTTTTTTTTTTTTGGCGGTTGGGGGAGGCAGGGAGGAGAGTAGAAGAAAAAGAGAAAGTCCCAAACGTGTTAAGAAGCAGGAAGAAGAAACAAGTGGAGTGTAGCAGATGTGGAGAAGTGTTTTCGGCATGTCAGAAATTCCTTGAGGACAGCGAACTTGCCCATCTCAAGTTCCCCCGGCACTCGAGGGTCGTTCCCCTCGAGCCCCGGCACCTGAGGGGAGCCAAGGGGTSGAGGGCGGCCCAGGGGCCTCAGGGGCCGCTCCCCCGCCGCCCTCCCCGGCCGGAGCTCCCGCTGCGGGCCTGCCCGGGGGTCTCCCGGGGACCCGCACCCGGGGGCCTCCCCGCAGCTCGGCTCCTCCGCGGGCGGGAGGGCACGGAGGCGGTGGGAGAGAGGGAGGGACGGCCGGCCGGAGGGATGGGGCTCTCCTCGGCCTCCCGGAGCGTTACCTAGAGCCGCGGCGCAGCCCCGCTCCGCCAGCCAGGGCAGCACGTCCCTCCGCAGCTCGAACTCGGGCACCAGGCGCAGCAGCATAGCCCCGGCCCGGGCCACCGCCGCTCCGGCTCGGCTGCCCTCAGCCCGCCCCCTGCGTGGGGGGCGGCCCTCGRGGGTTCCGGCGGCTCCCGGCCCGCTCCCGGCGCCGCCGGCCCTTCCGCTTCCTAGCGCGGCGGCACAGCGCCTCCGAGCCTGCCCGGCCGGCCGCCTCCGTGCTGCTGGCCCGCCGGACTCCAAGGCTCTCGTTTTCCCCATGGAGCGGGCGCACAGGCTCCTCCTCAGGCCGGCTGGAAGAATCGCAGAAACTCAAAATATTCTGAGTTGGAAGGGAGTCACGAACATCATTAAAGTCCAGCTCCTGGCCCTGAGCAGTTCAGCTTCAATTAATCACACCATGTGCCTGAGAGCGTTGTCCAAACGCTTCTTGGTGCTGTGACCGCCTCCCTGGAGAGCCTGTTCAGTATCCCTCCATCCTCTGGGTGAAGAGCTTTTTCCTAAAATCCAACCTACACTTCCCCTGGCACAGCTCCAGGCCATTCCCTCCTGTCACTGGTCACCAGAGAGAAGAAGGGGAATCCTTKAGGAAGCTCCACCACGGAGTGACTCCAGGTGCCTCAGCAGCCTGTCAGTGAGGGCTGGAGTTGGGCTTCAGTAACTTGGTGTTCACAAACCTGGAGGCCCTGTGATGAGTTGCCCTGCTCGTGATCCCCCAGGAAGCTTTAGRTGTTTTCCAGAACTTCAAGTAGCATCCCTGTTTTCTGAGGCTGTTCACTCTTAAGTTGCTTGTTGAATAGAAGGAGTCTCTGTCTGTAAACTGCTGGCAAAGCTTGGGATATCCTCTCAGACTAGGCCTGGCCTGTTTGTGCTTTTCATCTGCGAAGGAGGTAAAACTTCATGTAATCTTAGGGGGGGGTTGTGGTTTGTTTGCTTGGGGTTATTTTAGCTGTTGAAAATATTTGTAGCACTGATAAGGTGCTACTCCATGACTATCTATAGCCTGCCTAATTACCATTTCCCTTCTGAAATATGCCGGCTGATATCAGCCAGTTAAAGGTGGCATAAAACTGGGGAGGGGCTGTGAGAACACACACCAAGCTCAACATGCCCAAATACAGAACAGCTTGAGCCTAAGAGCTTGTTCTAAGAGCTAATCCCTGTACTAAGTTTTCCCCCATCACTGCTAAGATCTGGAGCTATAAAAAGGTCAGATCAGAATCAGGTATGTCTGCAAAATGTGGATGAAAGGCAGGTTGATAATCAAAATACAAAGCAAACATGCTCTTCTTCTCGATCTCTATATTGCCAACTTTTACAATTTTACCACAAGTATTTTATTCAGCATTTTTCTTGAAGCTCTGTAGATCAAGTGGTTGTGCAAGAATTTCAGCTTATATTTTCACTGTTGTGAAATAAAGCTTGAAAATGTGACTGGAGTATTTATTTCAGACACAAAAGTAGAAAACAAACGAGAGGTCCCAAATGGATGCATTTTTTAAGATGAAAGATGGGTCTATTTCATGAGCATGAGAATGACACAACTGGAGAGGCAAGCAAAGGAGGGAAACAAAGCCAATGAAATGACTGATTCTGTAAGTGTGTGCAAAAGGGGAGATTTTCACATGGAGAAAGTCTCCTGCACCCAGATCTAGAGTGCATGTTTATTATGTAAAACTCTGTATTCCTTGAGCCATCAGTCTAGTTCTATGCACATCAGAGGCCATATCTACAGGCCCAGGGCTCCAAGTTGACTTCCTAGAAGCACAACACATTCCTTAGAAACCACAAAGCTGACTCATTCAGAGTTCAAGTAATAACTCAGTAGAGAGTATCAGGCCACCTTAAACCTGATACATGAAATTAAACAGTTGATGAAAAAGCCATAAGCATCTAAAAAAACACTTCAGCAGTCTTTGAATTAAGACAGCCTGTTATATTTTTGATAACATCTCCCGACTTTGCTAGATGGAGAAAGAAGCTCTTGGTTTAGAGAAACAATCCATTTTTTTATCTGTGTCAGATGAAATTAATGTTATAACCCATTTGTCACTTTTGCTTGCATCATGAAACTAAATTGTGAATTTTGCTTTCAATTTCTACTCAGTTTGCTTTTCTGATTATCTGACTCACTTAATTTTGGTTTTTAGTTCCAGTCTGAAGCTGTGCAGGCACAGGAGCTGATCCCAATGGAGCAACTTCCAGGACTGGGATGTGAAACTAAAACTTCCATAAGAAAAAGAGATAAATTAATCTTCTCTATTTTCTTTTTAATTCAGAAATCTGTTCCTGCCTTAGTAACAGGAGGATCTCCTTTGAATTTTTATCTGGATTGAGTCTTGACCACAGGGAAATCATTAGAGAGCAGTAATAGCCCTACTGATTGTATTGTAACCATCATCAGCATTATTTTACTGCTAATAACAATTTTTGTGCTAACTTCCTGTGTCCCTATAATCCCTTTTCACATGGTTMATACTGCAAGAATTACAAAATTATGCCATGACACAAGTGTGGGTCTGATTAAGCATTGCCCCCTGACATGGCAGGGATGGGTATAAGGCACCTTTCAGCTCTCAACAGAACAAAGCTTTGTTCATGGACAAAAACACAGATCCATAAACCATCGATGTGTTCCACTTTGGGAAATTATACATAAGACTTCTTAYGAAGAATGAATATCTGAAATAATTATTTGAGCACATGACAGCCTGGCAAACAGTTCATGACTTTTTTGGGAAGTACTGCTTACTGAGGGCAACCTCTTCTCCCGCCGTTCCAGTAATAGAGGGTTTATTGTCATCATGTCTAGACAGTTGTTTCCTTGAATGTTTTCATCCAGTCAAACACAAAAATATACATAAATTTTCTTCCTGAAGTTGGTGCTTAATATGTTTACTAAATCCTCTTGGCAACACAAATAAGATGCAAATTGAAATCAATATTTTAGTAGTAAAGTGTGCAATTCAGAGTTAGTAGAATAAAATACCTTTATTTCAGTGTGTGAGATTACCTTTTTTTAGTCTCTTTAATCACTGAATATCAACACAGATCTGAGTTATTTCACTGAAATCAGTCAGCATCTGTTATGGAAGCCAGTGCTTCATGGAGGTGCTTTTGCATGCTTTGTTTAATAATTCATCATAGGAAATAGTCTTTCAACTGCTAATAAAAAAATAATCTGGCTATTCATGCTCATGTTGAACTGCACCTTCTTTTAAGTGGCTCCACTGAAGTCAGTAACATGCTCAAGCCAGAACATGAGTGAATGAGGCTCCTGAAACAGTTAAGGTATTCCTCAAAGTGAGGGAGGGGAAGAGAATGGGACTTAGGGAAGCCTCTGACTGTCATCCAAGTGGGACTTAGGGAAGCCTCTGACTGTCATCCAAGTGGCATTTTTATTTCCGCTGCTTCTCCCTCCATGGCCCAGGCTCTGAGGCTCCTTTGTTCTTTCCAGAGACTAACCCCTGCTAGTGCTGATGAAAGCCCTGTGAGCACACACTGTCTCAACAGCTGTTGGAGGAGCTCTTGGCTCTATGTTTATTCTTCAGCTCCAGCCTGATTGGGATTCATCAATAGGGTTTAGAAACTTGGTAGAAAATTAATTAATTTTTTCCTTTGTGTTGTTTCGGTTTTGACTTCATTTTGAATTGCAAGAGGACAGTGTCAATATTTWGCAACAGAGTTGCAATTCTTTTGGGAATTAGTATAATAATGTATATATCAGCTGATCAGTTTCTATTTCTTACACTTTYTAGATGTCTTTCCATTGTAATTTTTATTGTAAAATGAAAGAAATCTTTAGCACAAATGCATTCCTTCAAAATGTAAGGTTACAGCACTGTAGAATGGAGACTGTAGTAAGGGACAGCTCAGAATGAACACATCAGTCTGACTTTTGTCTCACTGACCTTCAGGCATTTTGAAAATAGGGTTCTAGTGTGAGGTTTTTTTGTCTAGGGTCCTTCTAGTTAATGAGGAAATATAAGAATTCCAGAGGGTAACTGATACCACCTGGTTTTAGCAGTTAATTTAAGGTGCATTTTACCTGATTGTGGATGCGGGTTCTCCTGTCCCCTCGCTTCCACTCTCCTGCCTATTGGGAATGTGCAGCTGAAGGCCTGGAAGAAAGTGGTACTGTCCCTTCMCATATCTGCCTCCAATTAGATCATATGCAGTGTAATATGGAAGGGGACCCTGAGGGTGCAKTTTGATGGGCAGCTGGTCTAACAGCTCATGACTATTGAAAGGATTGACCCAGACTTCATTCCCTTCTTGTTTTCTTCTCCCTTCCTCATCCCCAGGTCACTCAGCCTCTTTCTTCATTTGCCAGCTCTCCTGTCCATCTAACACCTCTGTGATCCAGCTGTACTGGCTAACACACTAAAATCTATTTACTTTTTTTGAATGGTTTAGTTTTCTACCAGTTTATGAAGGTGTCTCCAGTGACAGAAGGCCTTTACCAGTCCACAGCCATTGCAAAGGGAAGCAGTGGTTGTGTGGCCCTGGCAGCAGGGGGGGAATGGAATAGAAGGTCTCCCTGTATTGGTGGCAGTGAAGTGTTAGGCTCACATGGCTCATTCAAACCCTTTGCAAAATGCTTTCCTCTGACATTCAACTTGAAAGAAGCAGTCATTTTTGCCCAGCCGTGCTCTGGTCCATTGCCCAGCCACTGCTGGCATAGTTTCCAGACCAGAGAACAGATCCAACTGAAAAGTAACCTTGAGGGAAGAAAGAAGGAGGTGGAAAAGGATGGTTTCAGTAATGTCAGCTATCTATCAAGGTTACTGAACCCTTATGTCAACAAAAATGAAGTTGCTCTACAGAACTGGGAATAAACCACTCATTCTGGGCAAAAGACCTTGGGGATACTGCTTTTCCTGATGCTGGTGTTCACTTAGGTCAGTGTCAGTTTCTGCCAAACTGCAGCCTTAGGATATGGTTAATGGTACTAGAGGCACCTGCTTCCCTTGACTTACTGTGAAAGGAGTCTAGGTATGAGCTTTTAGCTGATTGRAGTCAGGTGAGTAAAACCTACTTTTAGCCTGCTTGGCCTGCTTTTCTGTTTCCATCTGGATCAATCCACTGCTTTTTAATACCCTATTTGTGTACTCTAACAACCATTTCTTTGATACTGTGCAGCACTTTTAACATACTCAAATTATTCTCTAAAAATCTGAATACATTTCCCTGGCACATCCTAAAAATGTCTTTTATTTATTATATGTTGGTTCCAAACAAATGTCACATTAATAAGCAGAGAGGCTTGGGTAGGTGTACGTCATCAGTCACGCAGTGGTTTCTTCTTCCAAAATACTTCCAGAATTAGGTCTGACCTCTTTTAACAATGAGCTATTTATAGGATTCATAAGGGCCTTATCCTCCAACCCTGACTCAGCCAAAACTCACCACTGACCTTGACCTCCTGTAGTCTATTCTTGTAGCCTTACTCATGTGAGGAGCTTTTATTTGCTGACCTGACTTGGGGAGAGTATTCTCATGAGTATGATTTTGCAGGCTTGGTTCCCAGCTCAGTGGGACATGGTAAAATGCCACAGAATCAATTCTTGATATGCATGTGTTATTTTTACGATGTTATAAGTACAAAAATAAGGGGGAAATATGCAGCTAAGTTCTGCATTCAGTACTGCAACAATAAACTGAGTGTTATTACATTAGGTATATACAGCTACAAATGAAAGTATTAAATTCTCATTTTGGAAGACAGTACATATATTTTTAGAAGAAAGCAGTCACTAGATTTCTCAATCATAAGAATTATTACTAGAAATACTTGATTTTTTTCTCAGGAAGACACAAKTGTTTTTAAGTAGACAATTACTGCAGTGTTAGGTGATTACACTAGCGCAGTCTGACGTGGCAATCTATTTTCTGTATTTTTTGTGTCTTTTCCTAAAAACCCTTCTAACTAGTGTTGATTTTTTTTTTCAGCCCAGTCTGCCATGGGTTCTAACCAAAAGGCACCTTTTACTTTCCTCTTCCTCTTTCTCCCATTTTGGACCATTGACTCCTCATTCCACTCTAAGTGACAGTCAAAAACTGAGGAATGCTGCAACTRGGCTTGATTCCACCTCTTCCCACAGCAAAAATAATTTTTCTTATCACAGCAGGGGTACAGAAACAAAAAAWTTACTTAAAATTGCTTATGGATACATTGTTGTATCTTCAAAAATGGTCAGTTCCAAATGCTTCTGAGAAAGGTGCAAGTAGCCCTGTGGTTGCCAAATAATGGTACTGTGCACCTGTCTTTAATGTTAGGTTTCATTCTGATCTCTGATAGTCAGAGACTGATTTATCCTCAAAGTGTAACATTTAATATTCCAGGGTATTCAGATTAATTAGAACTATACATATTCTCAAAATCCATAGAAATGTTTAATTCCTTTTTAAGTTTTAGGCTCAATGACCTTTTTTATCACAGTCTAATTACAGGGTACATGAGAAGTAAGAGAAAAGGGGTTTGAATTAATTTCAAACTCCTGCTCCATCTTTCCTATAGCACATTTAGTTCTCTGTGCTCTTTCCTAAGTCAATCATAATTAATCTTTTATTTTTTTCTTCAGAGAAGCTGCTTTCCATTCTCTAGATCATGCTTGTAGCTTTTCTTGAACATCTGAGGGGGACCTTTGAAAAACCTTCTTTAAAACCCAGAAGTAATGTATATRCACTTGTTTTTCCATTTTGTCAGGACACTCAGGAGTGTGGTTTTCSTTTGCATGGGCAGAGGTGTTTGGCCCATCAGGACCATGGTTAGGCCTTTCATAAGTCTGTCATTAGAGACTGTGTCAACCACTTGACTTAGTGATAAAGATCCTTATTTTATAATTCCTATAAATCTTTTCTAGCCATATTTTTGTGGGTATATACACATGTTACTGACTTAAAGTACTATTAGATAGTTAGATGATTTAAATGAGAAAGTTTGTATGTTAGCCCATGAACTTTCTCATTCTTACAGTGTTAGATGTATCCTGCCTGTGTTTTATTTTAAATTTATCAGTTAATAACATCTATGTTATTTCCTCTGTAATCCTTCTGCTGTTTTTGTATTTTTATTACAAGAAAAATATTATTGTAATCAATGTTCTCTGCTAGGAGAAAAAAAAACTAAACAGGGGTGGTTATTTGTTTTGTGAAAGACTTCAGACTAACCAAGCCAGTGGGGTCAAAGGTCCATCTAAATAACATCTTGCCTCTGACAGTAGCCARTAATAGATGCTGAGAGAAAGCATATATAAAAACATAAAAGTTTTTTTTGCTTCTCTTGTAACTCTTCCAGATTATAAAATTAAGGAATCAAGACAATCTGGAATATACTAGTTTGGTTTTTTTTTGGCATCCAAAAAATCCTATGATAATTACTTTAATGATTTCATAAATGGGAAGAACTACATCTATATATTTAATTCTCCTGCCTGATAATGTTGTGTGGTGTACTGTAGTTTTTAAGTTAAGAAAAAAGTACATTATCATTCTCCACTCAGGATTTTATATACATTTATCACATTTTCCTTATTCCAAGGTAAGGAGCATATTTAATATCCTTTCATGTAAAATATATGCCCTACTTCTTACAATCCTTATTAAACTTCTTTGTGTTTTTCTAAAATTCATGTTTGAATAGGCAGACAGAGGCTTTGTTCTTTGTAATTGTTGTTTTTATTTGCTTGGGAGTGCCATTGATCCAGAATTTGCATCTTTAATGTTGTAATAAAGCTCCCTTTAATTTTTCTTACGTCAATGACTATTTGCTTGTCAAAWTCTCACCTAGACCTTCTAATTTCCATTTTATACTTTATTTTCCATAAGTGTCTTTTTGAAGGCATGTAAATGAGTGGTTTGCTTTTCACAGGCACAAAAGCCATCTAATGTTAATTATCAGTTGTAGCTCACACATTGCTTTTAGCTTTGGCCCTAGGGCAGGAAGCAGCTGTCCAGGAGAGCAGGCTGGTGGGGACAGTTCAATTCCTGCAGAAACAGTCTGTRCTTGGCAATGTCCTTCAGAAGACTCAGGAGATCAAGATGGACCCATGGGGTTCAACAAGGCCAAGAGCAAGGTCCTCCAGCTGGACTGGGACAATCCCCAGTATCAGTACAGGCTGGTGGATGAGGGGGTKGAGAACAGCCCCAATGAGAAGGACTTGGGGATGCTGGTGGATGAGAGCTGGACATGACCTGGCAGTGTGCACTCTCTTCCCAGAAAGCCATTTGTGTCCTGGGCTGCATCCAAAGCAGTGTGGCAGCAGGGAGAGGGAGGGGATTCTGCCCCTCTTTCTTTGTTCTCATGAGGCCCTACCTGGAGTTCTCCATCCAGGTCTGGCATCTTCTCCAAAGAAACAGACCTGTTGGAGCAATGTCAGAAGAGAGTCACAAAAATGATCAGAGGGCTGGAGCACCTCTCTTGTTGAGGACAGGCTGAGAGAGTTGGAGTTGCCCAGCCTGGAGAAGAGAGGACTACAGGAAGATGTTATTGTGGCCTTTCTTCACCTAAAAGATAAGGCTTATAAGGCTTAAATGAAAGTTGGAGAATGACTTTTTACTGAGGCCTGTGGTGATAGGAGAAAGGCCAGTGGTTTTAAACTGTAAGGGAGATTGCTTATAAGGAAGGAATGTTTTGTGATGARGGGTGGGTGAGGAACAGGTTGTCCAGGTGAAGTTGTAGATACCTCCTCCCTGGAAAAGTTCAGGTTTGGATGGGATTTTGTGCAACTCCCTGCCCGTGGCAGAAAAAGATGTCCCTGACCATGGCAGAGGGTTGGACTAGATGAGCTTTAAGGTCCCTCCTGATGCAGATTGATTCTTTGTTCACCACTTGCCAAACCCATTTTCTTACCTGCTCCTTGCCCAGCAGGAAGAGAGTGGCCACAGAAAACAGCAGGGCCTTGTAGTTGCAGAAGGTTTTACATGTTCACACATTCCTAGTGGGGACTGTGGGTAGGGAAATGTGCAGGGTGGTGCTGGGCACACAAACAGTGGGACTGTGGCTCTTGGTTATGGGAACAAGAAGCTTGCTCAGTTTTCATGCTCTAAATTGCTTAAGAACCTCAGATTAGATGCTCTATGCTGCTTTGTGGGCTGGGAGCTTAATGAGGTTACCTAATGAGTTGTATGTCCCTTATTGTGCAGAATGAATGTTTCTCCAAAGTTTTGTTTTAAGAACTCCATGAATAATAGCCTTGAGTGGTATTCTCAGGCTGGGAAAAAATTACATAAAAATGTAAATACTTCTTTAAAAACCAGTTTTAATTACTTAAAAGCTAAGTGAACCAAATACCTTAATTCTAATTTTCTGATTGTTGTGTGACTTCTCCCTGAAGTGAGGTTACAATTGTTTAGGTACCTTAAGAACRCCTCGATATTTTACCGTAAACACCCTCACTTTTTTTTTCTACATTTTAATTACTTGTAAATATATCTTTTAATCAAAATCCTGAAATAATATTTTTGGTTCTGAATGTAAAGATCAGCTTCATAGGTCACTTTAAATATCAGGACATCTCAGACTGCCTGAACTAAAGGCAGTGAAGTCAGTTGAAAGTAGTACAGCCTGCTGCTGCTCTGCTTTTTGTCATTTCTGGAAAGGTTTGAAGTTGGTGAATATATGGAAAGTTAGAAAAAGAGCAATCTTGCTTAAAATCTAGGTGGAGGTAGAAAATTTGCTCCATTAAACAACCTAATGAAGTAATCATCAGAGTCACTGAGGAGGGCAGGCAGCATCCTGCAGAGCTGCATTTCCAGCTCGCTGATCAGGCTCTGTTCCTTCCACTGAGAAACTCACTGAGGCCACAGGATGAATGCACAGCATGCAAATCTAACCAGTTGTAGGTGCTTTTTGTAGTTCTCCCATGACTAAGAAGCTAATGATCATGAGTAATTTATTTCAGCCTTTTATCCTGTGTCTTTTTATCTAAAGATGGGGTCCCCAAGACGTCACCTYCCCTAAACTGTGGAAAGCACAGAGCAGTAATTTGTAACCTCCTCTCAGGCCTTCATTTTCAGCTGTGTCAGTCTATAAAGCCRCCACTTCTCCAGCACATCTGATGGGCTCACCAGGCATGCACAGTACAATTTTCGCTTTCAAATGGGCAATGCAAGAGCATTTGTTTCAGGAGACTGCAAACACTCTAAGACCAACTTTCAATTGGCTCAGGCCTGCAATCCTACAGTAATGACTGCCCCCTCACCATCCTTTCCATAGGAACTGTCACTACCAGGAGAAGCTCAGTGTTTTGAAACATGCTGCTMTTCCTGGAAGAGTAGTTTGATCAGGGCAGACTGGTCCTTTCAGGTGAAAGGCCATGAATTCACTTAGGAATTCCCTTTTGGATACACAAAATTTGAAGAATGTATGTGATTCCTTCAAACAGCAAAGTAAGAGTCATCCCCGTGACTGAAGAGGATGAGTGTGAGGTGGAAGGCTTCATCTTCTCCAGTGGGGGATGCAGAGTTTCAAAGCAAGACTAATAATAAAAACATCCAAGTCTTTTAGAGAGTTACCTAAGAACCCAAACTTGTGCAACTGTTTAGTGAGTGGAGGAAAATGGTCAAGAATGGTCTGTCTGCCCCTCACCCCACCACCCAAAGGTGCTTTGTAACTACAAATACAAAGTAGTACAAAGCAAAGAATGTGTAAAAATAGTTAACTCAAAGAGCAAAACTATTAGAGCCACAAGCTGGGCCTGCTAGTGAACTAGATCAGGCTCAATAGTCTGTGAGGGTGAATTGTGTTCATAAAGTGGGGAAATGTATGGGTTTTTTCTTACAGATTTGTTGGGATTGGCCTCCATGGATGTATAAAGGTTGCAGAAGCAGGAAAACACAGGAATTACTGCTGGACCTGAAAGATAAAACTGCAGACTTTAGGACARCTGTGTTTATATAAGGCATGTATCATTTTTGCTTAAAATGGGCTATCTTTGAACAGTAAGAAGTAGGTATGTTAGGGTGTGTGAGGACCACAGTAAGTTTTTGTTGGTTAGTTGGTTGGTTGTTTTTTTATATGTATAAACAGAAAAGAGAGTCTTGTTGTAAATTAACAGGCTTATTGGTGTCAGACTGTCCCAGATGCTAGATTCACATATCAGCTGCTGCTAGCCCATGAAGATATAGCTGATGCTACTAAGAATTACATTTTATAGCATACTTTCTGAACACTGTAATGCAGCCTTTCCCACCTGGACTACACCTCTCACAACCCATCTAGAATACAAAATAAATGAAAAAAGAATTAGAGGCAGGTATTAAAATCTTGGAAATATAACTAATAAATATAAAAGCTGGGAAAAAATTCTGTGTAGCAAAACCAAATTAACATAAGTAGCATAGCATCTTTAAACTTTCTTTTTTTAATTGAAACAATTCCAGAATTAAAGTCACTTAAGGCTTGTCTTTAGGCCAGACTGGCTAGAAAATGTTTCAATTTCAACGAACCACTGTTTGGTTTAGTCTGAAACTGGTAAGACCTGAAAAGCTTCCACAAAATCTCATTTAAATATAGCAATGCCCAATTTTGGTAATGTAACATGTACAAACAAGATGTCCATCAGTTTAGTTGGCAATTTTGAAAGATTTCCACTAAATACTCTGCAATCTTCTGAAGCATTTGAGAACCACAAATGCTATGGACTTTTTTCTCTTGCTATTTAGAGAATAAATGTARCTTACTTTCTGCTGTTTTTTATGCTAGTATTTTTTATTCCTGCTTCAGTGTGGTTGATACAGTAAAGCTTTTTCTCAGTGCTCAGCTTTTATTCTGTTGGGTGCTGSTTGTGCCTTTTGACCTGTGCTGGGGATTTACTGGTACAAAATAGGAACATAATTTGGTTTGGACCAGAATTTAATGTAATATTTTTAACATCTGTATTCCACATTCATCTTTACAGATTATACTTATGGGTAAAGTATTGGCGCACATTTGAAAATTACCTTTCTAGACACTAGCTAGACTTACTAGCTAGTAATCTTACTGTGGGAATAAGATTGGTACTTAAGGGAAAAAATTAGTGAATTCTATCTCATTATTTTTTCGTTTTGTTTCCTCTAATATGAATTAGAATGACTACATATTCTTGAATGTGTCATTTCAGCTTTCAGTTTCTAATTTTACAGTACTAGGTGACCAAGACTGCATTCAGATCAGGGTTTGTATTTTTACAGACAAATGTAATTTTTACCATAAAAAATACATGTGAAAACTCAAGCTGCAATTTGAAAAACTAACAAAAGCAAAAGTCAGGTTTACACAGATCAAAGGAGTTGCAGCAGTGAAGAGTTTGGTTCCAAGGCAAATCAAAATGTTTTGCCCTCTCTAATGGGGTGATGCAGTCACCATGACTGCAGTAGGGCATCASTTTACAGTTTGGTTCATTTAAACTATTTCTTTACCAAAAGTGCAGGCAGTCAGCCATAAAAGTGGCCAAACCAGGAATGTATTGTTCTAATGTTTATGAAGTCAAAAAAACACAAACAGAAACCCTTGAGCCATTCTGTCCCACTTTGTCAGCTCTTTTAAAGTTTTGCAAAAACAGGATGATATGGAATATGTTTCATTTTCAATAAAACCTTGCCAGAGAAAATTCTGAGGGCATAAGCCACATTTCTGGAAATTGCAATGACTCAAGTGACCTCTTGTTCTGACAACTACAATTTTAAGCCTGCACTACTCTGATCTGTAATCAAGATAGAGAAAAAGAAGCAGTGATGTGGGCAAAACAGACAGGACTGGATTGCATCAGAATATGGTGTTTGTTTTCTTKTCTGACCCAATAGAATACATAACTTTGAGATAAAGAGTAGTAAGAAAATTGTGAGGACATTTCCTTTCTCTTTAATTTAGTCCGTTTGTTCAATTGTTTCAAGTTGGTCATTTGCCTTGAGGATTGTTTATATTGTGCCAGGCTAAGGGCAGCTGTACCCCCATGGAATCATGGCACTGAGAAGCTGTCTGGGAATTCAGGAGATTGRTGCTTCATCCCCCACTGAGCTGATCAGCTGTATCCTAGACCATCCTAAATGCAAGTATGCCTAAGTGATCCCAAAACTTCCCATTTCCKAAAGACTTTCTAGTCCGTGGCCTTCCAAGCTGACCCTTTTTGGTATTTAACAATCCTTTAGGTTGGAAAGCATATTCCTAATGTTTATGCTAAATCTCACAAGCTATAAAATAACCTAGTTATTTCTTGGTTTTCCTYTTGTGGCCATGACTAGGAATTAATAATCTGCTCTTTGTTTAAGGAGAGACTGTTTCTTTTTTTTTTTTAACCTACAGTTATTTAAATATATATCCAATATGCTAAAGTGCATTAATACTGGAAGGGTGAAGATTTGCTGTACTGGACCTAGTTAGTGGTGTGTGCTCACTGTCCTTTTTGTGTGCCAGCCTGCCACTCTTCCTCAGCAGTAAGAGAAACCCTCCCTTTTCCCTGTGTTTGCGCTGGTGCAGCCAGGTGGAGATTCAGTAACCTCTTGCCCTGCTCTGAATTTTTACACTTGTAGTGCAGATGTGGCAAGGGCCTGTGGTGTTGGCAAAAACCTCTGTTCAGTGAATTTGTCTCAGGCATAAATTTTATCCCTTACACAAACATAAGCTCAAAATGAGCAGATCCTGCCATTGCCTATAACTGTGGAATTCTGTAGACCACAGCAATAGCTTTGCAGATCAGGACAACATTTAATTCAGTGTTTTAACCTCTTTAAAATATTTGTAATTACTAAAAGCCAAATTATATTATCATGTAATGCTGAAGAAGCTGAATTCTGCTGAGTTAATCCTGAGTAATACTGCTGCCCATAAAAGCGAGTTTGACCTCAATGTGTGTGACGGACAGAATTAATCAATTTAAAATGTTTTCAGTATTTCAGATATGTGGAATGCTGTATAAATGATAAATATTCGTTTCCCTAGCTGAAAATGAAAAAAAGCATTTGCCCCAATAACCAACATTTGATCACAGTTTAAGTTATTGACTGTCGTTCTACAAAGTGGCTGTGGTCATCCTGCTTTTACTCATGGCTGTGCAGAGGGATCTTAGTGCAAATATGCTAAATGGGGGTAGTAAAAAGTCTGGGATAGTAAAAGGTCAAGAGCAGCTCAGCAAATCAAAATTAACCCCAAGAARTAACAAGTACATTTCAGCAGGTCCCTTTTCTTCTATCCCCCACTCRTGCTTTGAAACAAGATTATCACATAAACAGACTGTACAGTGGATCTGTGGCATTTTAAGAAGCATTTATGGGGCCTACCAACAAATTCAGAATCTGGGCTACTAACTGTCCAAAATTTCAGGAATCATTAACAAAAAGGGATTTTTTCTTAGCTCATTGTTACAGAAAAATCTCTAATGTGACATCTGGGCTGCAGAACTGATGCTGCACTATCTTATCTAAATTGCAGAGATACCAGAGGCTTCCAAAGTGTGAATATTTTTACTTTTCTTTAGGTCATTTTTAGATGACAATAACACCTTKATAGCACTTCCTATTCATCCGGCTAGTTAAATGCTGGCCAGATTCTACCCTTGATCGTTGTACAAATCATCCTCTGGTATTAAATAAGAAGTGACTGGGCCAAGTGTGAAGTACAGGCTTGGAAATTCTGCTTTCCCTTAGCCTTTCTGTAGCTCCAAATATCCCTGGTGAGACCCACCACCATATTCCTGAGTGTGAATTAATGATTGCTTCCCTAAAGGCATGCAGCAAACACAGTCTTATTTATTGGTTACATGCAACCCTAAGYCTTCAGTTGAAATTCATTTGGAAATTTACAGAAAATTCAAAGTAAATGGGTATTTCCATGTGGCTTAGACGAACAGAAGCCGCACAAAAATGGAAGCAACTCTGCATCTTGCTCTCAGTACTCTAATGGAAAATATAAGCGCTTGGTTTCCCACTAAACCYTCTCAGAGCTAATTTTAATGTAAACAAACTACTGCTTAGAGTGCTAATGTGTTTTTGCTGTGACTTGTGAGACRTGTTTCACTGTTTTATGATATTCTTTTGTCGGTGCAATAGCAATCTATTGCCTACCTAAGATTATATTTTCAAAATGCAGTATTTTTAATGTATATGCCATTGTTCTGGAAATTTGAATTGCATATAAAAAATTAGCATGAAATTTTGCATTGTAAATTGGCTTTCAATGTGCAAATTTTAGTGCATGCATGGAAGTTTTGCATCAAAACATTGGGAAAATAGACATAAAGTGCAGTTTTTCAAAAATGAGCTGATAAGGAGTTATTTGGAAAATGTAAAATATGTAAGAAAAGGAGGAAAGGTAGATAAACTGTCCGTACTGACAGTTTTGTCACTGCTYATTTACATATTTTACAAATGAAAAAAGTTCAGTAAAATGCCAGACCAGCTTTTTCTTTCCTTACCTTGATGCATCATTTTAAATAATTAGACATTTATTATCTAGTGCAGAATTGCTTTAAGCTGTTACTCCAGATGAAAGTTTTCCAGAGGAAAGACTTTGAGATKTTGTTCTCCCAAAACATGGCATAGGATTCTTCTCCATGGAAGAATTCCTTCTGCTTGAAATGGGCTTTGCTTCCCAAAGCAGCAGTGGGATGGTGAAGCTTTATTCTGTGCTCACTGAAGTCAGTAGGAAGTTTTAGAAGTCTACAGAAATCATCAGCCTCATGGGGAACTTTATAACCAGTCAGAAGCCTTTTCTACAGCAGAACCTTGGCTGCAAATWTTTCTTTGCATCAAACACACAGTGACCAAGTCATCTAAATGCATTGGAAATCTTTGGAGCTGCAAAAAGATTCAGTGGGCTTTGAACTACTTCCAAAAGGCCTTCAAGCCTCTCTCTACAGTTAAACTTGCCCTTGAAGCTCTGCAAATGTGTTGTATTAATTTTTTAATAAAGTTCCTTTGGCTTGTTGTACATAGAGTACAAAAAATGAAACTAGGTTTCCCTTGTAGATGCTGTTCTAAAACAGAAAGGGCATATGAGAAGAAAGTATATATGAATATATTGGTAGAAACTATACAAAAGARTACAAAAATGTGAACACTGCATTCAGATTGATATGCTGGAGAAAAATCAACAAAACCTCTATACCTGATATGGTGTTTCACAAAGCTGCAGGGGATGCTAGAGGTCAGTGGGCAAGGGTCACCCAGTGTTTACAGTAAGTGTACTGATGTTTTCAGATTGTTTTAAAGCTTGATTCCCTCACCAAAGTATTTGAAATAAATGGAGGTATCATCTAATGAAAGAAAAAGTTCTCTTCAGAGTTCTTATCTTYACAATGAAGGATGTTGTAAGGAGTTTCTGAAGGTATCTCTACTGAGATAGATGCTTCTCAATTAACTGGCCATAAACAGTCTTGGATATGTAGAGATTAGTTTGGGAATGGTAATGAATTATTCAGGGTAGTCCAGTTTAAAGAYGACAGCTGAAAATTTCAAACATTTAGCAAATGTAATAGCTTCTGTATGAAGAAACTCAAAATAGTTTTGGTCTGACTGGCTTGCAGAAGAAAATTTAAGGAGAGATTTGAGAGAGAACTCTGAACTTGTGGATACAGTGGGTGTTAGCCATCATTTTCTGGTACAAATCCTAATACAAGGRTTTAGGAGGAATCAAATGAAATCCTGTTGGGCAACAGATTTAAAAGGAGCAAAGGGATGTACTTTTCCAGATAACATATAATTTGCTACAGAACTAGATACCATAGAATGTTTTGGACTTGAAATGTATCATGTCAAGGAGCTGCAACACTTGCAGATACTGTTTATAACTGTAGCACAGGATGTCAATGTATAAATTTCAGGATTTATTCCAGGTTTCCTTAGCAGCGAAGTGCGAGTGCCTGTGRATGGCCTGGCTGTGCATCTGTCTCATCTCTTGCATTCACACACTCAGCATCCAYTACTGGCCACTGTAGAGATAGGCTAAAGGGGGGGATGGACCAGCTGGACTGTGACCTGACCTGCCGTGATCAAAAATGTTGTAATACTTTTTTCATTGACATTTTGGAAAGAAACAAAAGTCCGTTGAAATTCACTCTTTGACCTCTGTGAACACAAATTACCAGCACAAAAAAAAANAAAAGTAAAACCAGTCATATTTTTAATGTTAAGCCTTTTAGTGACTTTTACTGAGCAATCTTTAATTTACCATTATGGTGAGAGACCATTACCTTTAAACTGCTCACATTGCATTTGCGGGGAAAAGGAAATGGGGAAAGGTTTTAATGTATGTTGCTTGTAGTTGAATGCACATTAATTTCTCCGATTCATTCATCAGACCTATACTTTTTACATTCAATTTCTRACCCTTATGAATTTATCCTATTTCAACTGGTATTGTTGGAAAAATTCCAATTTTGTTGAACTCTTTGTCCTGATAGCAAAATTAATTTTTAAATGTTCTCTTCATCTGTCTAATAAAAAGATGTTTTAAAATGTAGAAAGATTTTTTTAAAACATCTGTCTTTTTAAGGCTTGAGTCAAGAAACTTTTTTTATTCAATTTTAGTAGAAATTAAAGCCTTAGTGAGTAAAAATATTCATTTAGCAATCACCAACCATAACCCATTTTGAATGATAAAATCAAAAGGTGGCAACAAAATAATAGTTGAAAATATTTGTTATAAATATTGCTGAAATGTAGACTCTTCTGAGAAAAACAATTGAGATCACTGTTCGGTCAGAAGGAAGAAGTTTGCATTAGAGAAGTGTATGGTGAGCAACGTGCACAAAAATATCAACAAAATGAGTGAGAAGATCAAGTATTTGATATTCATAGGCCATAATCTGCAGCCAACTAAATTATGAGGTAATAATGTGTAAAAAAATTACCTGACCTCCAGAAAACTATTTTAAAAACCTTTTTTTTTTTTTTGAGACAGATACTTCACAGATTTTCATGTGGAAGCTGGAAGTATTTTAAAATGTTAATGCCTTTATGTGCATTTTCTGCCAAGAYGGATTATATTATTTATGAGATTGATTTTGTTCCTGCCTTTGSAAATTATTGGTAATGACAGAATAAAAGTGCATATCAGAATCTCCTAACATTAATGKTCTTAAGCTTAAGTCCTAAGCCTGCACTTCTTGTGGTGTGCYACGAAGAGGAGATTCCATATTCAGCAGCTCTCAGTATGCTCTAAATAAACAACACCCAAAGCAAGGGCCAGCTACACTCCAGCAGCACCATCAGTAATTCCCTTCTCTGGTGGTGTTCATGCTGGCTACTCCCATTCCTCCTCACAGGGCTGGTGTGGCAACAAGGGCTGATCTCCTGCACAGGACACAGAGCCACAAACAGCTGCTCCCACGCTGTCCCCTGTCCTGGTGGTGGCTGCAGAAGAATCTCCYGCAGAAGCTGGATTGCAGCTGCTACTGGGGGTGTCTGCAATCAACRCATGTTGTCATTCAGACTATTTTTCAGCTTAAAATGTGACTGTAAAATATRAAGGAGGCCATTTATTATTGATTAATTGCTTAAGCTTTTAGGAGATAGAGTGAGAGGAATCGATAATAAATATCGATATCCATGTATATTTCCCTTTAGGAAAGCCAAGCAGCTGAAATCAATSAAGGCTCCAGCTTTTCGGTGATTGACTACTTCTGCTGAGCTGGCTACTGAAAGCATAGTGTGAGCTGAAAAGTCTGATAATTCATTTGCATGTGTTAAATAGGTTTCTGAGCTCCTTCACCAGCAGCCCTTGGAGCAGCCTTGTGGCAGGAATGGAGCAAATGGAGAACACTTAACTGGGGGAGCAAATTTATGCTCAGTAAGAGAAGAAATTATTTCACATTGTCATTAGATGCCAGAAAGTTTATCTGTGTTCTTTCAGAAACGGCCAAAAGCACCAGCCCCCCTATCCCCCAGGTGAAAGTCACATTAGTAACAGTAAGAAAACTTTCATATTTATTTGTGAGACACATGAAAGTCATAATGTGTCCACAAGACTTTTGAAGTGAGACACAATGATGGGACAGCAAGGAAAACCATCTGGACAAGCTCTGGAGAGGTAAATTGTATAAACAATTCCTGGAAAAAATTCTTAAGGAAGGTTTGGYATCCCTACTGCCGAATTTTCTGTGAGAAAATATGGGAAAGTATAGCTTGTAATTGAATGTAAAACTGGAAGCTTACATTACTTTTTGTCAAACAGGTCTCACTTTGTTTCAGAGTATGAGGTGTAGGACCAGGGCACAGCACAATACATTTAGCATAATCTACAAAGAATCCTTCAGATCCAAAGGGAAGTAATATAATGTTTTAAAAAAMCTAAAAATCATCTGGATAGCTGGTAGAAAACTTAATCAATTAGATGTCTTACAGACATCTAATATAAAAACAGAATTGTTTGCAGGAAGTGAACTAGTCCTACAAGAAAAGGAAACATTTCTTTTGAGGAAAATTGGAGATTTGATAAAATCCCACAGAACTCATGCTGGTATTGTGCTGATCAAAAAACATGAAAGAATAATTGAAAAAAAAAAGAAAATTCAACACAAGGCATAAAAAGAAGAAAAAATATTTTTCATTGTACWGAGAATATTAAGGATAAACTTACAATAACCTTGTGCTAATTTCTGAGGCAGAGCCTGAAAGCATTTGGCAATGGAATTATTCAAACACAGAGGTGACCAGGACATGCTTGCAGAAACTRTGGCACCAGTTTTATTAATGAAATTCAGCTAAATAATTAGTCAGCAAGGCAATCAACAACAACAGGATAGCATTAAACAGCAACATTTATGATAAGGTTGTTTCATATAGCAGAACACATGAAATATCCCAGGAATTTCAGATATTTGAAAGGTATGGAGGTCTCATAGATGTACTTGCAGCCTGTATTGTTTGGAGGTCAATGGACTTGGAAAATTATGTTGAAACAGCAAAGCAAACACTAAGGCAAAAGGGCGTGATTAAGACCCTATCTTGGTTTACTTCACCATAAAACCACACCTCTGCACCCAAGAGCCTCAATCTCATGTGCAGATGGACCAGGAAGATCACTTTRGCAAAAAGAAATTTGAGAGTGTTCTCACGAACTCAACCACTTCTCATTATAGGACTATGAGCTGTGAMAACAAAAATGGTGAGGGTACAGAAATGTAACTGTCTAGCAAACCTTTAGGTCCCACCATGAAGCAGAGACCATGAGGTCTCATTTGCAGACAATGAAAACAAGGACCACCAAATGGTATAAAAACTGTGGTTCAAGTCAGAGAAGCCACATTCACTCCAGATAAAATAAGATATTCCAAGTAGGATTACCATCCTTCTGTTTTCTCATGAACACAAATTATCTCTCACTTAGAAATTGTCTGGCACAGTGTAGAGAACTTGTGTATTTGTCTAAGATTGGGAGGTATGCAGCAACCCTTTTCCTGGGAAATCTGACAATTGTGCAATGGCAGTGAGCGTGCATAGTTGTGAGGAGAGGCGTGGCATCCATTAGAAACCCTGGACATTCTCAGCACATTGGAGATTGTGTCTCCATGTGTAGAGCAGGTTGGTGTTTCTCCAAGAACCACAGCTGCATGTACAGTTTGATGGCACAGCCCAGAAATTCCAGTTTCATTCTGCAGGTGAAGCACAGATTACTTCTGTGCACAGTGACTCAACACTGACAGTGCATAACTCCAATTCCAACTTGAATAATTGCATAGGGGTAAGAGCAGTTTCCTCTAGCTCTGTGCCTTGTTTCCAATAGTGACTACCAAGTAAATTTYCTGAGAAGGTTATAAGGGCCCTCTAGAAGCCCTCCCCAAAATACATATTGAGTGTCTGCTGATCGGTAATTCTGTGACTTCCTAAACAATTTGATGTGGGTTTGTATTGAATAGTCCTAGGTGTCCTTTTGATCCATGAATTTGTGAAAATCTTATTTTGAATTCAGGCAAATTTTTAGCATCCACAATGTCCTGGCACAAGTTCTATTGGTTAATAACGCGATGAGTGAAGATACAGGTCCTTTTGTTTGCCTGGAGACTGGCATCTTCTGGCTTCATTTGATGGCTTCCAGATTTTGGGCTGAAAGAAACAGTTATTTCCTATTCACCTTATTCAGGCCACTCCTGATTTTACTGTTCTCTAGTATATTATGTCTTTTTGCAAACACACCCTTAAATCTATTTTATTGTTCTTCATCCTGTAATCACTCCATATCTTTATTCATACTTGTTGCATCTATCTGTATCTTTTACAGAACTTCTATGTCTGTCTTCAGGTGGACACATAACTATAAACACTRCTGAAGGTGTGGATATATAATGCATTTATACAACAGAAAAAGAATATTTTATATCTTGATAACTTTTGTAGTGATTTCTAGCAATGTTTGTCCTCATTTTGCATTCCTCTACAGTAAATTTTTGTTGCCTAGTCATTACATGGTAGGAAGTTCTTATGTGAGTCTACAATCAGACTCTCACTGACTAATTCAGTGCCATCAGCAAATATTTTCATCCCTTTTTGACACTGTTTTCTGATCCCTTGTGATCTATGTTGAGCAATGTGAACTTCAGCACAAAGCCATGTGGGACTCCATGTGTGATCTCTTTCTACTGAGAGGCAACTAATACTTAACCTCCTTTCTTCCCATCTTCTGAACATTTCTTCATGTCTGATTAGCTTCCTCAAGAGCCTYAAGGGAGGCAACTTTTTAAGTGCCTTCTGGAAATCCAGACAGATGGTATCAAACAGATCTGTGCTGCCAATGTTTTATTGATGTGTCAGAGGATTTTGGTAGATAGGTGAAGCACAACTTCTCTTCAGAAAAATTGTGCTGACTTTTCCTCGTTGTACCATATTTATCCTGGTGTCTACCAATTCTGTTGTTTATTTTTGTTTCTTCTGTTTGAATCAGGGTATTAGTTCAGAATATTGATGGTCTGCCCTGCAGTCCTGTTTAAAAASTGGTATCAGGACAGTGAGCAATAAGTTTAGCAATGACTTCTCTGGGCTGTCTCTAAGGGAGATGAATTAAATGGATACACAATTAGGCAGCTGGATCCCTGCCTTTGAAGTACATGCAGGGGACAACCCCAAGATGCTGTGCCCATGCTCTGGCATGGGCTGAGCAGTGCTGCCAGGATCACTGCATTTGAGAAGCTTCTAAATAAAAATCCTGCTGAGTGTTTGCTCTCCTGTGGATCTCCATTTCTGTGAACAATATAGAAGACAACCATTCATGTTTCATTTAAAATGAAACARAGCAAAACCAAAAAAACAACTYAGGCAACATGTAGATTTGCACTTAACCAGAGATCAGGCTTTTCAGGAATAGTGAATTTTGCTGAGCATATTAAAAGGCTGTTTATTTGGTTATACCAGTTTTACAGAACGTGACTGTCGACTTGACTGGATTTGTATAATGCAAGTGAAGGCTAAAATTAAAAGCAGATTTAAACCATGASTACAGATAACTTTGTGAGCATTCCACTTTAGCAGTTGTGTGTGGACTTGAGAATATTTTGGCTTTCACTGTTTTTGTATTTAGTATTCAAAGCATTCAGACACMCTATTACTGACTTGTTGACTGCCAGATAGATTATGGGAAAAATGGTGTGCTTTACTGTGTTAAAGGCTGCTTGGTTCTTGGTTATTTGGGAGAAAAATAATGTAACCCAAAGAGTTGCCTGCAGAAATTTCCAATTATATAGCAGATTTGATCTATTAAACATTTGTCAATCATGTGTCTTGTTCTGGGAGACTTCCTGCCTTTTTAGCTGCTCTATCTTTCCAGCACACTGACACAATATAATAGTCCAGGCAGTGGGTCCTTCACAGGGCTGTAACTTCAAAAACCATTAGTGGAAGAAATTTGCCTCTTATAATTTTTGTACATTGCCTGTGATTATTGCTGTCATAAGTTAGAAACACTCAGATGTGTTCTCCATCATGCATACCTTCAATCTGCTTGATGCTGTCTGTAATGAAAGGCACAACTTTGATCTTCGCTGCTCKGCCCACATGCTTATGCCATTGTTTCCTTGATATTAATAATTTACATCCTGTTATATTCTCTGACACAAATACTTTGAAAATGCTTAGTATATGCTATAATACCTCATGGTGATTTTTATCTTGTTAGTTTTGTTTCTGAAGTTACATCAGTAAAGGAGGGAAAGCCATTCTCCATTTGTAAACACAAAGTTTCTGTACAATACTGTCTGGGGACTTTGTGTTTACAACAATCCAGATGCCAATGAGTGTGAATTTTGCATTTTGATTGAGATGGTTCATATTGACATGAAAACAACAACCCCCCCCCACCATGTTTGCAGAAGATTGCCTACTGACTATGCATCTGGCAATGTAGCAGGTRTATAATTTATTCCATGTACAGAGAACATGTTGCACTTAGAAAATAGAACCAAATAGAATGGTTTCTGACTCTAATCAAGTAGATTTTCTTCTGTGATGAGCAGAAATTGATGCTTGCCAGAAGTATAAATTGGTAGAACAACCAGGAACAATAAAACAGTGAGCTGTTTCACAGTTAAATAATTAACCAGCCAACATACATGCAATCAATACTGCAAGCAAGTTCTGTTAATGCTGAGGTCTTAGCACTTTCAAGAGTGCATTTATTTGAGCAATTACTGCGTTTTTGTACATACAAGCTAAMTAAAAGGAAGAAAAAWGATAATTTTAAAAGAGCTTGATATTAATTTTCTTCAATAAGTGATGCTGAAATGTAACAGCTGCATTGTACTTTACCCTCATTCTTTGTGCAGATTTCCTTTATATCACMACTGAATCCTTCTTGTCTTCCTCTATTTTAGTTCATATTTACAGATTTTATAATCCACTTTAATTTGCTATGTAGCTAAGAAGCCTAAAGTCTGTACAATGAAAAAGTTACAGTTTTAACTACTGAAATTCGCATGCTAGTATTTTTGGTTTTCTGGATTTGTTTGTTTTGCAAGCGGAATTTCTCAGAATTCAGTCGTGAGCACAGGATCATTCAATGGTACTATTCATCACCTTCATTAATGATCAAAATAAGAATATGCTAATGAACTTTTTGGWGGCAAAAGGCTAAAGAAGGAAGAAWGGCAATCTTTGRGGACCTGAGGACTAGAAACAGGGTGGAAGTTAGAGCAAAATCTATTGCACTGGRGGGCAGTTCCATTAGAGGCCTTGTCATAGAATTTGCATTTACACCTTCTCATCAACTTCTAGATGGTGTAAAAATCCCTTCCCCTCAGGGCTTGCACATGAATGAGAACATGCACTACCTCCACTATATGTGATTCCTCTTTCTAATGGCCATCACTTAAATTCTACCTCTGCCATCCAGGATATCCTTTTTGTGTCTCCAGATCAGAGCTATGACTCCTGAACCAAGATGTTTGTCTCATGGCCAAGTTTGTCTGGGCTTTTTGCCTTCCACAAGTTTCTGGGGAAGTTCTATATTCAGGGAAAAAAAACCTGAGCATCTTTTTTATTTACTTATCCAGTATTTCCAGTGGGCCGGAGGTGACAAGATTGGATCATGTGGACTGTTTTTTAGAGGAAGAGCCCTCCTTGAAGGTCAGGTCAGTTGGCTTACTTGCTTTCTGAGTCCTATTGCAGTGTCACATAGTCTGTGGCAATGCCAAGGCCTTGATTAGCTGTTAATGGAATGTGCTGTGAATGGTCTGGGTTGGAAGGGAACTTAAAGATCATCCTGTTCCAAMCCCCCTGCCATGGACAGGGAGACTTYTCAGTAGATGAGGTTGCTCACAGCTCCATCCATCTTGGTCTSCCCCAGGGATGCTTCTCTGGGCAACATGGTCCAGTGTCTCACCATCCTCATAGCAAAGAACTTCCTTCTAATRCCTAATCTAAACATACTGTCTTTCAGTTTGAATCCATTCCCCCATATCCCATCACAACCTGGACTTGTAAAAAGTCTTTCCATCTTTCTTGTAGGCTCCCTTTAGGTACTGAGAGGCCRCAATTAGATCACCCCAAAGCCTTCTCTTCTSCGGAAGACCCAAGTCTCTCAGCCTTTTCTTGTACGAGGGCCTCTATCCATCTAGCCATCTTGGTGGCCCTCTTCTGGACTCACTCCAACAGGTCCATGTCTTTGTTGTGCTGAGGACCCCAGAKCTGGGTGCAGTACTCCAGGTGGCAATAATGACAGCCAGGCATTAGAGGWCCTTTGGCCATTCCTTGGTGCTGTTCTCGGGCAGCAAGCATTGCTCTGGGAAATGACATACTGCTCTTGCTTATCAGTGGTGAAACTCTAACCAAAAAKCTTCCTCTTGTGTTTCCTTATTTTCCTTCAGAATTACATCCACTCCTTGTGTCTTTTAGCCTTCACCCTCAGCAAGCAGATGCAGAGGTTAGGGAAGTTTTTCAATAATCTGGAACTTGGCACATACCTAATCTTCCCCATCCACGAAAGACTGATTCATCTTAAAGAATTAATTTGACTCTCCAGCTATGAAGAAGACTCTGTTAGAAATGGTGAACTGTTTATGGCAGAAGACTAGAACAAAAGCATAACTTTTCTAATATAGTAAAAAGAAGATGACTGTGATGAAGAGATATTTTGTGCTGGAAACAAAATCCTTGAAAAACTGAGGTTGAAAATAACTCAGTGCAGAGTTATAACGCTGAGGTTTTGGAATACTCTTCTTGTGTGGCCAGTGGAGGCAAATAATGTGATTTATTTGGAGATGAAGCTTGACAGTGTTATTAATTGGATTATCTTCAGGTTTACATGTAATGGCAGGAGCTTGGACTYGGTGACTTTTGCTGTTCTTTTCCAGTTCTTAGCTTATATTCACCTATTCCTAAAGTTGGAGAGCAGTTTGGCCTAATTTCAACAGTCAGAGAATTCATAAAAAACTTCAGAACTAGAGGAGCTTCCAGGTGAACTCCACATGATGGTTTTGAAGAGGCACTAACATTACATAATGCTCTTACAAAAAACCCCAGCTTCTCCTCACGTTGTGTGAGCTGCCTTCTCAGAATGTTCTAGATTTCACAGTCTGTGTTCATTTATTCTTATGATTACATTATCTTTCAGCTGAAGTAGAACTTCTTTCTCCTTGATTTTTTTAATCTGTTGATATAGATCAGTTGTATCCCTTTTCAGTCTTCATTTCCAAGTCCTTATTATTCTCTGGAAAGAGACTTTCCATTGCCCTTTTCACACTGATAGGCCCTGTGATATTTACTGCAATCTCTTTACAAACATATTGATAGAGCAACACTGACACTCATTTTATTTGCATTTTTCTATCAGGTCTTGAAAAATTCAAGTTGAAAAATGAGTTTACAGAGAGGATTGGCTTTCCTACCTCTAYTTAAACTGTTTATTTTTAGCTAAATATTACTGAATATGGAAGCAGTCCAGTTTACATCCTGGTTTGAKTTCCTGTTTACATGAGCCAGTCTGGTGTCACCATCGTATTTCTGGACCACTCTGGAAGCTTGTGTGCAGCCTTCCTTCCACCTCCAAGGAGAGCTGCCCTACACAATRGAACTATTGTTGTGCTCTCTGATAATGAAATATGAATATTGTGGGTCACAGTATATGCTAGGCTTATGTCACTTTGCTATAATGCACAGATATAACAGCAAACCTTTCACTGAAATGTGGGGAGAAAACTCACATTAGAGAAAAAAGTCGTAACTGTATCCATATTTTTTGTAGTTAACATATAAACAGATCTGGTCATATATAGGGCGGCTCCCTAGAGTATAATTTTTGTGGACTTGAGRGGGAGGAGTGTCTTTAGTTTTAGTTTTTTTCCCCTTCCCATCTGGTTTTGTTTCCCAAACTATAAAGSTTACTATTTCCCTTAAGAGACTATTAAAAATATTTTTTTTTTAAATCTACAAAATAGTTGAGAATCTGAACTGGCCATTATGACTACTAATGGTCATAACAGCAGGCATTTCACAGGAGGGACTCAGGGAGCTCAGTTTCACCAGTCCATCTAATGCATTAGCAGTCTCTGTCCTTGTTATTRTTTTAATAGGATTTTCAGAATAAAATTGAATAGTATGTGCATCCAGAGAATGCTCATGCCAGGTAAAAGAGCAGTGTTTCATAATTTTGGCTTAGATGCTATCTAGCAACTTTTCGTTTTATTTTCAGTAAAGATGCATTTTAGAGAAGTAGAAATAATTTAATGTGGACTGATGAGTGTAAAACTAGAGACAAATAAGTCTAAGATTTGTTTAAGGATGATACAAATACTGCTATGCTAATGGATAAGAACCCTGAAATAGAACTGGTTAATTCTTTTGTTCTCAAGGCTGAATCACAATAACTGAACAAGATAAATTAAGCAAAGCTCATTCAGTTTATAGTAACCTTTTGTATTCATCAATGCAAAATTTCWTACCATGATTATTTTTTTACAAGGGATAGTGAAAACTTCATTTTTATTCATTTTCATATATCACATTTTGAATGAATTTCCTCCCATTAGAACATCCAGATTCTTCCCTGGTGTCTTTTAAACACRCCAGTTTGTTAACGATGTTCCTTCTGATACTTGCAGGCGAAGGCTGGAGAGCACAGCTACCTAGCATGGCCTGTGCACAGGCTTACCTTCTGCTGCRGCTATTTCCATTTCAGATGTGCCGTGGCTGTGCCTGGGGAATACCCTCGAGGAAAGCTTTGTCACAGGGAGGCAAATGAGGCTCCCCGGGGCAGCCCACCGCAGTGCTGCAGCTGGCCCGCAGCAGCCCAGCCCCGGCGCCCTGGCCCAGGGGCACTGCCGAGGCACGAGACGGGGCTCCGAAATTCTCTGYCCGGTTTTAATAAGGTCAAAAGATGCAGATGGAAAATGGCTCCTGATTGTCCTGATCCAATAGCACAGAGCAGGTTCTCCTACTGCATTAATAGTGACAGGTATAAATAACAGTCATCGGGTCTCTCAGGGATGGGTTTACAGGCCATCAAACAGCAACTATCAAAAGGAGACACAGCAGTTCATTTGAAACTGACATGCTATTTATTTTAATACTGTTAAAACTTGCAGAAAAATCTTGATTGTATTCTGAAACATCTGTTTTTCCACTCACAAAAAGTCAAAGAAGTACCTCAGTCAACAATCTTTAAATGAAATTTTAAAAAAGAAAAAAAAAAAAGCAAAAACCTTTTAAGTCTGGACAATATTTCACAGCTATTTTCTTTTTAAAGCTGGTCATGGTAGAATATTATGCTGATGATCATAATGCACACTCTTATTTTTGTTTCGGTTACATCCTAGCAATACCTAAAAACCACTTTAAAACTCAATGCTGCTTCAGTAAGTGCTGCAGCAAGAACAAAGTTTCTTCTGTGCACTGAAACTGTGTTTGAATGGGGTGGGAAGCTGTATGTTACTCTTAGATAGGATTCCAAAATATGCCCTGATCATGAAACTCAGTAATTCTGGTCTAAAATATTTATTACCTGCATAAAAAATGTCACATATAATGGGTTTTAGCAATATCACACAATGAATCCCAGGAGATRGTAAATAAATAAATAAAAACTAAGCAAGGCAGGTAAAATTAAATTGTAGTAGGAGTATTTTCAGGGGTAATTACAGGAGTCTGTCATTGCTGAACTTAGAGTAATAGAGGCAAATGTCAAGAAATTCAGCAGTCACATGGTACTTAATGAATATGAATGGAACATATTATACAGACACTGATCAGGTCTTTATGACTCATTTAAAATAAGATTCGTTTCAGGTTTAAATCAGAAATTCAATTAATTTGTAGTATACAAAGGATACTGTGTATCTTACTTAGATCTATTGTTTCGCTGCCTTTTGTTTCCAAAATTAGAATTTTGAGACTCCATGGGGGTTGCTGTCTTTTAGTTTGTTACTTWTAATCTAAGTGGTTAAATTGTAGCTGAAGATCAGCCAGAAAACTTGATACAGTATTTTTATCCTCGTCAGAAACAAAAGTGACTAAATACTGAAATGTTTTGAGGATAAGAGTATACAAAAAGTATGTGATCCTGATATCCCTGAATGTTTCATTTAACTATTTTCAACCAGCATGAAACATTTTGACATTTGTGGAAAGACACATTGCATTTCAGTTTGTCAGATCAAAGACAAATGTTTCGCTTGGACTTAGTTTTCATGTGTACCCTTGAGCTGTTCAACAGCTTCCTGGCATTTATACTCCATGCTCCAGTCCTTTCATGTGCTGAGTCCCTAACCCAAGTTGTGCTGACTTCAATGGTAAAGACATTTCTGCATCTGTAAGTATAACAGTGCATTGTTTTTGTCGGAAAGCAGAAAAACATTGGCAAAATTGTTTCCTGTGGAAAATGTAACTTTTACAGAAACAGCATTTTCCATTGAAACACCACATTTTTAGAAAACTTCCAACTAACTGCATTTAAAGTATATTTGAGGAGTGTTATTATGAAATCTATAAGTGCTAACATCTATTTTTTATCCTAAATAATTTTGATTACAAAGGATAGATAAAATTAATTGGGCTTTCACGTATGGGATATATTTATCCTAGTTTAATTATAATTTCAGTATTACATTATTAATTATACAACAACATAAAGTGTTATGGTGCATTATGGTTCTTTTGMATTACTCCAAATAGTGAAAGTCCAKGAGTCTGCAGATTATTGTAAAGGGGAGAAGAAACTGGTGACAAAGTGAGCAATCATTGTAATGTAGTCACACGAAATTACAAGGAATACACAAGGTCTTGTTTTGCTGGACAAAGGAGGTATTAAAACTGTCAGAGGTGATGTCCTTACTCAGAGCTGTAGGGTCCTTTCRCCCTTCCCTCCCACCCCAGTTCTTTGATTTCTTTCTGAAACATACTTTTGGGTAGATATGTGCTGGGTTTTGAACACAACTCCAAGCCACAGAGGCAGGGAAGCCAAACAGCTTTGATGTGAGCCTGTGCTCCATYTCAGCTGGAGGGAAACCTCTGAAGATTGGTAAACTGGGATGTGTGGTAGTCTCACCCATTGACTGGGCAGCACCATGGTATGCAGGCCAGGAAGCACATTTACCAATTTAGTCCATGTTTACCTTGTGGGAACATGAGAAGCCACCTTGGAACAGAAAAAAGCATCTGTCTGCCTTCCCTGCTGCAGCTGGAGCTGTGCACGGCAAGGGAAAATGAGATTTTAGCAGAGAAGCTGTAGGTGATTCACTTGTTTTTCTTCAAGGACCATACTTATATGGATTGTTAAGGCAAAACTAGAATTTTCTTCTACAGATTTGGGTTGAAACTTCCTGTTCTATCTGTAGGGTGAGTAATTCACGCTGTGTGTCTGTTTTTCCACCCCTCTTCAACAGCTACACAAATAGGCACTCATGCACACATGCTGCATTGGTCAGATGTCTGGGGTTAACCCAGATACTGTGAGCCTCAGATCAAAAGCCTGGGTTGAAATGCTATTTTTGCTGCTGAGGCTTGAGGTGTCTGTTCACAGCACAGACATGAGACAACTTCACGCACCATTTGCAGGGCTGTGGGAGATAAAACTGGTGCTATTTGGTTTGCAGCTCTCCCAGGTACAGGTACACATGCACAGGCAGACAATGCCAGGCACAGTTCTCCATGCTATTCCTAATTTCTGTTTCATATTTACCTTTGTTATGGCTAGTGACACGTGCCTAGTTTGGGGGCTTTTTTTGTCTTCTGAGACTGATAACCTTCTTATCAGTTAAACCAAATGAAAGGCCACGGTTACACTTGCTGGCTCACAACAGTTTGTTACAGCTGAGTTGCAGATTGTGAATGAGGCCAGACTAACAGCTGGGTCCTTCCCATGTCAGGCAATAACGACATCAGGTTCATCATTATATTTCTTTTCCTCCTCTATAACTCCGTTGTGTGAATAAATGAAAAAAACCATATAACATTCCAGACTTCCTTAATTGGYTGTGTAGTCTCAAGTATCACTTTTCTGAAGTTACCTGCCATCTGGCACTGGGAGCAGGTTTACCAGGACAACTGCTGAGCAAACAGCAACCTTCCTAAGCAGATGGAAATCCAGCAAGGTGGCATAGAAAAACTCTCTGATGATCCAAGCCCCAGCTATCCTTGCAGTCTCAGCTCTCTCTCTAATTTCTGTCTTTCCCTTTAAAGCTGCTTTTTGGTATTGTAGAAAAGGAGGTTTGGAAAAGGAGAAGGAAGAGAAGAATTAAAACAAGAACAGTAGATATCCTTGTGGCTCTTCAGGGCCAATTGATTAGCTTATTATGGAAGCTGGTGCAAAGGACATAGAGAGGAGACTGAGCACTGACAGCTGATGTGTTTGTGTGGAGTGCTCACTAAAGGCTTCACTAAACCTCAGCACAGAGCTGACGCCCTTTCCCAGCTCCTTCATGTGTCCTTACGTCTCTCTCCTGTATATTAGCTGATGAACATCAACAGCTAAAAAACCCAAACCCTTAATAAGATGCTGAAGTCTGCAGCAGGTCATGTGAAAGTGCTAAGCCTCTCAATTTTCCAGCCTACCCCTCTGCCAGAGATGGCTGTGTCTGCAGCAGATGCAGAAGGAAATGTGTGTCCATGCATCAGCTGCTACAGTTCAGGCTCCTATGCCGTATCTCAAAACTTGCCTGCACTAGGAAGATGGTGAGTTAGTAATTGGGCTGAGGGTGATAATTGCCATTGTACCCATTCTGCTGTGGCAGTGGTATTCTTTGGCAGCCTTCTAAAACAGTACTATCGTACACAACACAGGAGGATCAAGCTTTCTGTAGGTCTCTTTTGGTAACAAAGCCAGATTAATGGAACGATCAGAGAAGAAAACACACGGATTTTCTATGGACTTATATTGCAGCTGAGTGAGTTCCCCGAGCCGGTTCGATGTCCTGTCCGACAGGGTTTGTGTTGGTGGCACTGCAAGCGCCACACGCTCCCGGGGCAGGGAACGGGCAGGAGTGACTTAGCCGGGTTATKCTTCTCGGCTTGGACCCTTATCATCTGCCTGTGTGACAAACTTCTACTGGATCAACAGCATCTCTCAAGGCTGTGTAGATCTTCATCAGTAAAACTGCATTTTAAACGACTTCACTTGGATTATTTATTTATTAAGCTATAAAGATATACATACGCACACCTCCACAATTGCTTTACTTTGCTTAAGCAGAAGTGATAAATGTCATCAGGACACCAAACATGAAGGAGTTTAACATTTCCATATAACATTAGGAATGAAATAGCACATTGCCAAATCCTCCAACACCACGTAAGGCAGAGATTTTAGGCTCTCTGTGTTTAAAATAGGAAGGCGCGGGGTGCCTGAGCCCTCTCGCTGCGGTGCTGAGGGCTGCGGGACCCTCTCCCCGCCCGGCACCGGCCCGGAGCCCGCAGACATCTGCCGGCGGCACTTGCATGAACCAGCTTCGCCTGCGGACACTTTTGTTAAGTAGATCAATCATCCATCTATCTATCTGCTCACACATACATATATATACACACATATAATATATGTATACACACATCTCAAAAAGAGTATACGCTTACATATATATATATATATATATATATGAGAAATTGATATAAGCACACACACATATATACGCTAAATATACATACATAGGAGAGGAGCGGTCCCCGGTCAGGTGTCCGCGCCCGTCCCCTGTCCCGCCCCGCCATCTTCCCGCTGCCCGGCGTCCACCGGCACCACCGCGTCCACCGCTGCTCGGCACCACCGCGGCAGCGACCCCCGGGCACTTCCCACGGCTGCGGGCTTCCCACCCGCCGCGGGACCCGTCTGATCCGGGCGTTTCAGTAGGATGCTGCGTGAGCCCCCAGCCCCGGGACGCGGCACTGTCGCGACTACATGTCCCGACATGCCGCTGCCTCCCGGCGCGGCGCCGCGGGCACCCACCGCCGCCCATTGTGCTCCAGCCAGGGGAAACCGCGCTCCGCTCAGCCTCCCCCTAGCGCGCCAAGTGGTCCCTTCCAGCGCTCCATGAGGCGCCCTTCGGGCGGTCCCATCCATAGGAAACGGGAGGGGGGGGGGCCGGGGGGAGAGGGCGAGGCGTAGAGCCCAGCGAGAGCTCCCTCGAAGCCCGGCCGGCCAGTGATTGGCGTGCGCGGCCGCCAATAGGGCGAGGCGACGGTCGGGAGAGCCAATGGGCGCGGAGCACTGCCTGGTCGGGGCGGGGCACAGGGGAGAGGGCGGGGCGGGCCCTGCGCCCCGCGCGTGCGCGGGGCGGGAGGAGGAGGGGCCGTGTCGTGTCCGTGTCGGCTGCTTCAGGGAGGGTCGGGCGGAGGGAGGGGAGGATGGAGCGGGCGGCCGGGCGGCCGTGAGCGGGGCGGGAGCGGAGTCTGAGCGGGGCCAGCAGGCCGCGGGCAGGCCCGGGCAGGGGAGAGGCGAGCCAGGGAGGGGAAGGAAGGCAGCCGGGTGACGGGTCGTGCGGCGGAGGGGGCTCCGGGCGGAGAGCGGGCGGGCGGCCGGGGCTCCCGCTCCGCAGGGCGGCCGGCGGGGCAGGATGAGCCAGGAGGAGATCCTGAGGAAATTCATTAAGCGAGTCCAGGCCATGAAGGACACGGACCACAATGGGGAGGACAACTTCGCCAGCGACTTCATGGTGAGGGGCGGCGGCGCGGGTGGGGCGGGCGGGGCTCCTGCCGCCCCCGGGGCGGGGGGGGTGACCCGCAGCCCCTTCCCCATCCCCGCCAGCGGGGGGGTGCCGGGGCGGGCGGGCTCCTATCCCCGGGGGTGACCGGCTATTGTGTGCCCCGGAGCTCGACCGGCTCCCTGTGCCCACCGCCGCTTCGGAGCTCGGCTGGGGGAGGGAGAGTGTCCGCCTGGATCCAGCTCCTTCCTGCCCTCCAGCCCCGGGAGGTTTGTCACCGCGGCCCCGGCCCTTCCCCGCTCCTGGGCAGCTGGTGGTCATCGACTCTTGCAAAATGCACCGCGAGGCTCCTCGTCCTCCCGCCCCGCTGCTTCCCTGAGCACATAAAGGGGACGGAGGCGAGGCGGGGGGGCTGCGAGCGCTTCCTCGCCCCGGCAGCCCCTTTTCTGCAGGGCTGCCGTCTGTGATGGCAGCTGGGGATAATCGGGCACTYCTTCCCCTTTGATTTGCCCCTGTAGCTGCCTGCTTGAGATTTCCCTTCTTTCCGAGGAGATGTGTTAAACGTATTGATAGTCCTTGGGGGAATATTCATCTTCCCTTCGCTAACGTCTCCCATCCCCCATCGCAGCCCTGCCTGTATCCCTCGTCCTTTCTTCYTTCCAGATCAGTTCACCGTCAGCGTTTGGTTAACGTGTGCGCTCGGGGAAAAATTCTCTCGGAGAATTAGTGCTTTTCCTGGTTAATTTTAGCTGTTTAATAGGGCTGTTATAATATATCGGGAGTTTTATCTTTTCAATTGGTCGTCTGAGCTGTGAACAATAATTTTGATTGGGCAGATGTTGCTGGCACTTTTCAATATCACTTAATATCAAAATGCGGTTTGACCCGCAGAAGAGCTGAAGGAGAGAGGGTAGGAGAGAGGGTTAGTGCCCTCCGTATCTGTCTTTGTAGCTCGTTTTGTTATGTGTGGCTCTTTGGGATTAAAAGCACATCGTTAGCCCTTTAAGCTGTCAGTCTGTGCTAGTGCTCTGGGAAAAAAAAAAAAAAAAAGAAAAAAAAATTAAAAAATCTCAATGTAAGCGTCGCATCGGAGATTGTCCGAAATGTGGGGAGGAGGCCGCGGATGTTGCGCAAGGCGAGGGGCGTTGGGAGCGCTGGCAGGTCCAGGGCTGGAAGAGGAAGTGGACTTTGGGAAGTAACGAGTTCATCCAGGGTGGGGAGGGAGCCCGTGGGAAATCGGCCACGCTCTTTGGGCAGGATTTTGCAAATGCTAAAAGTATGCTGCTGAAACATCGGAGCGTGTGGGAAAGGAAGAGAGGAAAGTGTGAAGAACGCCATTGGAGCGATAGGACCCTTTTAAATCTTCACATGAGAGCTTAAAGGTTACAGACTTTGACAGAAGCTTTTTATTAAGTCATAGTTTTAGTAATGGTGTTGCTATTTAACACGAATTGACATCTTGCCTTGTACTGATGAGCCTGTCTTGTTCATGTAAATTATATATACTTTACAGAAATGCTGGCCTAGACTACTGCAAGATGAGGGACATTTTTAATAATCTCTGTGTTAAGTACTTTGTTYTAGATCTCCTAATCCACCTCTATGATTTCATATCTGATAATTATCCTGATGTTCTAGCTTTGTKGTCATCAAATTATATACAATAGATATTTTTATCATCCTTTCTTTGAAGCAGCACCCCTGTATGGAAAAATAGCTTTTGTTTCAATTTCTCTATTTGACAGCATGTTGTTTTTGTGGCTTTCAACAATATAGACAGTGTGTTTTCCCATTGCTTTCCTGTAGCAGCAAGAAAAGAGAATATGGGTAAAAATGGGAGAATAGGATTTATAGGAACTAATGGGCAAGACATTTCAGGAGAAAGATGCATTACCTGAAAGAGTGTTGAATGTTTTGGGGAGAATTGTGTTGAAAATTTCTTTTGTCCTTTAACATTTTGTATTTCAAACTTTCATATTTGATTTTTGTATCGGAAATTAAAGGAAACCTAGGAAATTAGGATCTTCAGTTCTAATATTCACCTTTATGTAATAAAGCAGACATAGATTAGCATGATGACAAGAATCATAATTGCTGATTTTTAAGGGTTTTTTTTCACTATGAATGTACTGGGGTATTTTGGGATGTTTGGGGTATGAGTTTTGGGGTGTATTTGGCTGTCTTAACAGGGCTGTGCTTAGGTCCTCTGATGTGATGCATAAAGAAGGAAAGAGAGGCAAAAGGGATTTAGGTTTCAGTATTCTGTTCAGTTAAAGAATGAGTAGATGTTTTTTGAGGGGTGAGGAGGGAGGAAGTTGTGTTATCTCATTTAAGTGCAGGATGTTCTGTGGCTGTTAAATAGTGGCAAGTTTGTGGAATAGGAATTGCTGTTACTCATCRCTTCATTTCCAAGTCAAAATGGAATCTAATATATGAATGGAATAGTGGGTGAATGCAAATGAAAACAATTCTTTACTTTAAGGTTTTTATTGCCTTTGAATGTGTTGAGTAATAGGCTTAGAGAGTTGTATATAGGGCCTGAGTGAATGAACTAAAAGTACATGCTGGGTGCCCAGGAGTGCTGGAGGAGAGGGTAGAGGAGCTAGAGGTGTGCACAGGTAGGCTGATAAGCCTGGCTGATTGCTATTGAAAGTCCAGAGTGTAGATGACTAAGACTGCAATTTAATAATGCCATTGACATACCTGGAAACAACTTCCTCTTGGAAGGTGGAAAGTTGATTATTACCCACTCCACCAGTGCCTCCCCACCTCCCCTCAACAGCAAGATAAACTCTATGATCTGGGCACCAGTGGCAAGTTTGTTACTGGAAATCAAATGCAGTTAATTAATTTGCACTAGGAAGTAAGCAGGACTCATTAGTAGATCACTTCAGTAGTCTGGGTGTGCACAGTTAGGATTAAATGAAGTGGATAGTTTGAAAACAGGACAGACATGTCTGTAAGCCTTGCCGGTAATCATGTGTATGTGGACATGGGGCAAGTGGGCTTTTTTCCAAAATAATATAGGTTAGAACTTTGCTACCATGGTTGCAGTACATCCAGGAGTATATATTTTCCTGGGTTTTTGCTGACATTGCTGTTTGGGTAGAAGGAAATAAGTATAGGTTGCTTCCTCTTGGTGTTTCATGGTGTATGAATACAACCAGCATGGTCTAGGTTCTGATTTTTTTGTTATGAACATGTGTATTACATCAAACAAAGGTTGGAAGTCAAAGTTCCATATGGAGGAACAGAAAACATCTATTCTAGAATTTAGAAAGATCTTGGTAAATATTATTTGCTGATTTAATTTTAAATTTTGATTACCCATGATTAATGCATTTTTGTTTTCTTATGTTATAGTCATGACAAAAGCATCCTGACGCTCATTTCTCTTGTTTGATGTAGACTGGCATTGTTATAGGAGAAGTGAAACATGAATAGTGTGAAGTTTTACCTTCAAAAATCAGATCTTTCAATTGTTTTGTAGTATATGACAGTCTTGCTTCATCTTTTGAGTTATATATCTGGCTAATCTGTTGTCATAGAACACTGTGTATGGCTGAGAATGKTTTTTTTGTGATGGATGCTGTGTAGGGGGCCCTCAGCTGCTGTTTGGAGGAAGTGGTGTCAAAATGGTCTTGTCTTAGATCATCAGTGTAAATAACARTAATTTTTTTTAACGACTTTGTTACACCTAGTCACAAATCTCTGTACCTTTCATCCAAGAGGGCACAGGTAGCTAACTCAACTGAATATTGTGTGTCTATGTTCTGTTCAATTTTAGATGAAACTTTTAGGTTTGTAAATGGTAAAGTACTCAAGTTGCTGTTTTCTGAAGTATGAAAGGGAATTTGAATAGTTTGAAACAGGTAAAAAACTAGTTTCTATGCTTTTTACATCTAGTTGGTTTGGGTTTTGACATTTTTATATGTAAGCACTTCTTGTTTTGTGAAAGTGCTATTTAAAAAAATGGGAGATGGAATGTGCTTGACTTGTGAGGATAAAATGTAGCTGATCATAGGAAGTGCTACACCAGATGTTTTAAAACTTGCTTTGTGCATTTTTTAAGGCTTTTGTCTTTGTTTTGTTTTTGGTCAGTTTTCTTAGGAAAAGGCACAATTTCTAAAGTGCCTAAAGGCTGTTTAAAATGAATGAACAGTCTACACTATGCTAAATCASTGATTAAAACTACTAAGATAGATAGTGAAAGTCCACATACTGAAGCCAGTCATGACATAGATTTTGTTCTGGTTCTGGAGCAGCATTAGGGATACCAGAAATACCGATCCAACTGTAGCACTTCAGAAATGCCCCTCTTAAAGCTTCTCTGTGAATTAATGTGCATTTGCATAAGCCTTTCTGATTCAAATACTATTARTGCACCTCTTGAGTATCTGTGAAGATACTTTTCAAATTTATAAGACAGGCATATAATCTGGAAACTTATAAAACATTYATTTTTTTTTACTATCTCTGCAGTTATTTTAAGATCCCACTGTATAGACATTTTTGGAAGTGATGTTTTCTAGTATCTAATGAGTTTGGTGCTTGTAATATATTGTTAGAAACACCAATGCTTTGTGTTATAAAATGCATGCTGTATTCTTCAAGAGATATTTGTACCTGGTTARACTGGGAGAAATGCTTTGGTGGAATCAACTAGATGGTAAACTGTTTCTTAAAACTTCAAATCCAAGATTTAATTGRTGTAAGCAGAGGTTTACGTGGAATTCTTGTAAATTGGGTTCTTCTGAAAAATCTGTTTACAGCGCTTCTTTTCCCTAGAGTGTGACAGAAGGGATATTTGCCTTGGAGAAAATGACCTGTAAGTGTGTTGTACAGCTGATCAGTCATAAGGAACTCTGCTCTTAGCAATCAGTTAATAGGTCATAGGCAACTGTCACTTCAGATATGCCTTGTGCATTTTTATAATTTCAGGGTTAAACAATGGATCTGTTAGAAGTCACCTTTCATATTATGCTTAAATTTGCTTGTGAATGTATTTTTAAAGTTTTGTTTCCATCAATTGTTTTTCAGCTGGATGCTGTTAATTTGTCTGTGGAGGGCACACCCCAGCACATGACCCCATTGTGTGTGATTGTAGTCATCAGGGCCATTCATAAAGCTTCTTTTACATGGACCAAATCTGGTTGGAGCAATGTCACTGAATAGTCATTTCAGTAAGCCCAGACTTTAGAGGCTTCTGAAATTTTGTGAAATACTGTTCATTCAATGTTATATGAAAATACAGTTTTGCGGGAACARTCATTCAGTTTTAATATTCAGCTTCTTTTTCCCCTTCTGAGGAAATGAGTGCTGKTTTTGTTGCTTCAAAGATGCCATTSTGAATTTTCATAGAGGTGGTTGAACACAGCCACAAAGCTGCTGTGGTGACCCTGGGGTGTAAGAACTTGCAAACTCTGCCTAAAATTGCTGTTCTTTCAGCACATGAAACTAAACCAAGTCAGTTAGGCAATGCTCTGGGTTGTGTCAAATAGCTTGTGTGGTAATAAGTTCTGTTTGCTCATTTTCGAAAGACAGCAGTGTATAATTCTACTGTTCTCATGGAATAAAGGGTTATGTATGGATTTTGCAGAATATTWAAGAATTGTTCAGGAGGTAATGTTGACCTTGCACCTCATGGCATACTGCATGCGCTCGAAATAATTTAAATAGCATGTCAAATGCATACTTTGTTTTTATTCTTGCCTCAATTCTRCAGCACCTTTTGCTGTATTTAGTTACATATGTATATAGATAGATAAGTATCAGTAGATACCTATATATGGATATGTCTCATGTGAATGAATTATGGTCTCATCATATGACCATAATTCATCAACCTTAGACCCTAATCTATAGTTCTGTAGCTATGCATTTGTATAGGCATGGTTGTAAGTCTGTGTAGTACTCTGCATATGTAACACTGATCTATAGTATGAATTTCTTGGTTTGGATTACATGTAATTTACTTTAAAATTGCAGTAAGTTCAGGTTGTTTTTCCTTGATGCTGTTATAGCTAAGTATAAGTTATCAGCTCTGCGAGCAGGGGAAGGGTAAGCAGATATTCAGATTATCTAATGTGTGTACATTTGTTGATCATGAGTGCAACAAAAGTCTGAGGCTTCTATATTAATCTCTTAAAGCCATTAGTTTGTAATAAACAGAAATTATGTTCTGTCTTCTTCACTGTTACTATTTAAGATTTGTGGATTTTCCATTGTGTATTTCTACAGTTTGACTACAGTRTGCTTAGTAAAAAGGACTTTTTGGCATAGGGAAAATAGTAATACATTTCTTAGTGTTGGGAAAACATGAAACTGTAGGGTTACTTTGGGTATGCATTTCTAGAACTGAAATCAGATGGTAGATGATGGTTTTTTCTTGGTCTTATATAACAGCCCTTCAGTTAGGGAGAGGCATCAGTGTTAAAGGTCAGATAAGGAACTGASTAAAGCACAAGTGAATTAGGTAGAGCAGGAGCTCTTTGTGCCAKTAGGAAGTGCATTGTTTGTATCCTGGTGTTTTCCTCAAGCTGTTGCACTCCRCAATTGCTGTGGTTATGCCAGCAGCACAAGCTTGGGTAACTCAGCTGTGTGTGTTTGCCCTAAATGAAGCATGGACCTGCATTTCTGTTTCTTTCAACTAGSACATGAATGTTGCAGAGAGATTAAGCTCTTTGTTTTCCTGCTTCATCTGACAAAAAAAACCTTGCTAATACAAACTTAACTCATGAATTATTTGTTCAAATTYGAGCAATCAGAATGTGTTTATGAGAAGAGAGCCACACTCTGGTGTGGCTGTGGACTTTTGGATCTGGAACCTGGAGCACAGAGAGCAGCTGCATTGTTGGAGCTGTGTCTGGAGTCCCTCTGCACCTTTAGAAACCAGATTGTGTTCAGACCCAGTATTGATGAGACAATATGAGTGCAAAGCCAGTAGCTTTACTAGGGAAGCTGAGAGTGYAGCAAGGTAAAGTAAAAGTTGTAAGAGCAGAAAAGCACAGTCAGGACTGGCAGGATTTAGGACTGTCATTCTGGGTTGGAAACTTGTTTAAAGTATCTCTGAATGTCAGGATGTTTCAGTCACTGAGGTTTGCATAGGAAGGTTACTGCTTGTGTCCCTGAGGGCCTTGTTCTAGCTGCTGTTTGGTCATCAGCTTTAGAATGAAAAAAATCTTACACAGCTAAAAAGATCAAGTAGAGAAAAATGTTTCCCAAAAGGTACCAGATAAATAGAGGTATAAATGGATGACCTAGTTTAGCTGACCTAATTTTTGCTCCTATCTGTCCTCCCACAAGCCAATACTTTTAATTTCTTTAAAAGGACATTTTATTGGTGTTAATTTATGGGAAGACTTAAAGACAATATTGTCCTAATGGAAGTGTCTTGTGAAAGTAAAACCTAGAAGAATTGAATTATCAGCTCTAAAAAGTAGCAAGGCAGTTACTTCAGTGGGGGAAAATATCTGCCTATTACAAGATGACTGAAGCTATGAATGATGTTGCCTCATGGGCTACGCATGTCATTAGGAACAAAGCAAATAAAGAAATATGTTGCATTCATTCAGATTTCTGTAAGGAAGCATCAATAATTTTGAAGGAAATCCTGCCATAATGCTTCTGACAGTTAATTTTCTATATTAATTTTACTTCTGAGCTCCTTTAGTTCTGCAGAAAGAATTGAAATGTCTAGTGTTAGGAATGGGCCAAGGGTAACTAACTACATGAGTARACTGAAAGTTTTAAGTGCTGTATGGATTGGTTGGATTGTGCTATTTTTAATTTGCTGTGATTTGGAGAAATCTTAACACAGTTGTTAAGGGTATCCATATAACTTGTGTTCCCTCCTTTTTGGAAGAAGGTCTATATGCTTTATGTTTTACATGTTGGAGAGCAGGCCTTGATTCCTAAACATTATTGAAATTTATTTGTTTTAATTGCCTGATCTTTGCTATGATTTTTGGTGTCTAAAGTCATGGTTTGGAAAGCACCAGCCTCCAAGGGGAAGTTAGCTTAGTTAAAACCATATTGCTCTAAAGAATGTATGTACTACTTTAATCTCTTCCACTTAGTTATGACACTGAATTTGTCATTTTAAACCAAACTTTTTTACATTAACTTCCTTTTTATGTAGTCTTGTAAGGTGTAGCTGAGTTTGTTTTTCTGAGGTCACAGTACAGTGGTATCCTTTTAAACAATTTTACATGTTGCTGCATTTGTCCTGCTGACTTGTCATTCTTGCTGCCTCATGTGGATGACATCTGCTTTTTGTTTTTCTTCTGAAAACACACAGATGTTTTGGACTCTTTGTGATCACTAGAAGAACAGCTTTTATGTGGATCAGTGGAAGAATGGGGTTTTTGGGGATCTGGAGAGGTAAATGACCATATTTCAGCTGGCAAGGCTTGTCCCTCTGGGCAGCTAATGCAGCCAAAGAGAGGCTGAAAGGAATGTGGTGATAAATGATGTCTTATGTTCCTGCTTTTATTGATATTGAGCAGTCAGCACCTCTGCTATTGGTGCTATCCTTGCTATCTTTCTTATTTGCTTTAGGGTCAATATAATGGGTGAGAAATTAATTTCTTGTGCTGAGCTAGACTAGTTCTAGGTTCTGGTTCATGCACATTTTTCCTGGACTTACTGGCATGATTTCCAGCTATTTGTCACATTTGAGAGTCTCAGGGACCTGTTTCAGAATTTTTGTATTGTTTTCCATTGTTGATTACATTTTAAAATACATTTTGTCTTCCATTACGAGAGTATGGTATTTTTTTATTCTCCTGGTAGTTCTTGGAGGACACAGCTATCTTTGAACAACTCTGTTCCAAACTGAAAGGATGTTTCATGGGTTTCCTGTCCAAGTGTTCAGAGGACTTGTCAGTGTAGATTATGCATCCTGTTTAAATGACTGATTGCTGTGGGAACTGCCCTGYTCTTGAGAAGCCTGAATAGTGTTCTACCCTGTCCTAAATGTTTCACTTCTTATTTGATTATGTTTGACTTTGTAATGCTTAACTCTGTGATGGAACAGTGTCTTTTTTTCCTCAAGTGTGTGGGTAGCATGTGTGGTACTTGGGTATAGCTTCCTGCTTAGACAGATGTTCTTAGTGGATTAATTGTCTAGTTGTTTCACTGCACAAAACTGAGAGATCAATTAATATAAAAAGCAGAACAGACAGAAGAACAAGTGATAGGAACAGTGCASTGCTCTCAGACTGTGGGTAGGCTGGGTTGGAAACGGATGACTGGCTGCTGTGTGGCTGAGTAAAATTAATCATGGAGATGTCRCAGTGGTAAATGTATCATGTCCTGCATGTTTGCAGTGCACAGCTCTTTTTTTTCTTACTACTGTTTTTACATTTGTAGAAAATAAGTTATTCTTCCTATATTTTCTAMTTGAATCTTTGCCTTCATGCATGGGAAGCAGGATTACAACTGGAATGCTTTCTTTATTACTTACTCCCTCTTTTATATTCTGATTATTTTAGCCAATAGGTAATTGTTAATTGAAATGAATACAGTTGTCTAGTGGGAATGCTCAGGGGAAACATTTAGCTCAAAATAAAGCTGGAAAAGGAAACRCTGTTCTGGAGGGAAGGGTATATGTAGGTTAGTTGAACTGCTTCAAGAAACTGAGCATTCCTGCAGAGTTGAATTAATTATAAATTGTCTATAGGGCAGCACCCCTATTGCACAAACTGCTAAAGGAAGGAAATAATCTCTTAGGTACTGTGAATGTCCCCAGATAGCTCTAAGTATTCAACAGTTACTTCTAAGATGCCAAGTTTAGTAGTTTAGGTGGTTWCACAAAACTGTGTGGATTTTTATTATGACCAAATTAGACTGTAAAAACAATTTTAACTRATTTTCTTTGAGATTGCATAAACAGAACTGTGATGTTAATGGACATATAGGGAACTATATGAAAATGTTAATGGAGAAAAATGTCTGGTTTTAGGCRGGTAGAAAGGACTTGGAAAGTACTATAGGAATTTACTTTAGTAAAGAAATGGTGTTTTGTAGATGCTTTATTTTTCTGTAATTCCTACTTCRTGAAGGCTAGGCCCAGAAGGGAGAAATACATGTTGTTTCCTTTAATAGCTCTTTGCTACAGAATTGCACCAAGTGCTACACAGGCGCTTAAAGCTTTGGACACGAGTCTGCTTTTCAAACTGAGTGTTCTGAAAGAAGTTGTTATTAAGCTGCAGGTTAAGCCCTATCACAACCTTTTATATTTTCCTTATAAACAGAAGAACTTTTCCAGAGGCTATTCTACAGAACTGCTGTGGAAATTGCCCTGGCATTCTGTAATAACCTTGCTACAGTTGCTTCTTCAACTGGTACCATCTATTTTCTTAATATTTTGACTAAGATGATGAAATGGGAGCTTTCATTTCTTTTCCCTTTTGTGGTTGCAAATGCAACCAATGCAGCTTGCAAATTGTCTGAGATGTCAACTTCCTATTTTTGTTGTTCTGAAAAGAGCAGGTAAAACTGTGGYAGAGAAGCCTAGTTGTCTTTTTTACAAATTACAGAAATCTATAGCCTCTTGATAAATGATTTAAAAGGAGAGACCAATAACGCTGAAAAAATGTGTGTATCCCAAAGTCAGCAAACTGTTGCCATAAATAAGTGTAATTTTCTAAAGGGAAATAATATTTCTAAAATGCTAGCTAATTCCATAACTAATTCTAATATGGAATATCCTGAACAAGAGCTTGCATTTAGTACCTTATACGTGATCAAACACTACAGTACTTTTGGTGCAAAGCTTTAGCAACGTGCCTTTCTGCCATGGCAATTTAGAAAGCATTAGCACTGTTTAAATTGATGATCCTGTGAAAATGAAGCCAGCATCCTGTTTCTCCAGCCTTACAGCATACATAATGGGCTTCCCTTCTTGGATTCATAGAAAAAGTGTTCTCTGTCTGGCACAGTAAGATAATATGATCATCCAATGCAAGTATGTGGGTATAAAAAAATCTCAATGATGATGTCTTTAGCTATTATGGAGAGAGGTAACTTCTAGATATATTAAGTGTATCTGAGGTCAGGATATGTTTAGAAGTGAGAAAAGCAGCAATGAAGTAACAAGGGAACTCAGTGAAGGGATATAAGTAGGTAAAGAACTTATTTATTTCTAGAGACAGTACATTTTGAGCTAAAACTGACCGTGATTTTTTGCTAAGTAGAGGATCTTGTAGGGCGTGTCAGGGAGGCACTGGAATTGGCTTTTGTAAATAAATGCAAAAATTAGTTCCTTCTATTCTTTGAGTGCCATGTGTCTTGTTTTTTATTGCGCTGTTGTATTACTTACCACTTTAACACCCCCAGAACTTGATGCTGAAGTCAAGAGTTCCCATATTGTGTACGGATGGTGTAGATGAAATAATTTGCATGGAACACTTGAATAAGATAAATAATAAAAAAGCAGACAATATTTACTTGTTATCTTGGGTTTTTTTCCCCCTCCTTCCACCACTAACAGATTCTTTTTAGTGTGGTACTGGAATCTGGTGTTTATTGGTGACAGCTGAGAGGGTCRTGCTGGAGAAGTTTCTGGAGAACTGTCTCCTGTGGGAGAGTGTTCCCATGCTGGAGCACAAGAGAGGGACTTGTCTCCCTGGGCAGTGGCAGAAGAAAAACATGTAATGAACTGACTGTCACTCCCATTCCCCATCTCCCTGCTCTGCTTGGGAGGAGGACATGGAGCCTGGGAAGGAGGGAGGGTTGGAGGGAAGGGTGTTTTGGTTTGTTTTGCTTGTTTTTAATATTTGTTTTACTTCTCATTACTTCTTGGTAGTAAATTCAGTTAATATCCCCAAGCTGAGTCTATTTTGCCTGTGTTGGTTGTCAGTGAGTGATCTCTGTGTCCTTAACTCATGAGCTTTTYGTTATATTTTTCTCTCCCCTGTCCAGTTGCAAAGGAGAGGGGTAGAGTGGCTTTGGTGGGCACCTGGTACCAGCTGGGGTCAACCCACAGCAGCTTACCAACTCCATACGCCTGAGCTGCAGATCTGTTTGGATGGAGATCCCAGCCTTCTCTCCTTCCTGTGGTTGGTAGGGTAGTGGGTATAGGATTGTCATATTATGTGAAAAGTTAAGTACATAAAATCTTTTAATTTACCAGCTGTACTTGAAAAACTCTTAAAATTCACAGCAYATCTTGCAAAACCAAAGTTATCAGACTTGCTTCTGGACATTATATCAAAGGCCATGAGGGARGGATTTTTGTGGAAGACAAGACAAATGCTTGCTCATGTGAGCTTCCTCTTGTATTCATACTCTTGTCTTTGACTTGTCTTTAGCTTATTGGATCTAGCTTCTGGACATTATATAAACAAGATATCCTTCAGGAATTCTGTATTTATGTCAGCTAGCTGTTGAATCATCCTATGAAGTGTGTAGTTTTCCACTGGGCACAGTACTTCTGTCAGACCTTATGCAAATTGCAACATGCATTTTTGAGCCATATCAACTCTGATCTGTCTTGAATGTTTTAATTATGCTCCTCTCTTTATGTTGTGATTGGATTTTACTAATTTTTTTTTAATTTCTGTTTGTGCTACCTTATCCCTGGGCTGCTAAAATTATTTCCTTWTTTTTTTGAAACCTTTGGTTTTTACTGATTGTGGATGACAGAAGCCATTGCATGATGAGTGGAAAACCATGTGAATAAGTTTCATACACTTCAACTTTGCTGACTCCTAGATTAGAAGCTCTTCAGAATAAGCTTTATCTTCATATTGTCATGGATTTGATGAACTGAAGGTAAATGATTATCTATAGTATAGTTTGGTACCCTTTTAAGGTTGTGAGTATTGCATGATTAGTTGTTGGATTATAAGAAAGTGTATGTGTGGGTTTTTTGTCTTTTTTCTTAATTGAATGGTCAAAGTAGAAATGGCTAGTCTATTTGGGTCTTGGTTTTAAATTCAGAGCAGAGTAGCTTAGCCACACATTTTATTGACCTTGTTATCCTCTTAAAGAGCAAGTTACATTTATAAATGTTACCTGGCTCTGATAGTCRCTGGTTTTTTAATGAATGTGGATAATGAGATTTAACCAGACTGGTTTAAATGGTCTTTTAAGAATGTTCGTGCAGTGTCCCTTATGAATTTTCTTGTTGTGGTTTGTTCATTTCACCAGGAATAATATTTCAGGGATTATATTGGACCAGGTAATATTGCTTATGGATCCTTTTCCTCAAAAGAGCCACTGTAGTGTTGAGCTGTTGTCTAAGCTTGCTTATTACAGAGATTCATGGAGACCAAAGCCTAATTTGAGTATTCAGAAATAAATATTGAGTCCTGACAGCTACGAGGRATGCAGTCAGTATTCAGAGGGAACAGCAGTGAGGCTTGCACTGGGGCCAGGATGCAATCTTCTAGTAAGTGGTGCACTTCAGCACGCTCACATCCTCTGCTATTCACCATAATGCAGCCATAAGAAGCACTTGCATCCTGATAAGACATTGTGATACTTCACTGCTCCTGTGAATTAATTTGCTTTGGCTGTGGAATATGTGTTTCTGTATTTTGCATTTGAAAGCCAGGACTTAGCAATCCTGTATGTCTCATCCTATTACTTGTCATGCAGTTACTGTCTCTTTAGAACAAACGTGTATTCCTGTCTGGGCTTATTAGCATTAATAGCTGTTCTGGGTGCCCAGAGGAATACTGATGCACAATGCTAGAAACCAGGAATGAGAAGAAGGTAGCCTTTAAGGGAAGTCACAATGGAAGGATTAAAGAGRGCATTGCTTTAGAAAAATGCTACTGTTCTTTAAAGTCAAACTGCAGCAGCAGATACAGAAGTTGAGATTGAATTTAACTGATGTGCTGAAAATTAATTGAGGTCTTTTAAAGGTATGGATTTGGTTTGGAATGCTGCCACTTCCATTAAGGGAAAATAAGATTGAGAAATTTTGAGACCTATTTAACTGTACTTAAATAATTCTCCTAGTAGTAATTGTAGGGAATTCTGATATTTGGAAAGGGTCATTGTTTCTCCCCAGTCCAAATTTCATGCAATATCTATAGCCTCTTTTCTAGCTAGAAACACTGCTATGGGCAGTCCTCAACATCTGCAGGAATTTAYAAGTTTGGTTTTTTGTATGACTAAAGGCACATCTATTTCTATGCTGAAGAGCAAGTCACATAGTTTTCATGGCTGTAAGCAGCAATGCTACTTGTTCCTTTTAAGCTGTTTAGTGCTATGTAGCCTCATTTTTCCCAGTTGCCTGTTTGTTTTTTTTTTTTAATGTCCCACTTTGGTTTAATATTTGCTATCTTTGTGAGATTTTAAATTCCTTTCTTCCTTATTTAACTTCTCCTGAGAGTGGCTTTGATAGATTGGAGGAAATAACTTTGGTATTGCAACTTTGTTTGTTTCCTGTATTTTATCTACTTRTTTTGTCTTTCTGAAGAGCTGTGACTAGCAGTTTCACAAATTTGGAGATTGGAGAAATGACACCTAATTACACTTACAAATAATGGAAATGCAAGTTCAGTAGTAAAATGCTATAATGTGTATGTTTTTTGAGGGAGGTAAAACAACATTTTGACGAAGGAGGCAGCAGAGGAGAGTAAAGGTTAGGAAGAAGCTGTTCAAAATGAGGAGTTTGTGGAGATTGCATTGCATTTTAGTGACCTAAAGCAGGAAAGGTGTTCGTGGCTTATTTGTGTGCAGGTTGGCAGCCTGCTGCTCTCTCCATGACTAATGTGTGTTGAGCAATGTACTGAGTTGAAAGAGACAGTAAAAATGTGGAAGAAGGTCTGCTTGTGCCAGGAGCTGTCACCAGCATTTTGCATTCAAACAAGGCCTGGCTCTGGTCTCTGCAGGCAGTGGGGCTTTGTGATGCCAATCCAGTGGCTGCTGCTCTTCCAGTGTCCACTGACAGTGTCTCACCAAGTCACACTGTTAATTCTGTGGCTTTGCTGAAATAGGTTCTGGTTTTCCAGAATTAGAATGTGAATTTAACCACAGCTCAGAATTTTTTTTAATGTAGATGTAAGCCAAGTAAAGAGCAGCTTTCCTGTTCCTAGATGGGCAAGTGTGGGCTGCAGCCAGTGTCCCTAGCAAGTTCCTGTACAGACAGCATTTGCTCTGAGATGAGGAAGGAATGACAATAAAGGAGGTTAGTGGTTTAGGAAATAAGATTAAAGCGACAGAATTGGAGTAAAAAGCTAAGAGGTGAAATAATGTAATACAAGAGTGAAATATTGTTAAAACTTGATGCAAGAGTTAGAGAAAATCTCAGTATATAATTAGATGTTGTCATTGATATTAACTATTGCCTCTGGAAAAACAGGAAAGACAAACCAGCTGACCCCTGTCTGTAGGGTGGGAGTGAAACCCTGTCCTTGTGTTGGTTCATTGTACCAGAAGCTGAACAGACTTGCATTAATGAAGCATAGCTCATACCAAACTTAAAGAATCCCAAAGTTATAAAGAAAAAACCACTCTCTCCTTATCTTATTATCATGTAGATCATCAAAACCTGTCTTTCCTGTATTCCATTTGTTAGCTTCTGCCATATACGATGGAAGGAAGCAGGTAAATAGCGGTTTATGCATTTGTGGTTTTAGCTAGAGGGAAACTTCTTTAAAATCTGAAGTATGCCTTAGAATTGTATCCAAGGTGGTAACTTGCCATTTTCTACAAGGTAGGAAAGCCTAGAATCTACCTTAGCTGCTTTTTCCTTTTTTGATGTTTTCTTAAAATAAGAAACCTGTGGTTTCCATTCAGTCTCATGAATCCTTTAGCATTTGTAATTTACAGAGTTTGGGCGGTATCTAAACATTTAGGTACGTAATTAATAATAATGAAATCAGACTCAATAAACCATGAAAGAAGTATTGCTTTGCAAAGGCTACTTGTGTGCTGAGGTGATGGGCTTGTTACTTGAACACAGTAAATTAGTTGAATATTAGCAGGAGAGGTTTTTGGTACAATAGAATAATATTAATTTGGTTGTCGTATTCTGCCTGGAAAAGACCTCAAAATGTTCTAAACATTTTTAGAGTTTTTTGGGGGGAGGTGTAAGGTGTCTGGGGTTTTTTTTAGTGCTGCTGGAATTAGAATCTGCTACACATGGTACAAGAGTTATATTCATAATTAGGAAAGAAGATGAGTAGATAAATCCACAGATCACTGCGTGTGACCAACCAATTGTGTTAGCAAGGTGGATCAAGATGTGATCTAAATAAGGCTTACAGGAAGTGCTGAAGAGTTGGAATTTGGCCAGGATGTTCCCCTGGTTGCCTTTTTTTGCTGTTCTCAAGTACTACTTGTTCATTAAGATTATCAAAACAATTATCTTGGAAAGAGATGGACTAGCAAGCACAGTGTTATTGTAGGGCATACATGCACATGGGAAATAAAAGCTGGAGTTATTTCTGTATTGAGGGCAATTTTCTTGAGATTTCTTTGGATTTGCAGCGTAAGAGCAAAAGGGTAAAACTGTCCTAGACTTGCATGGGCAAATAGAATCTGAGTAGAAGACAGACAGTCCTTTAAAAATAACTTGGTTATAAAAAATGAACAGTTCAAGTGATCATAACTGCAATTGTGGTGGTTGGGAGAAAATAACATGAATTAGATTTTTGTTTTAATCCTTTTGAGGCAGTGCAATGCAGTCTGGTGTACACAGTGCAATAGGTATATTAGTAATGAGGKAGGAAGATGAGATAAATTTTAGGGTCATATGATACTTTTCAGGTTCTTCATCATATTAAAATGATGCAATGTGTCAAATCAAATATGCACCTAGTCTAATACTTTATTGTGACTGTAGGATACTGTGAGAATGCCAGGAATGAAATGGAGCCATCCTCCCAGTCTTTCTCAGTGGCARATTCTGAGTAGAAGCTCAGACTGTGTCCATAGTAGCAGCAGGTTGATGAGCACAGGACACCAGAGCCCACCCCTGGTCAGGACAGTGGCTGGTTCTGCTACCTGGCAGGTTTCAGCTGGCCTTGCTTGCAAATGTTTCACTTTTTTGATTCTGTAAAATTTCCTTTCATTCAACTTCCCCCATTTTCTTTTTTTTTTTTTTTTTCTCTAAGAGAAAAAGTTGTGGTGATTTTTTTTTTAGCTTTTTCCTGTCTGGCAAGAATAACAGAGCGTGCAGTAACTATAAGTGGTTCTTTAGGATGTGTCTTTAGCCAGGTCCTGTGCTCTTTCAAATTGGCTTCAAGGTGTTTTTCTTGCTGGGGGGTTGAAAGATTGTCTGGCAAACTGATCCAATATCTTCAAAAAGAAAGAAATCTGTACTTCATAACCCTCTGAAATACTTAATTTCTTTTTTTTTCCAACATCATAGCCTTCCCAGTCTCCTCCACAAGAACCAAGAGGTTACTTGTGTGTGCTACCACTAYAGTGATAATTTCCTTGTATAGGTTTCTTACAATCCTGGGTGCATTAAAATATAACATAAAAACATGGCTTGTTTTTTCTCACCTTCCTTGTTTGTCTGTCTCCTTTTGTAATGCATGATGCTGCTTCCCCTCTGGCATACCCCTGCCTGTCAGCCCAACATAATTTCTAGAGGTGTCATTAGTTTACAAGTATGATCCTGCAGTCAAGTTTAAAATTCCTTTTATATCAGTATTCTCCTTTTAGACTTAAATTTAGACACCCTAGAAGAGGTCAGGCAGCTGGACTAGATGATAATGTTAGGTCTCTTCCTACTGCAATATTCTATTCAAAACTTAATTTGGCTTGATATCTAGATGTAGTGCAGGTGRATAGAAAGTTCTACCCATTTCTTCTGACAGCAGTCACTTAATGTGCCTGAACTTTGACTTTGCCTCTGCCCTTTATTTAGGGTGTGGTGTTTCATGCCTATCACAGAGGATTTCGCACTGTGCTGTAATAATTTACACTRTTGCTTCCAAGTCTAAGCTTCTTTAAGCCTGACTTATATTTTAGTAGAGGTGGAACCCATTCTTGTGGTTTGGTGGGTTTTTTTTTGTCCCAACCACTGGTTGGTGTTTTGGAGTATTTCAAGAAGTAGGAAACAGAAATAACTTAATCTTTCAGGTTTTTTAACACTCATGTTCAGCATCCTGAAAAATGTCAGTAATGTTTCACWAAAGAGTTCTTAGTCATGAGGTTCTCAACTCTATTGGCTGAGCTTTGTGTCTGGTGCTATATTTGTTCTGTGTCTCCTACCCACAAATGCTGCTGTTACTGGCTGCTTCTGTTGTGGCCCAGGGATGCTTTATAAGAATTTCCTCCTGTACAAGTTGGCCTGATAACCAAGGACTGCCAGCTGCCCTATTTCCATTGGGATCCAAGGTTTTCCTCTGCCCAAGAGGACACTGACATCTAGTGGATGGGTTCCACTGACACAGGGCAGGAGAGCTGCTGCTTAGTGGCTGTCTTCTAAACTTTTCCTTAATTTTTCTTTCATTTAGATCTTTGGCATTGTTAGGAAAAAGGAAAAAAARGAAAAGCCCAGTCAATTTTTATGTAACTTTGGAGTTTAAGGAGGGAAGTCTGTGCAGTCAAAKTAGTTACCTGTGTTTTGTTGTTGCGTTTTGAGGTTTTTTGTTCCTTCAAGTCACCGGCATATGAGCTTTGGTTGTTTGTAATAAAATAATTCAAGTCAGGGCATTGGCACTTGTCCTCCCAGCCTGTGAAGAACATAAGTTACCTGTGGAGCACARCAAGAGGTAAATCATAAAATCATTGAGTGGTTTGCATTGGATAGGACCTTAAAGATCATCYATTTCCCCTGGCCCTGCCGTGGGCAGGGACATCCTGCTCAAAACCCTACCCAGCCTGGCCCTGAACACTTCCAAGGATGGGGCAGCCGCAGCTTTTATRGRCAACCTGTTCCAGTGTCTCACCACCCTCACAGTAAAGCATTTCTTCCCAATATCTTAGGAAGAAATATGTCTTCCTTATATAAATATATAAGGAAGAAGAAATATATTACCTTGTACCTGCACCTGCCCTCTTTGAGTTTGAAGCCATTGCCCGTGTCCTGTGGCTGCATGTCCTTGGAACAAGTCCCTCTCCATCTCTGGTGTTGGCTGCTCTAAGGTCTCCTTGCAGCCTTCTCTTCTCCAGGCTGAACAACTCCAACTCTCAGCAGGTGTTCCAGCTTCTCACCTCTCACACAGACAGTGCCTCTGAGTTGCCTCCAGCTCTGTGCCTGTTCTTTCTAGGAAACTTGAAGCCTAATAATTGCCTAATAGCTGCCTTGCAGCTTGTCCTGGACATGTTAGTTTAACTGGGAACAAAGTAGCAGAAGATTTAACAAAACCACAGATTTTCCAGGAATGTTCCTAAGCAGAGAACAGTGCTTAGAAATCAAACTTATTGAAAATATTCATCAAAATGTTTGTATTTCTTTAAAGACAAAAATAGAGATTTTGTTTTTGAAGTAATAAAATCCACATTTCTTTATCAGGGAAAATAAATACTGCTTAAAGCTTGACAGCAGGAGATGTCATGCTTAAGTATTGCTACAGATTATTGTTTGATCTCTCAAGTGTTTAAACTATTCTGCACTAGTACTCATTAAACAGCAATGTACTGGGTTTGGATTTTTTGACCATCTGGTTACTTTGTAAATGTGATTACAATGAGACAATTTCAAGGAACTTAAATTAGGACTTAAAATCAAAGAAAAGGCTTTCAGGCCCCTTTAATAGTACAAGGGTCATAGAAAGTATAGACTGACATGCTTAGGATGAGGATGTTAGACTTAAATGTTCAGGGATTGTTTTTAAAAGGAAAATATTACTTCCTTATCCAGAGTAAACACAGATTTTTTTTTTTCCTGAAAGATGCTAATATTTGCTAGCATTCTTTGGTTACTTTGAAAGTATCTCCAAATTAAACGAGACTATTACAACCAAAACCCTTGGCATGAAAAAGAATTCATGTTTTATATGAGTTACCAGGAAACAAATGTAAAAGCTTTTAACACTTTTTGTGTGCATTTAGGCAGTGCAAGCAATAGTAGAATATGAATACTTCTGTCCTAAAAGGAAAATTTCATTAATTTCAAGTTGAAATAGTTYTACTAATTTCAGACCACAGAGAAAATTAAAAACATAGTCCATCAAAACAGAAAAATCACACCTTTAACTAACCTGTTATGTTAATTAAGAAGAAAAACTTTTTTTTTCTGTGTCCTGTTGTCTGTTGAGAATTTATATTGTCTCATCTGTAGTTTGCCAACATGCTGGATTAACTACTGAGTACAGGTTATCAGTAACTATTCTGTGCTTTTTTCCCTTGGTTACTTCTGTAACTCTTGAGTTGCCACTTAGTTGCTTATGATATGCATTTGTGTTTCCTTCATTATAACTTCTAGCCTACAAATTAATTTGGCACTTTTGAGTTTTATTCTTTTTTCTTTTACCCTGAAAGTTGGTTCACTTGATTAATGTTATATCCCCATCTTCATCTCTTACTGTCTGCTGGTTTATCATCAAGTGTTTGGTAATGTGCACTGCTTTGCTGGAGAGGTCATGAAGGAAAATGCCTGCTTGGTCTGGGAAGTTCTTTTGAGAAACTCTGCTTGTGAAATCCCTTCAGTCAGATGATTTTTTTTTTTCATTTTTCCTTGTGAAAACAAACTAAAGAGACTAGTCTGGACTGAATTCCTGTAGAAATTCACATACTCTTCTTTTGAATTGGCACCATATCAAATATTTATTTGAAGCTCAGATTGGAACAGTTTCCTTTTCCAAGAAAGGAAGTGGAGTCACATATTCCACATAGATGAGAATTATAGATAAAGATCTTGAGGTGGGATCTGAAGGTGTTCCTGTGTGTTTCTGAAATACCTGGAAGTAAATCTGTCATCCAGAACCTGGAGGTGTTGAATAAAGTTGTTTATGGATCAGATAAAAACCCTGTGCTATTGTTTACCAAACAAACTATTGACTTGTACATTCTGGATTGTAAATATTAATCTTTTCAAAGCAATGGCAGCTGAGGTTTATTTTAAATTTATCAGCAGCTTGATTGACAAGGCYCTTGTCTGAACCAGATTGATTCTACCAGTTGATTAAGGATCTTTCTATTTGTTGAAATTTGGCAGGAAGGACTGTATTTTGCACGTTAGCTGTGTAGCAAATTTAAGTTGTGGAGTACTTAAAAACCTTTAGGTGATTGAGCATATACTTCATATGAGGTACTTTTTTCTTTGCTCTTCAAAATATAAAAATTACAGAAATGATTGCATTATAAATGTTAAAAAGGCATCTTAGAACTGTTTGGAAAATAATTTAAAATATGAACTACTGTTTTGATTTACAGAATAAAATATATATATAAAAGCTTTATTGTCGAAGTATGAGGAGTATAGWGGCATTAAGTTTTCAACACTGGTTTTAAGGGGATGTACAATGAATGTCTTTTACTTGATCCTTTAGGTACAAGCTTTTGTGAGTCTTTAGGATKTAAAATTTCCTCAAAAATGTTCATGATTTTAAAAAGATTAAACTTCAAACTGTTTGATTAAAAGAGTGCTTTCCTTTGCTTTCTGGTAACTTCASTGTGGTATTCTTGTCTTTGTATCTTGTCAGGATACAGACCTGCCAAAGAGACAGCTGTTTCCTTTGTAGCCACTTTTGGATTGGCATGGCCTGGGAATACCTGGGTTAAGGTTAATGTGTAATTCAAAGTGTTAATGGTATGTCAAACAATAAATTGTTGTTGTGTTGGAGAAGCACAGCCTTTTCCTTTTCTTAAGTGCTTATTGAACAAAATATGAGGCGAGTAAGAAACRTTCTCCTTGAGTTGTAACACTATATTAATACTACAATATGTACTCTTWATGGTAATACTGTGCAAATGCCTGTGTTCCTTTTGTAGGAGACAATTGCATAGAATATAGCATGAATGAAGAATTTAAGGAGCTTTCCTTGAATTCAGCAGAAACAAAGTAAATGGCAAAGTTCATATTGTTCAAGCATTTGAACATTTAGCAGTTCTACTTGAATGTTCAGCCATTAAAACAAGAACTGTAATGGACAGAAATAATCTAAAGTCAKGCATAGAAATAACTGGTTGTCTGAATTTATTGTTTCTGTAGTATCCATTACTGCTTTGGTTTCATTTCAATAGTTGCTTTGTAGCTCTTTCTGCCAGAATTATGAGAATTTTGTTGGCCTTTGGATTCCTTCTCCTGTCTGTTTTTGAAACCAGAATTATGCTTGGAAGGTGTATGCTTCTGAATTGTTGGGGACAAATTTGTTAGGCAAAAAATTACGGATGCTGCAAATGTAAATGATTTCAACACAAAATTACTTTGCCTCTCTGTAAATATTGTGCTGGTTATTAGCTACGGTTATTACAGTTGGAATCTTAGAACAAGTTTGTGACTTTAATGGGGCTACTTTTTTCTAGCTCTTAAAATGCTATTGAACTCTATCATAAATGGCCTCTTTATGACTAGCACATTCCTTGGCTTCCAAACACAGCCTCAAAGTAAGGGTGAAAATAGTTGTAAATGTGTTTTCTCCAGATAGTAAAAATGTATTTTCTGTTTGATGTCKTATCTTTTTTTTACAATCCCTTACATATTCCCTGTGTATGAGTTSCTGCGTGGAAGTACTGATTCACTGTTTGTCAAAAGTTTTCTTATTTTTATTTATTAAATAGTAGGGATTTCATTTGCCAGTCATGAACTGGCATAACTATATTATCAGCATCCTAGTCTCATCTGCTGARTAGTGGAAGTTCTAAACTGCTGAAAGTCTCTAAAAATACTATGTTTCTATGCAAGGTTTGGGCTTGCTTCAAAAAAAAGTAGTTAAGACTTCTGGTGAAAGACAAAATTGGCATATTTTTTATTGGAATTGTATATTAAACACTRAACATGTGTCATTGAATAGCATTTCAACAGTATGCCAAAGGATGTCACTGAAAGGAGCAGCACTCTGAGCTCTAGAGATGTTTCAGTAAGGTAATTTGGGCTCAAAACTAGATTGCAGTTACAGCGTTTCTTGAGTGCACAAACAGCTCTGGTTTTTACCCAGAGCAGTTGTTAGACTTCAGCTTTTCAGCTTAAAATAATTCTTACTGAAAGTCTTACAGGGCAGGATCTGTGTTTCAGATAAATTTGCAAGACATGGCTGTTAAAACCCTTTTGGGAAGGCAGGATTTAACTGCTATGGCAGACCTTTTTTGAGGGAGTGTGTGCAGATTTATGAAAAGGCTTAAATAAGGTTTTTATAAGGCTCTRAGACTATTCTCCTGTGCCTTTGTTTACGGCAGCTTTGGTAGTGGGGAACTAGCAGGTAGGAAATTCTAGTTTACTTCTGTTGGAGTGAAAGCTCAGTCTTTCCTGTTTCAGTCATGGTGCTTTTTTTTTTCCACCTTGTATGAATTGCTTGGAAAACAAACACTGACCTCAAGGAAATGTGTTCCAAGGCGTGGGAAAAGAGGAAGGGCTTTGCATCTTGTGAAGGAAGAGGGAGGAGAATTTGGGTTGGTTCCCCCCCTTTTYTTTGGTGCTGAGCAGAAACAAAAGCAAGATACATTCTCCATGGATCTTAATGCTTCATGCCACATACTATGAAGTCACAGGCAAGGGAATGTTAAAGACTATGGGGAGTAATAGGTGGTGATAGATGATGAAATATTTCAGGGGGAATTGATATGGTTAAAAACCCTCAGTATTCTTCAAGGATAGAGCCTAGTACTTATTTAGAACCTCATGCTGTTTGTTGATRTGAATTGTACCTCACATGTATTTGCTGTGCAGGTTTTCCTGTAAATGCTTGTCACAGGGTGCTTTTGAGTATTTCAGGATGCTGTGTTGGTTGAGACACAAGCACTGAAGCTGAAGAGCCACAAAGCTGTCACAAATAGTGACTGGTCCAGCCCCTCCTGTGGCCATGAAAAATATGGCTTTTGTTCCATTTAGCTGCCTGATTGACCTGGAATAAAACCTTTTGCCTGTGGGGTCTTTCCTTATGGAAAAAGTCTSTACTTGCCTTTAGATACTTTCTTCTAGGTTTCCAAGGGTGGCTCCTGGGGACATTGTTACTTTGGTATCTGTTCCTGTTACATCAGAGCTGTTGGGTTTTGAAGTAAATCTGGTGTGTGTAACAGAGAGGAGGRCAAGTATCTACTTCATCTCTATTTCGAGTGAAGGACATGGTCTGTAGAAGTTTTCRCTTAATGTTGCACTCACAGTGTAGTGTCACATCCAGCATGCCAAAATTTGATTTACTTCAGAGGAAGAGTCTGGGATAGACTGTAAAGATGGAGTGGACTTATGGTGTGGTAGCCTCTCCTGGATAACTCAGAGTGGCTCTTGAAAAGAAGTTTACTTAAACCTGTAACCGTTTTTTKTTTTAAATAAAGATTAAATGTGATGCTTTTGATATACCTGTGCTGCCAGCATGCATAAAGCCTAATATTGAAGGAATAAGAGGAAAATAATCCAGTRACTTGGAAATCATGATTTTAAACAAGGGAGTTCCCTGGGCTATGAGTTTTATTTCTTTCTTTCTTAACCGCTTTGCTTCCATAGACTGTTTGGRTTTATATTATGAAGACAAAAAGTCATCTTGTTGCAAAAAAATTTGAGGCTTRTTTCTGTTTTGAATTATCAACAATTGTTCTGGAGTTGCTCTAAGACTTAAGAAGCCTGCTGGTTGTAGTGTGTGCTAATGTTAATCTTTTCTGGTTTGTATCAAGGTATTTCCTAAACTTGMGTACAAAGCAGTCAACCTTCTAATTGTGCGCTTTCATACTAATAACAATTTTCTTGTTCTTCACTTATCATCYATAAAGAACTGTTACTGTTTCATTGTCCAGCACGTTTTCACTTCTTGTAATGTGTTCACAGTAATCACTGCAATAATGTRAGGGTGCTGAGGAAACAGTATGGTTCGGAGATGGGAAGTTAAAATCCCAATTCTTAATGAGTGTGCTGCAGGACTTTCTAAAATATCTGAGAACATACATTAGCAGCCTACTAGCTAAAACCAGAATATGCTTTAGTAATTTAATGTTCTGTTTTGCTCGATTATTTCGTTGCTTGTTGCCAAACCACAGATCTACTCAGTCTTCTCCAACCTTGTAAAATGGGCAGTAGGTATGTGGCTTAACTATAATGCTGAACATAAACTAACTGTAATTGATAGTACTGCTAGTTTAGAYTAGGATTAACATGCAAATAACATAAAAATAGTTTTAGAAATGAGGGAAAGGAAAGGAGACTTGAAACAGTCAACCCACATTTTGATAGTGTCTATGTAAAGCTGTCTTTATTTATTAGTAGTGTGAGAGATGTGTCCAATTCTAACWTTTTTCTTGGGGAAAATACAGGTTTGGAAAGATGGGAAATGTTGGTCTTACTCTGACAGCCCCTAATTCTGGAGAGTAATTCTGCTGGTTGGAGTTTTTTACCTGATTCTAGTTTTAATGTGACACCAGAGACAGGAGGATGTATGCCTTAACAGGCTGCTTGCAGGATTATCATTTTGCCTTCTCTGCRTGATCTACCAGCATTGTCTTCATTGGCTGATACTTCTTTATGGGATAGAAATTTCCAATTAGTGTAGTAACATGAATTCACCTCTTTCCTGAGAAAATATCAGAGAGTTAAGATGATGTAAAATTGTAAAATGTCCTGATTTGGAAGGGACCCACAAGGATCACTGAAGTCCAACACCTGCACAGAACACACCGTACAATCTAATACTGAAATAATGCTGTTTTCAGCTGTCTGGGTAATTTTGGAGGGATTTTTCTTCTATGTGGTTCCCACAAGCTTCCTGGAATGCAGTGGGGTTTGTTGGACTCAGCAGAGTCCTGCTATGAAATGCTGAAGGCAGCGCTCCCAAGGGAGTGTAGTTACCAGGCCTATTTGTTAATCACTTCAGCAGATCCCTTGGACCACCTAGAGCTCCAGTCAGTGCTGCCAGAAGAGAATGCCAAGGCAATGAAAACTCCTCCTTCTATCAGGCCAGCCTGCAACCTCCCTTCAGGGCTTTGTTTCAGAGAGATAGGTCCAGTGCAGACTGCTAGCCTGGTTTTTTTGCAGCCAAAGCCATCTGTGAATATTGAGATACAGTGAAGCAAATCATTCTCCTTCCACTGTTTATGTTTGGCTCGTGTTTGGGAAGGCTTTTCCCCTCCTTCACAAGGGCTAGGAACTCTTGCAAACGATGTTTGAAAGCTGACAGGAATCAAGGGGGAGATGTTGRCATGGGTCACAAGTGTATGCTATTTTACAAGTACTCCTAAGAGTGGTGTTCACTGTGTTCATTTATTCCTTGTTATTGCAACCTGGAGCTGCTCTCCTGAGTAGTCCATTCTCCACCTGAGTTTACTACCATCAGCTAGTCTTGGTGTTTCCCAGAGACCTCACTGATGAGAGGGTGGTGTAGGAAAATTCCAGCTGGATTTGCAGGGCATTGAATGTGAAATACTTCTGGAACCAAAGCAGTTTTAGGAAGTCAGAGCCCCATTTGAGCGCTGATGCCAAAGTCGGCAATGAACTCTCCGTTGCCAAAGGCATCTCTGGCATTTCTTCATTCGTAGGTACAGAACCTGAAACCTGGGTTATCTGACTAGAGATAACCAGAAGATAGGAATTTTGAAATTTTGGTGGTGATTTAGTTCACATTGCTCCATACAGGTACATTTTTTTACTGTCTAAGTATTAGGGAAGGTATTCTGCCCTGGTGAGCTTTATCTAAATTATTTGAATGAGACCAGAGTTGCACATAATTCTTGGGTTTTTTCTTCCCTTCCTGTTAGTAAGAAAAATGCAATGCCCACTTTATGATAGAAACAGCTGTCTTATTTAATGAAATGAGTGCATTAATAAAACATTTTTGAAGTGTTTCCTAGCATCTTCTTTTATGCTCTGATTTTTAAGGTAATTTTTATGGAAGCTTTTCTTTAATTTCTTGTTTCTTTGAATATTTCTTAATGCACTTTGGCAATTTGTGCAGAACAAAATATGTTCCTGTGTCCTTGGCACACTGTCAGGAGACCACTGCAAGAGCTGACTGTGTAGAGCTTCCTGAGCCTGGTTCTATGGCCTGTTGTCACATGGCAAGTGGGTGTTGTGGAATACTGTAGCACCTCACTTCTGGCTCTCTGGTATGTCCTGYTCCTCAGGAATGGTCAGAAAGGAGAGTCAAGAGAACATCTCTGTATTATCATTTGTTTTGCCAATTAGAAATGTCAGACAAGGCTTGGGAAGCAGTTTGAAGACTTGAGATAACAGAAACCCTGGTGAAATATTTGTCTTGTTCTCCTTGAAAAGAAGCCCAGAAAGGAGTCAAAGGAACTTTTATATCTTAAATAAAGCTTATGYTTTCAAAGTGAGTTCTTTACATTTCAGTAGGCTATATAAATGCTTTCTTTAATCCACAAACAGCACTTCTATGATATTAGGCCTTGTGTCTTTAAAGGCTTTCTAAAGTGTTGAAGAAATAAGTGAACTGACAGTGAAAGTCAAAGATCTGTATTTCCTGAACTGATCGGACAAAGTTCTTCTTAATATGGTAGGATTCCACAAGTTGATCTTGAAAAGCTGGTTTGTCTTTTTGTGAAAACTGAAGTAGATTTGTAGTACAGATTGTAAAACCACTGTGGAAGCTGGAAGTATGTTTCTGAAACTTAAATTGTTTCAAAGACTCATCTCCTCACTGTCACATGTGGTGTTTGTCACCACCCCACAAACCACTTCTGTCACGCAATGAATAAGCAGAATTAAAATTGAGCTTTTTCTAATGTCTGGAACTAAAGGCCTTGTGAATGCAGCTCTTAAAGTGCATATTTCTGGCTCATCATGCTTGTCTTTGACCATTTTGTTTGTTYTTGAAAGGACATGCCAGTGAGGATTTCTGTGGTACCAGGACAGCAGTCCCACTGGGCAGGGGAGTGTCACAGAAGCACCCAGGGTTATCTGCAGAGACACCAGGCTGGACCTGCCATGTCCCTGTTCTTGGTGCCCAGGTGTCTTCAGGGAAACATTTGGGCAATTGACTGACTTAACCCAAATGAGTGCTTAATAAACAGTTGTTTTTTAACAATTAGCTGCTTGAAAGCGAGCTGAGACTGATCTTGCTGCCTGTCCTGTCAGCTTAGTGCAGTCTGAACAGAATTCTTTTCTCTTCTGYCCTGTCATTACCCCCATTCTGCTATTGAGTGCATTCTCCTCCTCCTGGTCACTCTGGGCTGTAACCTAGGAAGCACTGCATCCTTTGCATCCCACAGCAGGCTGTCAGCACACACTGCAATAGCCTTCTGCAGGAATTTTCTATTGCATGTAGGGCACAATCCTCTGCTGAGTCTGGCACTTTTCCATTCCTCTGGTACTCTGCCCAAAGCTCAGTTTTAAAAATTCTTTCCTTACTCTTTAGTCAATTCTTCCTCTTCCAAAGCATGAAATAGATATTATTCTATGTAGCAGATACTACTATAAGTTGTAAAGAATGCTCCTTTCTCGTTTTGGTTGCTCTCAGACTGTACTTAGGTATCTTCTATTACCCATGTCACAGAGCAACTGGCAAACATGCATTAAAAGCATGGATCCTGAAGTWTTTTAGGAACAGATGTGTGCTAAAATCAACCTGTATTTCATTTCCAGGCTTTGCCTTGGAACTGAGCTAAGCTAATTCTATTTTCTGATCTGTTTAGCAAACTGCAGAGCAGGGGAGATTGAATCATGTGGGGAAGAAGGCTCTGCTGGATTCTCATAGCATTGTTTTCTAGAAAATGAAAGTTGGTAGTAGTCACTCAAGCCTTTTTGGCTTACAATTTGTCTAAATTATGTTGGTGAAAGTGCATGCCTTTTTTCTTGTGTGCTTTTAAAATGGGTTTACCCAGAAAGGATCATCTTACTTTTTGGTACCTAACCTGACTTCCTTCCGTGTGTTCTTTCTCAGGTAAAATAACTTCTGCTTTTAGTCATGGTTTGTAGAAGTAGTTTTTCTCTAAACTTTTAAGCAGAATCACGACATTTGCCCTTTAATAATCAGTAAGATGGAGGGGAAAACACTTTAAGACTCCCAACCATGTTGGAACRATACAAAAAATCATATTAATGACTGTGCTTGGAAAGTATTGTTGTTGGTCTTTGCTTTTTTCCCCTTCTTCATTGGAGATTCATAGCCTATTTCAAAATATTTCTCAGCCTTGCAGTTCATAGCTGGTTTAGCCAAATTATGTGCATTCATTTGGCTTTTTCTAGACTCCTGGGTGTGTTCAGTCTTAGCAGAAGTGATATTTTTTGACTTGGGAAAGGTCAGTGTTATGTAGGACAGTCTCCTACATGCAGTGGCATTCTTTGTGTGTGCTGTGTGACAAACCAGGTTTCTCTGCCTGCTGTGTGTTCAGGTTATGCTGTGAATTTATTTTTAGTGTTGCAAAGATGAGTGTAGTCTACCATGAGGGCTTCAGGAACTGTTTGTGTCTTTTTAAGAATTGAATCTCCCTGTACCTCACTCTCACAATACTTTGAGGTTAAATATTTAGCAGCTTGGTCACTGTGTGGTCAGACACGACCACATCTCCAGATATTTATTGTTTTGCTTCATTGGTTAATATTGCAGATTTCTTAAGAAGGAAATTCATTTCATTCATTAAAAAAAAAAGGGTTGCAGGCTAGTTCTGGTGCTCTTTTTAGTGTTCAGTGATTGAATCTGTGATGAAGTTCTTGCAGAAGAGAAAAAATTTGAAAGATCGTACTTCTTGATTTGCCTTTTTCTTTTACTTTGCCATTTGTTTCTACTCTGCAAGTGTCACTTTTCTGGTTCATTAGRTGCGTATTCGATTAAATCAATAACAGGTTTTATCCACATGTGCATAGGTAATTTGTTTTTTTTTTTACTTTATCCATATAAATTTCATGAAAATGTTTTTCTCTCTGTAAGAGAGATGGTAAGTTTCATGTGATTTTATTCCTAAGATTGAGTGTGGGGCTAGGACAATTTTGGACCTAATATGCATAATTAGTTGCCTCAATTGCATAWTAAGGAGAAATTATTGAAGGGCTTGAGTTGCCAAAACATTTTTTAAATTAAAGTGTGCAGTGAGTGTCCCAAGTGTTTTCTTCTTGAATTCTTCTAAAGCTACTAAAACTGGCTTTCCAGACAGATCATCTTTGTTAGGATGCCTTTCTGCCTGTGGGTTCCTGCCTAGTCAGTGACAAACAAGATTTACATTTTTAACTGGCAAAAAACCTCTCCCATTGTCCCCCTTCCCCAAAAGAACACAAATCATGCATGTTTTGAGTCTTCAGGTGTACAATGATGAATGGAATATAGAGGGAGGGAAACATGAGTGTCTGTCCTTCTCCCTGGGCAGAGCACCCTTCACTGGAGATGGTACATTTGTTTGGAGCTACTTTCAGTCTTCCTCTTGTTAGTCTTATGCAGCACCCCCATGTCAGTGTCGATAGAATGGCTGGGTTTGCAACCACCTGAGTTAAATATCTTAGTCCTTTGGTGTTCCTTTTAAATCTGGGTGTCTACACAGTTTAAAATAACAAGGACTGCTGGCTCCTCTTGTATTTATTTTTTTCAATGAGAACTTTTACTCCTCAGTTTTAAGGTTGCAAAGGCCTAACTTATTTAGAATGATAAAAGCTGTACTGCTCTTTTTATTTTCTAGGTTACTGCAAGGCAGGGCCTGGTTTTTATTATTAGAGATTTTGACTCTCTCACATTTCTAGGGTTTGAAATAGATGGAGGGGGAAAATTGACATACTGTTGTGAATACAGCAGACCTCCTGTCACTCATCTTAATTGTGAATAGTTTGTGCCTGACAGACAGGGACCTTCTTTCTTYGAGCTTGAAACTCCACAGGAGTTGGGTGTTAGGAGTTGGCACTGGTTAAATGTGAAATTTTCCTTTCTGTTCAGTTCTCAGTGCTGGAAGCTTGGTGCCTCAGAGCCAAGTACCAGCTGCTCCTGAGCCAGCCCATGCTGTGCTCATCCTCCAGGTACCCTGAGATATTTCTGTTTCTCACAGGTGTTCTTAATGCAATTGTTACTCAACAGGACAAGGTATTGTCCAAGTAAAATATGGCCATAGTTCATGCTGGTGCTGTACTGGCTTTTCCAAAGTTCCATGCCTCATGCATAGAGCTGGCATCAACTTGGGTATAACCTTGATGTGCTAAAAGTACTGGATAACTAGGTGTTTAAACTTCATTGTAGGGAATGTCATAAAAGGAGAGAAGAGATTTTTTTCCCAAGTGATCATCTTCGTCAATGAAACTAATCCTTTGTGATGTTTATATTGAGGCTTGGAAATTTAACAATTTAAATCTTTTATTCCAGAGGTTAAGAAGATTATCAACAAAATACAGAACAGAGAAGATCTACCCAACAGCCACTGGAGAAAAAGAAGAAAATGTTAAAAAGAATAGATACAAAGATATATTGCCATGTAAGTCTGATTTACGTGTTGATAGAGGACAAAGGRATGGACTTGTTATTCTCYGTGTRTTTTGAGTTTTATTTTTCAGTTATTACTGAAAGGCAAAATTAGAGATAATTTGCTGAAATATGTTTTTGTTTTTATTTTTAACTTGGAAGGCAAAGTGACTGAATATTCTTATATTTTATCAGGAGAGGTACCACACAAAGATAAAGATGTTCTGGTTCTGRAGCTGTATTGAGCTGACACTTTCATTGTAGCTCAGAGTAGCTGATAACTTTACTAGAAGCTTAAATGTATGTTTTCCTTAGGAACATGTTATTCATGGCAGAAAACAAGCAAATGTCAGCATATACTCTAGGTGAAATTCTAAGGAGGCTTAAGGAACCTGTTTTGATGCAAAATAGATCTTTTTTGCCTGTTTGCATCCTGAAAATGGTGTTGAAAGACATTCAGTGCTGGATTGGCTTTAGTTTCTATTTTGCTAGAGTCTAAATGAAATTCTTTTTTGCGTGTGGACGCGGAAAGCAAGAGTCAGAGCACAATTTTGATTTTAAACCCACCACCACATCTGTAATATCATGTGGATATTACAGATCCACATGAAACTACAAGACTGTTTGTTACATGCTCATTTAGTGTGGCTCCTGAGGCACAGTTCACTGTGCCTCTGGATCTGAACAGCTGACAGTGAGATTWAGGGATAGTCTTCTGACAAATGCCACTTCTCTTGTCCCAGAGGGTCAGCAACAGGTACAATTTACYCTGCTTGTTAGGTGGGAGGAAATGTTTAGTAGGTAGAGTGAAAAGAGAGAGGAAGTTGTWATTGTCATCTTATTAACAGTGTCCTGGCATTTTGGTAGATTGTGAACAATATAGTGAAATCTTGGTAGTAGCCAGGCTGAATTGGTGAGACAGTGGTTTTATTTCTGTGGAAATAAAAACTGAGCCACTGGGGTCTAGGAGGGAATAAAGCTCACAGTGGGGARATGAGCAAACTTCAAAGCTGACATTGAGGAAAACTGAAGATGTATTTTCAGTTTAAGTGAATATCTCAAACATCCAAAGTCTCCTGCAATGAAGTGATGGGAGATCAGCTTGAAATGAGAAGCAGAAGAAAGGCAAAGTACGCATGCCTATCTCTTGTAAATCCAGGAAATAAAGTACATTTGTAACTTAATTAGAGATAAGTGCTGTATTTGTCAGAAATTGTTACCAGAGAGATCAGTACCTCAGCACTAACTCCACACTGGCTTCACAGTAAGATGCCATGTTCCCATTACAATTTACTAAGCCATCCTAAATGGTAGCTAAATGCAACATGGTGTTCRCTGGTCACCTGAAGAACCAATTAGTTATTGTGAACTCAGCCTTTGTAACAATATATAACAATATCCAAGCACTTAGTCTTCAGAAGCTGAGAACTGCAGTGGATTTTTTGGGGAAGATTCTATTCCAGACCTTAAGTGCTGTAGCAGGTGAGCTGTGGCACACAGAGACAGGATGGTGATGTTGACATTTGGAAACTGCTCTAGAATTTTGGATCTACTGTGCTAAGATAGGATCCCTCATTAGCCTGCTACTTTAATTAGTCTATTCTGCCACTTAAAAAAGCAGTTTTTAGTATAAAGTCCATGACACCATTTCATGCTTAGAGAGTGTTCTTGCTTTTACAGTCTATGTATGAGCAAGGAACAGTGCAATGTGTTTTAGGGGTTTTTCTAGGCCTTTATATGAGTGTGTCGTCTTTAGATTTGTGATCTAAAAGTCTCCTAATTTACACTTGTGCTTTTTTAAGAAGCATTACATGGTAACAGATTTTTTTTTGCATGTTATGGGTACTCTGACAGAAAAACTTCATCATTTTGCAAGCTTTTTGGGAGAGCTTTCTGTGTAGAAATAACTCTTAGCATTTAGTTCTTTTCAAGCATTTACTTCAACAAGGCATGGTTCCTTGTTTTATTATCACTGATGTTTTGACAAAACAAAAAACCCAACTAACTGTATTTTCTCTTTTGAAATATATTTGTTCTTGGTCTTTTTCTTGAATTTAGGTCTAATCAAAGGTTTAGCAGCTGTTCTGTGGTTGAGGAATTGACCCTGAAAGCAAAAAGTAACAAGTTACTTGAGCAGCTGCTGTTTCTACAGATACTTCTGTTGCGCCRTTTAAATATAATTTCCTTTTTGATACGGATTTTCAACTAAAAGAACCTCTAGTGTAAAGATAGTCTGAACAATTTTTATATTGTAGCTAATAAGTGTTGTTATTAACAAGAGCTGGAAGGACTGGCAAACCTGCCAACCACCTACACCATTTTAGTAACAATCAAGCTGTTGTATTAAATATGCAATTTTTTAAGGCCAAAAAGAATAACAAAATGTTTAGTTTATTCTGTCAACAAATAATAAAGCTATTTTTATATTGCTGAGGATTTTGGTCTCCCAAGAGCAGCTGGTTTTATCAGAAACTTTCTCTGAGACAGTCAGTAATGTTTGAGGCCGAAACTTGACATTTCCAAAACCCCCTAAATGAGGGAATCGKCTGCTTTCTAGTTCAGAAGTGCTCCAGCAAAGAGCCTAGCCCAGTGTTTGGGGGGAATAGGGGTCAGTCTGAGCCTGAGCAGTAAACCTTGGTCCTGTTTCCTGTTGTGATACCTGATGGAATCCTCCTTGGCAGAGTCTTTGAGAGTTGCCAGCTGCTTTAACTGTGCACTGGTGTTTTGTGCTTTCTGCTTTCCCTAAGTGTGTCTTAATTCTGACCGCTGGGATCTCTGTTAATGCTGTGTAACTGCACTTTTGATGGCTTCTGATTAATTGTGTTTTGCCTCTTTGTGATGAATTGCTCTTGGAATTCCAGGAGGTGATACCCTGTAAACTTGAGCATCAGAAGAACAAAACAGGAGCTACTGCTTGTCGCTCACTACCTGAGTTTGTTTACCCATAAATCAAATATATTGACTTGCTTGTGTGCCTCACCTTTGGAAAATGTTCTTTAATGAACTATATGTATTATCTTTACTGTTCTATATTGATTTCCATGTGTTTTAATCCTTGTTCAAAAAAATATTTTGGTCTGTTTTTTTTTTTAGTTGATCACAGCAGAGTTAAACTGACCTTAAAAACTCCTCCACAAGATTCAGATTATATCAATGCAAACTTTATTAAGGTATGTGCTACTAGTTTAACAGTTCTTCTGTTCTTTTTGAGCTTTTTTTTCTTGTCAGTGCAATTTTAATATTATAGTCTAACATAAGACTTTAAAGCTGTAAGGGAAGATATTATTTTATTATGACTTGAATAAATTTGCAAACATGATGCCATTTATAACACAATCTTTAAAGCCTTGATTTTACTCCTAAGTGGAAATATAATGTAAAATACTTAATTTTAAAGTGGCAGGYAAGTGCATTGGAGATTTATGCCATAGGAAAATTCAGATGCAGTTGTTTTAACAGGTGACATTTTTAGGGACCATAAATGAGGTGTTTGACAAACTGTGTATGTTAATGTACATTTCACTCTGCTCATGGAAGAAGTGTGRCAATGGAATTAATATTCTAACATTCTTAATCTAACGATGGCAATGGAATTAATCTAGCATTCTTAAAGAGAATCCAGAATTTGACTAAAAACCTGTTATAGTTTTGTTTCAAAGTCTTAATAACTTGAGCTGACTTTGTAGCTTTATTCTGATGCTCCTTCTACACAGTATTTATTTTTCAGAAACAGGTAAAATCTAAATCTTCCTGCAATAAATCTTCTGGCATGAATGCTTAGCTTGAAAAACTGAACATTAATGTACTAAAAATTAATATAATTAATTTAAAATTATATTTATTAATATAAATTCTAAAATTTTAGATTTTTGAAATGTATTACAGGGAGGGAGGAACTTAAATTTGTTCAAGAGGATGCTTTTTTACAGAAAGATTTTCAACTTTTCATTGCTGAATGTTTGAGTAACAGAGAAAATGCAGACTTAACTAGGTTCAGACTCTGAAGATTCCCTTTATTTCCTGTGACAGTCTCTGGCAGTGCTGTAGCTGTTGTGATCTTGGGCTCCCTTGAGATTACCAGCTGAATTCCCACTAATGTAATTAGGAGTCATGTTTGTATTCACCCTTCCTGTTATATATATATTTTTTAAAAAGGATATTCTAATTTTACACTGTTATAACCCAAACCCTTTTTTAATTCAGTGCAGATGAACGTTTTTTTTAAACATTATTGGTTCCTTTCTCCAATCCCAGGGAGTACATGGGCCAAAAGCATATGTTGCTACCCAGGGCCCCTTAGCCAATACAGTCATAGACTTCTGGAGGATGATATGGGAATACAACGTTGCTGTAAGTAGCTATAGAAAAATTCAGTGTTACCTTATTTTATGGCACTGTGGTTGTGTATTTTTTTGCTTGAGCTGGGTATTGTTATCAAAATATTGACAGTGATTTATATTATTTGCCTCCCAAATGTTGCCTTTTGTAGTTAAATGGCATTAATATTATTTATGCAATTTAATAATGTAAGTTTAAAGTAATAATTTTGATGAATGAGCATTAAGTCTTTCATATTTATGAATAGGTTCTTGCTTGTTTTATCTGTAAGGTAGGAGACCTTACAATTCTGGTTCAATATAGACTGTCAAAATCAAATACAGAAACAGTATGTGAAACAAAAAAAAAATACCCCAAACCACTTACCTTTCTTTTTATGCTAATTTTGGGTTAGTTATTGCTGTATGTATTCTACGATGTTTAAACAGCTTTTGTCAGGAATTAACTTTTCAATACTTGTGGAAATTGGATAGGTTTGCCAGTTTTTTTCTGAAATTTTTTGGGGGGAGGGGGGTAGTTGTTTGACACTTATGTCATTGTTACTGTAACAAATATCTTACCTGTTGGTACATTTTTATTGTGCTACACTTTYATTGTGCTATTCTGATATAGCTTCACCTAAGAAATTTGATTGATGGTCAAGTTATTTTTGGGGGAGTTGTTCATATTTTATGCATTCTATGTCATTTTAACTATAGCTATGTTTCTTCCAGCTGGGAAATGGTTCTATGTTTTTATAAATTTAGACTTTATAGTCAGACTGAATGAATAAGGTATTTGTACAGGATTACAGTGAATTTGAATTAAGTAGCCTTGAAGTCTTGTATTAGTGATGTAGATTTTGTGAAGGATGAAACTTGGTTACTGTTTTAGAATCAGAGGAGCATGTGTATGCAGGAAAGAAAATATTATTCATAATTAGTCTCTTCTTTGGTAACCACTTCAAGTGTATCAGTATCTGCCTGACAGAAGCAAGGGCTGAAGTGTGGGTTTAAGTTACATGATCCAAAAACATCTAACTTGGAGCATTTTTTTTTTCTTTTCAGATAATTGTTATGGCCTGTCGAGAATTTGAAATGGGAAGGGTACGTGTCCTAAATACAAAAATAAATGAGCTTTGCCCATATGGGGCAATAGCTGTGAAACTTCATATGCCAAATCTGTAACTGTGATAATGATACCAGATGAAGTGAGAATGCTTATCCTTACATTTCTGTACATAGGAAATGGTTCATGAGACTGCATTTCTCTGCCCCATTTGTAGGGTTACATGATTATTTAGGTGTCATCTCAGTGGAATATGTGTTTGTGTACAGAACTGTACCAAGGGCTTGTTTCTGGCTGTGTCACTGTGGAAAAAGTGTCTTGCTCTTTGTGGGATGTAGGCCAACTATGAAAATCCCAAGTCCTTCAGAATTTCCTGTCAATTCATACAGCTGCAAAAACAATTTTTTTAAAATCTCTCTCCTTTATTCTTATGACCTTAGAAGGAAATCCAGAATTGTGAATTCCCAACTTTGACAAAAACTAAGCTTTCATTGCTCCCCTCTGCATGATGCTTATGCATATGGTACAGGCAGACAGGAAGTTTGCATCTTAATTTGCTAAGTGTCTTTTGCCTGTGTTTTTGTTGGTTGTTTGATGTCTTGGTTTTGTTCTTCTCTTATTATCCAAAAGGAAAGTTATTTTATTATCTTAAAAGGAGTCCAGAATAAGGCATTCAGGGTTGTGATTTTTTCTGCTCTGCTTCTGGTAATCATCTTTTGGTACCATGCATGAATTAAATTGGGCTTCTTTACTTTAACAGAAAAAATGTGAGCGTTACTGGCCTCTGTATGGAGAAGCAGCTGTAACTTTTGGACCATTTCGTGTTTCTTGTGTAAGTATAAAGGTTTATGAATTAGTTTTCAAGTATTTAGTGGGTTTKTAACTTAAATGTTCAATTAATAGTATGTAGTGGGCTTTTTAGTTGGTCACTACTAAATTTTACACAAGGACTCTCAAAGGAACGTGCACATCTAAGCTGTGTGGTTTTTTGGATTCTCCATGATAGTATTATTTTTTTAAAGATGGGAACCTGTGTCCCTTGCTCTTGTATGTTTTTGTGTATTATTTCTTGAGCTTTATATGCTGCTTGAATGTCTGTACCAGAGTCAAAAAATCCAAATCTTGTGCAGTTGTTTTGTGTGTTATGAATTGTGCATTCTGAGTGAGCTGAAAGTACCACTGGAACAGGTTATTTTTATTAAGTTAATTAGCATGGCATGGTTTTGGGTGTTCAGAAAGAGTTTACATGCCTGCTTATTCAACTATTAATACTACTTTGAAATAGTCTAACAAGAGTTAAGTACACTTTGATTCATCTTGTCAGGAAAATACATACTTGCAAATTTTAGTATATAAATATTCTGAGTAACCTTTTCCTAGGGTAAATTGATTCAAATTTGGCTGCTTTTTGCCCTGTTCCTTGTGATACTGGGGAAAGGGGTTTGTGTGTTTGTTGTAATTGCCTTAGCTACAGCTGAGAATCCTTTGGGTACTCTGCTGTATGTGGGCTGCATTGCTTTAAAACCTGCAGTGTTGCAGTTGTTGATGGGAAATGGAAATTCCCAGGAGGAGATAGAAACACATTAAAGCATATATTCAGTCTCCTAAGTTCTCTGTGGGAAGCTGTAATGCAAAGTTTTAAAGGCATCTTCAAATTCTGATTTTACTGRTATTTAAAGTACAATAATATTGTTTGATTTCTGCAGTATAAACTTTCCTTGATATTCCAAAGGAAGATTTGAAAATTCTGTGAGCTAGAAGCTAGATTTTTTGGCCACAACCAAGATAATTAGTGATTCTTTTAGATGCACCCTTAAAGGAGACATCACAGGATAGAGTGGTAAGAGGCTGAAGTTTATACAGCAAAAGTGTTAYAGAGGGATGGCTGTGAAAGGCAATCTGTAAATTAGAAGTATGGAGAAATAAAGCAAAAGAGGTACTTAGAAATATTCTTCTATAGCTCATTGATGACTTTGGAACAGACAATTTCAAAACTCATGCTTTTAAGTAAAAGTAACCCATTTTGCACATCCTGTGCAGCAAGCTGACTTGCTGGTGTGTTAATCAGTGTTTTGATTGCCCCTCTCTTGAGGAAATCATAAATACAAAACCAATAAATTAAAAAAAACTCCTGAGTTTAAAGTTTGAGGTTTTAGTTATGGCCTGTATATTGCATGTTGATTTTTAATATTTTTTTCCAATGCGTTATTGTTCTCTCATGTTTAGGAAGCTGAGCAAGCAAGAACAGATTATTTCATTAGAACATTATTACTTGAATTTCAAAATGTAAGTACACAGTCACTTCTGGTCTCACCTTCAGTGGTTGTTCAAAAGTCTCCAAAATGATACAATGTCAGAAACTCATGAAAATGTATTCACTTTTTTAGGTGCTGATGGTGGATGTAAATGATAAAGTTTGGAAGTGGTGTTAAAATCTTATTATATAAGGGAGGAGTAGTGAAACTCTTTGCCTTTTCTATGTTCTTGTTTACCCAAATGTCTTTAGCTTTTCTTATAAACTTACACTGAAATGTCAGATGTCAGACTTCTTTTGACTGAAAAAGAGCTACCTGTAAATAGAAACTGTAGAGCCCTCCTGTAAAAACACAAAGCATGATAGTCTATTTTACAGAATGCCTGCCATTCTGCTTGTCAATCAGCACAATAAATGATTTATTACAGGTTAGTCTCATTTGTGGTTATGTTTTCTTTATCAAAGTTTTGTTCCATTTCAACAACAGATACCACAGCAGTTATGAGAGCTGCTTAATCATGATGAGGGGAGTGATTTTTGGGAAATCATTTTTGTCTGCAGTATTTGCTGGGAATGCATGAACTTAATCAGTTTCTGTTACTGCTTATAACTGGGCTGTGAGACAGTTTAGATAACAGAAATTCTGTGTAGTGATTGGGGTTTGTGACATTGTTTGAAATGGTGCATTTCAAAACAGAACTGGGTACCAAAAACCCCAAAGCAGAACCTGCCTTCCTATTAATACCCAAATATTGTATKAACCAGTTACACCAGAGACTGCAGCTGATGTAGATTTTGCTGGCCTGTACTACACATGCAAATGATGTTTGGCTGTTGTCTCTGGGGAGTTCTGTCCCAGTTAGAAGTCTGTGTACTGCTTAAAAACGGAGCAGCAAGAAAAAGTTACAGTTTGTGCTGAGCTTTTGATCTTAGCAAGGAAACAAGTTTGTTCCTGTGAGGAGCAATTTAACTGAAAGGGTTAACAAGATGTGTTGATATTTGATCTGTGCATCTGATAAAGTGGTTTTTCTTCAGATTTATGTAGCAGATTTGCTTGAGTTTCTGTAAAATTTCTGTAAAATTAACTGCAGACTTTTCATCTTTCTTTGAAGTATTCTAAGCATAGCCTTGCACTGGGGAGGAAAAGTGTATTTATGATATAAAGTAATATCCTTTTAAGTTTGCTTTCAGGTTTTCCAGAATAATTATATGTTTTGTCACTTCTGTAGCAYTTGCAGTGGATTATCATACAAAAAGAAGCTATGCAAAAGGATTTAAAATTTCCATAAATCTACACAGTTACTTTAGTTTCTAGAAGGAAAATCAGTTTGACTGAAACTTGATTCTTTTCAAGAAAGAACTTTGGTTGTTTAGTTTATAAGTGGCAATAGAAAAAAAGGACTATAAACGTTCTTTTAAATTTTAGATTTTCATATAAAGAACAAATCCATTTTTTTCCCTGACCGTTCTGCTAATGTGAAAAATCAATAGTCTTTTAAAAACTAATTAGGTGAAATTTATTGGTGGATGTTAATAGATAGCTGTAACTCTTCCTTTTTACTGATGACCTTGGTTTTACATAATCACCTGGATTTTTAAATTTGTGCTTTCTTAGGCTSTGTTTTCTCTTGTTTTAACTAGCTGTGGTGTTTTCAGAGAGCTGGGAAAAGTCAAGCATCAAAAATAGATAAATTTCCATGGTCAAGAGGCCTGCCATGTTGCTTCTCACGTAACAAAACAGAAGGTAGTGTAGGTCTTGAAACCTGTAGACTGTAATGTGGATCAAAACCTTCATGCTCTGCAGTACCTTACTTAGAGGGGGRTACTGGAACCCAGAGGTGTGACACCAGCACGGAAAGGTGCAGTAGAACTAGCTGCTGGTTCTGCTGGTGGCTGCAGATGCTTTGGATAGTGATGAAAGGGAGGATTTTCAGGGATTCAGGTAGCTGAGTAACTAAGCTGTTCTAAAGCCTGCTGCTTACCTTGTCTTTAGTACTATTGTAGCTCCTGCTGCTGGAATAAAAGTGTGCCTGTTGATGTTGCAAGTGTGATCCATATTTAGATATGGTCTCRATTATTTCCATTGTTTTCTTAATTTCCCTCTGTGAGCCTGTGCACGTGTGCACACACTTTATTTTGTAGTGTGACAAAACAACACCTTTGTCTCAATTTTTTCCTTCAGTGAAAGTTACCGAAGTACAAATAGGAAGATGAAAGATTCTTTCTCCATTTCCAAGTTRCAGCTGTAAGAACATAGAGCCTTTTCATATGGTGCAGCACTGTTGATCTTTTACCTATATAATAGAGAGAGGCTGCTGAACTGTCTCATAGGGCATCTTCTTWTGCATTATCAGCACTTCAAATATGATTTCARAATTTCTCTTCTATTTTTTGAAGTGGTATAAGCTGTAGGGTTTTTTAATCTGGTAAATGACTTTGCTTGTCAAAGCAAAGGTTCATTGAACTACTTTGGTACAAACTGAAATGTGTGTTATCACTAACAGCTGTCTCCTTGCTCTCCCTTAGGAGACTCGTAGTGTTTATCAATTTCATTATGTTAACTGGCCTGACCACGATGTCCCTTCGTCGTTTGATTCTATTCTGGACATGATCAGCTTGATGAGAGAGTACCAGGAACATGAAGATGTTCCTATTTGCATACACTGCAGGTATCAAACGGATTTATCTTTTCATTTTTAAACATTTTCATTTTTTTAAGTTTAGACTTTTGTTATGGGATGCACAGTTTTGGTTTTGAGTCCGAATTGAGTTATTTTAGTTGAAAAGAATGAGCCTTTGAAAGGGATCTGTTTTGAGGTTCTTAAGACATAAATCTGCATGAGGACAAAACAGACTTTGAAGATCACTGCAAATCAGCTTGAGAGTAAAGGCTTCATTCTCAATAGGAGAGACTACATAGCACGACTAAGAACTGTGTTCTAATRTGACAAAAAAGATCTTTAATGAGCAGGTTGTAGTTTCCAGTTGGGAAATCTTTGCTTCTAAACAGCAGTTTCATGATTGACCTGAAATTTGGCTGCCAGAACTGTTGAGACTGAATTGCTATGAAAATATTTTGCTGGATTRACACTTTCTGACAATTTATCTGAAAATCTTGGCTATTGTTTTTAATGCTTTCTAAAACAACAAAAGTTCATGTGTTGTGTCAGGAAAAATTGAATTCAGATTTATAAGCCAGGACATGTTGAATTCATGGGAGTTATGAAGTCTTTAGAACTTATTCTCTTACTGCATTATTTTTTTGAGTTGTTACTCTGAAGTGAGGTCTAAAAAACATAAACTGCCTTAGCACTGAAATCTATTCAGTTTGTCCTGTTCTTTTTGAATGTCAGTAAAATTCTGAATGTTGATTCTTTACAGCAGTGTAATTATAATGGAATAAATATGCATGAATTATAACTCTGCATGTCCAAAACAGAGGAATTCATACAATTAGGAAAAAGAAATAAGATAGTTTGCTCTCATTCTTAAACTTTCAGATTTGTTTTTAGCTAGAAAGGAAAAAATATGGATGTGATGCTAAATCAGAAAAATTGCAAGTGGCAAGTCTTTCAATGTCTTCTGTTCTGCCATTTTACATCATTTATCATTAAACTTGGAGAAGACCACACCTGATGAAGCAGTAGTAGCTGGGAATAGCGTGACAAAAGGAAGAGGCAATAAAATTGTCAACACTGAATCATCTTTCACGACTGCAGTTCCAAATGGCAATGAAAGCTTGCATTAAAAAATTCAATGCTGCATTTTGCTCAGCTCATTTTATTTTTAAGACACTGTAGTGTCGGGCTGAGTGAAATTAAAATGAAAGTTGAGGGATTTGGRTAATTTTTTTTTAATATGGACTTCTGAAATATGAGGCTTATAGTGGTTTTTTTATCAAATTTAAATAATATCTAACACCTCTCTGTTTATGTTATAGTGCAGGGTGTGGAAGAACAGGAGCCATCTGTGCCATAGATTATACATGGAATTTGCTTAAAGCTGGGGTAAGGAATCCTAAAAGAAGTTTTATGACATTCTGTAATTTCATAAGTGATTGATTGAGCTTCCAAGTGTTCAAAAATAGTGAAATGTTTAGGACATTCTGGAACTCTTCACAGGTTGGATGTTTAGTTTCATTGCACTCGTGCTTTAGTATGAACTTACTTTCCTTTGACAGCAAGTTTTTATCTAAATAGGTCGCTATAAAATTCTAATTAAAAAAAAATATTTCAATATAAATTGACTTTTGAATTCAACTTTCTCACTCTCTCTGATTTATCATGCAGCTCAAATATAAAGGGATGACTTCCTTCTGGGATTTTTAGATTATGAAGCATTGTTAACATTGCAGTGCCATATTCATGGCATTGGATATTTAATTTCAAAAATACTTGAAATGTTCTCATCTGGTCAAAGGTAAATTTGGAATTGCTTTGATAAAAAAATCAATTGCAGTGTGGAGAGAGCAGATTACCTTTACCTTTGTTRTGTTTAACAGCTTTTTTATTGTTGCTGTGACTGTTATGTCATTGTAAATAACTTGCTTCTGTATTTCAGAAAATACCTGAAGAATTCAATGTATTTAATTTAATACAGGAAATGAGGACACAGAGGCATTCTGCAGTGCAAACAAAGGTATAGTTTTTTTTTAAATGAATGTGATAATATATCACTATTCTTTGAAAAGATCTTGTGCATTAATTTTTACCTGGTACTTTACAGGAGCAGTATGAACTTGTCCATCGAGCCATAGCACAACTGTTTGAAAAGCAACTGCAAAAATATGAAAGTTGTGCAGACTGGAAGATTGCAGATGGAGTGGTAGGTGTCTTTCTCATATGTAGCTGTTAGCTTCTGATGAAAATTCTCCCGTGAAGTTGTTTTTAGCCTTCARTGGTGTGATCTTATTAAGTTCTCATGTTTTTTAAAGTACTGCTTGCATTGAAATAGTTTAGGGGAGAGAAATACAAGTTTAAAATGCTTTTGTCAGAGAGCTTCATGCTCTACCTTTTTAACAAAGGAGAAGGAAGTGGAAAAAATATTCTTCATTGGTATTAACAGTATTTGAGGATTTTTCTGTCTTTCTATTCTTTCCATTTAAGTTTCATGTCCCTTATAGGTTTATTCTCTTATGTTTAGATATGTTTTCTTGGCTGTTGCTGGGCACTGTGTGAAAAATGGCTTTTTGGATTAATATATTCTTTCTCTCCCACAGTCCAGAACTCTTTACCACCCTTTGTCCCTGGATTGTGCCTTGTTTATTCAGTGATTTTTCTGTCCCTAATTGGTGTAGATTCCATRGCTCTCTAGAGGGAGTATGAGCGATATCTCCAGGACTCTGAAGTGTCTGGACGCAATTTTAAAAGTGCTTTTATTAATAAGCATCCCATTTATTTTAGGGATTTAGCTGTCCTATATGTGCTTGCTAGGAAGTCTAGAATGTTTTCAGTTCTTGGATTAAATGCATCCAGCCTTCTGCTAACTCCTGAGAATTTGTATTGGCTCATGCAGTACTTATGAGGTCTTTAGTCATGACAAGGAGCCTGTTGACTAAATGCAGTATGGATAGGGYTGGCTGCTTTTATTTGTTACAGGTTTCATTAAGCTGATGTGTGATTTTTTTTTTCCCTGAGAAATGAGCATGGCAGGGTTTGGAATGTGCAGATTGATTAGCTTCGTACAGAAGGAATTTCTAAGTACTTGAGTTTTGATCATAAAATAATAGGTAGATCAGCCTACTGTATCTTCTGGTTATTTGACTTAAATTTGACCTGTGTCTGTGCTCTTATATAGGATGAAAAAAATGGCTCTTATTTACTTATTCCTATTACTATGTATACTAAATGACTTACATATTCCAGAAGATGAGTAAAGTTATTGCAAAATATGGTGGTACTGTGTAACAAATGCAAATGCTGTCTTTAGCACAGCTTGAGAAATTTGCTGACTAATAAAACAAGAGCAAATAGAAAATGAATAGGTAATGTGCATGGGGGTGAGAAAGGGGCAAATCTCAGCTCTGAAAAGGCAGTGATGGAGTATGGGTTTTGAATTTTGCTTGGATATGATCTCAGTTTATGATCAACAAGTTGTAAAGGAAATTGAATTTTAGCAGTTACTTGGAAACTGGTAAGAGCAGAGAATGTAATGTCCTTGTGTGGGTGCTTGCAGTTTGACTACTGACTTCATGTCAAGTCTGCTTATCTCAAAAATATGTTACAAAATTTGAACATTAAACAACTGGAAAAGGATCAAAGGTGTTGGAAGGCTCAATCTAAAGAACAGCCAGACTGAGATGGAGAAAAAATGGCTGAGGTTAAATACAACAGAGGCTGAGTAACAACAGAAAGCTGATTGCTCTTAACTTTTTCTAAGGGATACCATGAGACCTGAAAGACTTAATAAAAAAGTGACATTTGTATAAAAAATGCAACATGAAACTGCAGAGCTCCTTGCAGCTGAAAGCCTGTATCTTTGGGGTGAATATCTCACCATCTTGGAGTCTTCTTCCATGAGTTTCACTGACCTCTGACCTATGAAATTCCAGAGTTGCARTCTGTTGGAAAACATTCTAGGGAAGGATCCCAGTATGCCTGCTCTGATCTTCTTGCCTAGAAGTTCCCTTTCGGTCACTGGTGGAAGCAGGGCCAAGTAAATCTTTGTTTGACTAGGCATAGCCTTTTTTGTTGGGAAATGATGCTTCTTCCTACTGTTACTTGAATAATTCTGCAGAAAGCTTGAGGAGAAGRAAGTCTTATAGGTGAAGAATTTCTGTGTCTAAAAGTTTGGTACTTAAATTTGCTACTGTCCATTTGTTAGAAAATTTGCTTTTAATTAATTAATTAACTGGTATAGGCTTAGCTTCTCTTCAGAATTTATAAGGGAAACTTCAYATATCCAGTGAAATATTTTCTTGTAGTTTTAACCTGATTCTCAGAACTTTGAAGCTCACTTGAGACATCACTTTGATATTCTGAGAAAGCTCCTTTTTTTCCTTCAGGAATGTAGCATCTGTTGTATAYAATGTCTGATTTTCCCCAGAAATTTTCTATTTTGCTTTCTTAAAAAAAAAATCAAAACAAGCATTCTGGGATGTATCCTGGTTAAAAAACTAATTCTGAGGCAGGAATTTTTMAAGTAACTTTATTAAATACAATGTAGTATTCTAAAGCTCCTTCATGTATGTTACTCTGCCTGCAGATGCTACAGCAACTATGAAATCTTCAATATGTGAACAGTTTTAATTATGTCCAATGAAAACAATTCCAAGTTAATTCATGTGCCTACTTTGGCTATAATACTATTAGTTAAGTAGGAGATGCTACTGGGCTGAAGAGGAAATGTCATTTATTCTATTTTGATAGTACTGTGAAGAGCTGGAGTGCTCCGTAGGGTCGGTTTCATGGTTTTGTTTTTCTCTTGCTGTTCTCATCTCAAGCAGTGTTGAAATGGGTTGAGTTCCAGAGCTCTSTAAGCAGGGCTTGCCAGCAACATCCCAGTAAAATCCCAATAAAAGGTTAATCTGATTGGCACTGAGGGGCAGCATTCATGGGGAAGTAGCTCAGACACAATCCCAAACGTGTGTTCCTGGGAACTTGCCAGCTTTGCCCTGCTGGAAACAATACTGTAAAAAGTCAGCAGCAAGGCATGCAGGGTTTGAGCAGAGACTTGGGATAGGGTGAGAATTTCCATTAGAATTTGATAGGTCCCAAACCATGCCAAAAATACATGATATGCTTTAATGTAGGAAATGTATACCATGTAGTTTTACCTATTGTAAATGTGTAGAACTGGAAATGTTCAACGTAATGCTAAGTATTTAAATGAAATGAAATGAAGAAAGCTCTGCTCAGATACCAGTAATTTCAACAGTACCCACAGCAGCCAAATTTCAGGGTGAAGAATTGCTACTCAGGAGCCATTTTCTGTCTGATAAGAAAAGAATTCAGATGCTGAATTTGATAATCAGAACTATTCTCTTCCCCTACTTAGTAGTACTTTCAAGTCRCCAAACAATTAAATTGGAACAGAGTCTTGGACTGAAGCCCTTCCCACTGAAATGCTTGATCATATTGTCATGTATTTGAAGTCAATAGCTGTGCTTCTCACCATCATTGGCTTTGTTAGTACTGCTGTGAAAATATTACACTTGATGTTGTATTTGGAAGTTTTGAAAGATATGTGAAATCATTAGTCTTGGTCATCTGATAAGGTATCAGTCAGATTTGTATCAGTAAAATATTTTAKGAGTTATTTGAGAAGGTTCTTCATGAGCTGAAGTGAACAGGAGCTGTGAATTGTAGCTGTCTTGGAAAGTCTGAATCATATGGAATTTCATCAAATTGRATGTTCTGTTTGGAAGTCAGAAAAAGAAAATTGGTTAAAAGACAAGCAACCAAGCTCACTCTCAATTCAGAAATGTTTCTTGTAGAATTTTTTCTCTTGACAGTACCAAGCATGTTAGGGTACTGCAAGTCCTTCCTTTGCCCTTATCCATGAGCTTGTGTTAATAAACACTTTCTCCAAAATCTGGCAGAGATGGTACCCTCAGTGTCTCTTGYATTTTGTGCTGTAAAAGCAACAGAGTTCTGTTGCTGTGGTTGACTGCACTTGTRGAAGTCACGGAGGAATTAGATGCTCTAAGAAGAATGTTGTTATTTGAAACATTAATGGTTTAGAAACTGTAAGTGAAAAGACTGTGCTGTTCGTATTCTCTTTGCTGTTTGGCAGCTTGGAAGGATATTTTTTGTCATTGCAGCCTTCTAAAAAATCCTGTATTTCTTCAGAGACATTGATCTCGTTGCCTCTGTYGGAATGTTTTATTTAATCTGAGTCACTTGAGTGTATCATTTCAATCTGAAGTATTTCTCTTTTTATCTACTGATGCTCAGTGATTCCCATGCTGCTTTATGAAAAGGGCAAAAGGAATGCCTCAATTCCTTTTAAGGGAAAACATGAGATTACTTCTGGAGGAGTCTTTGCAGTAAATTTGCCAGTATTTTACTAGTACAGAAAGCTTCTGAATGACATTAAATATTTCCACAGTGAGTTTCCCAAAGAAAATGATACATTGCAGTTCCTGGGAGAAAGTCTTAGACTGAGATTTCGCACAYGCTGCCTACAACTCTAAACCGATGTTCCTCTATTTGCTTGAAGTTAGTGACAGCAGTTTGGTGACTTAGCCARTGGTGGAAGGAGGTGGGAGAAAGATCCCCCTTGGGAGGTGATAGCACAGTTTGGGTTACCTTAGCCAGTGAGAATTCCTTGTTTCTCTGCATTACTACAGGAACACAAGTTACTCTGCATTTTAATAGACTAGGRGCAATCTACACAAAATATTTGAGTTTATGGCCTTGTCATCTGCTAATGTAGTCTTTTGTAGGTAGGTATTCRTCTGTATATCTGCAATTTCACAGAATACCTAGAAATTCCTAACTTTGAGCAGTTCCACTTGATCTCAGTAGCTGCTCCCTCACTGGAGCAACTCCAAGGGAACTCTTGAACTGTTGAGCATTTGATGCATATGGACACAAGGTTGGGGAAAGATCCTTTTCTTTGCCCGTGTTGCAGTGAGAAGACAGTGCAGTGAGACAGTAGGGTAGCTGCCTTCTGTGAGAAAGCAGGGTGCTGCACTGAGCACTTAGTGAACTGCACATTTGTTAATCCATTTTTAAAACAATTCTGTATGATAACCCCTGTGAGCTATGTTTGCTGTCCTGGTTTGTCTAAGCTGATACTTTTTWAAATTGTGCTCTGCCTGGGAATGCAACATCTGTCTAGAGAAGCAAGGGAGTGTTGACTGATGTTGATAAGCTGTGCTTAGGTGGGCTGTGGAAGGCTTTTTCTTAATACCACCATCTGCTCCTCTCAACAGATGCAGTCATCCCAGTGAGATACCCTGTATTCACTTTCAGAGCTGAGCTTCCTCCTTTCTGCTCCGTGCTAGTTTTTCTGCATGTGTGCCTATTTGCATAGTTTGATGTATATGACAGGGAAATCTGTGAGTTGGTGTCACTCAAGTGTGAGAAATACTCAAAATACTGGTTATTCCCTATTCTTGTAACACAGAACTGAGAGCAAGTGACAGGGAATGACTTCTCTAAAAGTAAACAAAGCCTTCACAGAAATTCAAAGCCTTCACATCAATCCACTGAGCTAATTAAGGAAAGTAGCAAAGTACCTCTTTTTTTTTTTTTTGTGAGAGTAATTCCTGTAATCATTCTTGCTCCTCATTCAATATAACTAAAACAGTGAATGCATCTGGAGTTTAACCTGATGCACAAGTGAAACTTTTGACACCTCTCTGTCTGAAGCCTTCCCTATGTACAAAATCTAACCACTGGCTTTTCTGGTGCTAAGTTTAAAAGTACCATTTTGTGTGTGCAGATTTTCTTGTTGGGTTTTGTTTGTTTGGGAGTTTAAATTTTTCTTTTTCAAGGAATTGTTTTTGTAAACTCTGTGGTTGTGCATGTACCTTGGACATTTGAGTTTCTATACATTTTTTAAGGCTTATACATGTTTTGTTACCAGTAACAAAAATGGCAGCGCCCTTTCAGCTACTTCTGCCTGTCTCAACTAGAAACAGCTTGTTACTGTATATGTGGAGTTTTAAAAAGCTTTGACATATGTTAGCTTCTCTAATAAGCTTTTTCTTCTGCCTGTGAGAAAAGCATATCTCAGGAAACATTCTGTTCACAAACACTTCACTTTACAAACATAGAAGGACAGGGATGCAGCTGCTGGTTTGTTTTCTGGACAAGTTAGTCTAGAGCCAGCAGGCACACCCTTTCCCTTGCCAATACCCTTTAGAAAAATGAGTGCATAAATAAGAAATGGGTTCCTGAAAACTTCTGTGCTAGTGGAACTGAACTGGGAGACTTTTCTGCTCTGTTGTAGGCTGGAGAGGTTGGTGGTGAGGGGGAGGAACTCTGGTGGAGTCTCTCTCTTTCTAGTATCTTTCTGCCTTGTGAAACTGGGATGGGCTGCAGTGCTGAAGCAAGGCCAGCAGCCCACTCTGTTCTCAGGATGCAGTTGTTTAGGATGCATTCATTTCTAGCTTTGGTTGTTAGTACTTCTGAGTAAGGGGAACCTTTTCAGTACAATACCAATGCACTCAGTGCTATCCATAGTAACAAATACCTAAGGGAGARATTCAGAGTTTGCATTGCACAACTGGGGGAAGTGGGGAGGAACATGACACAGCCATTGAGCAGCAAACAGAGTTTCTTGTTGAATACTTTGAGCCTCAGCATCTTTGGCACCAAGCTTCAGCATGGTCCTCTGCCTGAATGAGGCTATAAAATTAATGTCCATATTTGTTAAAGGCAAAATGATCTGTATGGTCACTCATTACTTAATGTCAAAAAGTAGGAAATTGCTTTTTTACATTTTTGAGAGAAGCTGGTAGAGAGGTTGGATGTTCATGCCCCATGAGGACCCGAAATCTGGATGCAAACCACTGTAGACATACTAATTAAAAAAACTGAAAACAATGTACATTCATATTTTTCCCCTGTCATTAGTTGCATCCAAAGCAGCATGGGCAGCAGGTGAAGGGAGGTGATTCTGCCCCTCTGCTCCATGCCTGAGACCCCACCTTGGGTTCTRCCCCCAGCACTGGGGTCCCCAGCACAGGAAGGACCTGTTGGAGTGAGTCCAGAGGAGGGACACAAAGATGAGCAGAAGACAGATTGAGAGAGTTGTGGTTGCTCAGCCTGGAGAAAAGAAGGCTCCAGGGTGCCCTCATTGTGGCCTTGCAGTACTTCTAGGGGGCTCATAAGAGAGATGGGGACAGGGTTTTTAGCAGGGCCTGTTGCAGTAGGACAAAGCATAATGGTTTTAAATTCAGACAGTACATTCAGGCTAGATGGAAAGAAGAAATGTTTTATGATGAGGATGATGAAACACTGGAACAGATTGCCCACAGATGCTGTAGATTACCCATCCTGGCATTCCTGCCAACAGCCAAGGCCAKCTTGGGCCTTGAGTAACTTGATCCAGAGCCAGCAGGGCTCTGAGTAACTTGATCTTTTTAAAGATGTCCCTGATCATTGCAGGAAGGTGTGGATTAAATGGCCTTTGAAGGTCCCTTCCTACAGAAACTTTCTATGATTGTATGAAACCAAACAACCTTGATTGACTGCAGTGGGAGCTTCAGTGGTGTTCATTTAAATGTGAGTGGCTTTTATCTGCTAAATGAATCTTACTCCAAAAAACCCCTGATGGTTACAGCTAGTGGTCAGCAGGACAATGAACTCCCTGTGCAATTTCCCTGAAAGGGCTAACTCCATCCATTCATTAAGGAACAATAGGGTGTTTCTGCTGGAGTACTTGTGCAATATTATATTTGACAGCAACTTAATGGGGGCAGTTAGGGRAAAACAGTAAAAAAGATCAAAATAGTTCATTTTTTTTCTTCACAGGTAAAGCCCCACTTAGTACACTTAGGAATAGAATTTGATAATAGACTTTTCACAGTAGCCAGCAGTGGTATGGTAACTTTTAAAAACATATAATTAATTAATCTGAATTTAAGTTTATTTAGATTAACTAGTTAATCTAAATTTTTGCTTTGGAAGATAAACTACAAGTTGCCTTGACTGTTGAGTTTATCTTCCAAAGCAAAAATTGCTCACTGAATTCAAATGCAACTATCACATCTGAAGCAGAAATTTAACAGGGAATTCCCTTTTGTTCTAGAAGGCTGAAGGAGGTCAGTCCTTATCACCAGTCTCAGCAGGTAGGCTGGCAGACAGCAGACCCTATTGCCTGAACATGATATTGGGCTTTGAAATGTATTACACCCATTTGGTATATTTGTTCTTTTCAAAGATTGCTTTTTAAAAGGGAACTTCTGCAAGAACAGCCTTTAGGTAAAATGAGCATTAAAGTTAAGATTACACTAACGTCCTCCTTGGGTTTGTTGGGTCTTTGACTGTGGCACATATTTGGAATAGAATGTCAACTTTAGACTGTTGCATGTTCTGCTTTGATTTTTAATCATATATGATTTTTTCCTTATTTTTGCCTAGGGGCTGGGTTGTAGTTAAATAGTGTTCATAGCCACTCTTGGGGTGCTGTGTTTTAGATCTGTGGTGAAAACAGTGCTGATTGTTTGCAGCTAATGCTGCAGCTCTTGCCGAACAGTGTTTGCGCAGTCAGGAACTGGCAAAGGCCCATCTGTGGAAGGTTCTGAGTGATTGCTTTTGCATTGCTTGTGTGATTTCTTTTTATCTTCTCCCACTTCTCCTTTGGCTGCTAAACAATTTTGTCTTGACCCACGAGTTTTCCTGCTGTTCCTCTTTCCCCTCCAGAGGTGGAGCAATGAGAGTGAGAGTGGCTCTTGTGGGGCTTAGCTGCCTGCCAGGGTTAACATACAAGAGTATTTTACATGTATATACATGTAAGTCTAAATACATGCATATATAAAATATCTTTTATATTTATGGTCCTAAATGGAAATTAAAATCTTCATTCTTTGCTGAGTAAATTAAACTTTGTTGTACACAAATGGGAGGTTATYTGGAAGTGTTTTAGATCAATGCATTAGGAGACAAGTGGTTAAGATCTTTCTCATTTTCTTACAACACTGTAGATTATTCTTATCTTCATTGGAGTGATAGTGCAAGTGAAAATAATTAGACTGACTGGAAAATGAATGCTTTATTWTCCAATTATTCATTTAATTTTTCAATGTGAATAATTGGGAGGGTGTACGAGAGCTTGCTCACTACTAAAGAGAGAACAGCTTTTGAGTATTTTCTCTAGTGGATTGTTCAATGGCAAGCAGACCAAAATCTTCAGTCAGAAAAATTTKAAGTTGGATACACAAGGTTAAAAATAATTTTGTACATTYATACGAAATATGACAGCCAAAAATAGGTCATATTGTTATATATACCTGCCAAGTGTCATTACAGATCTTTGGACCTCACAGTTCACATATTCTATGTATCAGCTTTACAGCCATGAGTAAAAATACCCTTTYTTCTTTTAATCAGGATGAAAATAATACAGAAAATGCTGTCAGTTCTTCAGATGCTGAGAAACAGGATTCTCCTCCACCAAAGCCTCCACGGACCCGCAGGTACTTAACTGTGATCCTCTACTGTTTTAGGCTGAAAGATGAATAAAAAGTAGAATAAAGCTACTGATACCATAAAAACTTAAGATGAATATGTTGTGTTTATAAATAGAAATATACATAATGCAAAAAGTCTTATAATTGACTCTTAATATAGGCTACGATATTTTTGTGAGGTTTGTGTTTAAATATACCAACCTTGCAATGATTATCTGTGAATAGACGTTTACTAGTCAGAAATATTAGATCTACTTGTGTTTTAATTTAGGTGACAGTAGCAAAAMAAACTTCAAATAGCCTCAAATAATGACTGAACCCTCCTTTTTGGAGACAAAACCATAATGACACATACCCATTTATTCTAGAAAAATCTCAGACAAATACTGCTTTTGCTAGATATGACAACCAAATGCTKTTATTATTGAGAAGAATTGGTCTCACCAATCCTTTCATTCAGCAGAGGAAAATTTTCTCTAGCTCTTAAAATGCCTAGGCATAGCTTTACAGAAGCCAAAAGTAAATCTGAACCAACAGATTCATTGCCCTAAAACAGCTGCCCAACCCAAGTGTTAAGACAGCTAAAGAAGCAGTTCTCCTGAACGAAGTGTCCAAGTCCCCCAGCTGGTTTGTGCAGAGCTTAGAGTGGCCTTTGGCAGGTGATCTGTCCTGTGTTACAGTGCCTGTAGTTAAACAGACATAAGGTGAGCACTTGSATTTCCTAAAGTTGTTGAATGACATAAGGAACCACCAGCCAGGTGATATTCTTGGATACCATTTAGGCAGAAGTAAAGTATAATTCCTTTAAAATAAAGAAAGAGTAGATTAGGGCTTTTTACAAACAAATTACATGGTGTGCTATGTAGACAATATATTTTTTACCTTATTTGGATTGATGGTAATGTGATTGTATTCAATTATGTAGATTAAGATGATGACAGAGGAGTCAGTTAACCTGCGTTCATGAGGAGTTCCAAGCTCTTGAAACTTCATCACTGAACTTAGAAATAAGATTTCTGTCCAATAGATGATTTCCTTAGTAGTGTTCMTTGAAATAATCTTAGGTGTACTTTYGTTTTTATCATTTTTATATAYTAATATAATATTAACATATGTATAATTCATGTAATTCATGTTTAAGCACACATCYGTCTTATCTGCACTGCATTGTTCTTTACTTGCTGCGTTAAGTTAAAATCTTTTAATCTCTCCTTAAAGCCTGGGGTTTTTTTCGGCCTGTTTCCATAAAATCATATTTCCCATCTGCCAGCAGTGGCAGTCAGATTGATTTCCTAGAGGTGAATAATGGAAGCTTTTAGCAAAGCTGTTGTCTTTCTAAAATKGAGATCATTTTTCAAAAACAATTAATTAAACTCCTTCTGGAAGATGCTTCTGAGGAAAGACTTTATTTGCTATTAGTCACATCTGCCCAAAATACCCACTAATGAGCATGTTTTATTCTTGATGTGGGGGTAATTTTACAAATCTACAGCCTGATTCAGTCAGGACGTAGAGCCAGGTTTTKTGTATTGTGGATGTTTTGGCATAGATTAACATCCTTTTCCTGGGGAGGATGGGAGAGCAGAGTCAGTGAAACATTTTAATTTAATCCCTATATGCATAGGGAAACATTTTTAGGTTGCCAGCCAAATGTGTACTTGAGTTTTACATGYACTGTCTCTGAAGAAGTTACAAGCAAGTTGCTAAAGCTACTATTTTTGAAACTAAATAAGGTTTTTACATTCTTTATAACCTGTGTTGTAAATGGCTTTATAATGTATATTTAGTAGACCTAGCTGCATTTTTTTAAGGCAAGGTTTAACATTTGCTTTTTCTAAAGCAAGAAGGGCTATAGAGACTGATAGTGCAGAGTACTTCGGGTGAGCTTGGTTTCAGCTGAACTTGGCCTGAGGTGATCCTGAGTGAGCAGGAAAAAAAGGGGATTTTTTTCTAGGCCTCAGGATGCTTGTTTTCCATATTGTTACTGGACKAAGCCATGTTTGCTTAGACAGTAAAGTCTATGATACCTGTTAGCTGTTTTCTGACRGCCCCAAGTCTGCTGGGTGAGATGGTGGCACCTCCTCTGCAGCCCTTTCCACTGGATAACCACACAGGTCATGGCAGAGTTTTTCTGTGAAGGTGGCTTTCTCACTCTCTCTTGCTCTGTTTGTAATATTCTAATGAAAACATCTCAGGATCTTCTTTMAACTTTAGGATCTCTTCTTCTGAAAGTGCAGTTAGTATCATGTAGCTCTTGTCTGTGCTAAGGATGAGATGTCACTGAAGACTTTTACCATGAGTGGTAGGAAGCTTACTCAGAGAGATGTAATTAATCCTTTTAGTACTTGCTTTAGCCTGGGCATGTRTTGGGGAAGGAGTGATACTTTCTAGGCTGCTTTTATGTCTTCTTGGAAGTTAGAAGTATCTTTAGGATATTGTAATTAAATTGGTATTTTACTAACTTAGGTCACCATGAAGCATCTAGCCGTACTTGTTTTGCAGAGGTTTGGAATTGTATTGCCTTCCAAGCTTTTATCACCTTGTAATGCTTTAGTGTAATTAAGCTTGCTGTACAATATGTGAGTGTTATCATTTAGCTTAATGTCTCTCTGTTTGATGTCAACATAAAAAATATTCTAATATTACTCCTTGATTATTACAGAGGTAAACAAGAACAACTCATTAGTGCATACACCAGCACSTTATCCTAGAAATTGCTTGGCTTGGCAGTTGATGATCACTTCTTGTGAAAGTTAAAATATCTTTAGAGGACTTAGGGGGATGGAAAGTCTTCGTTAGACACATTTTAATTATTTTCAGCTTAAGGTAGGAAGAGGRCATAAGTAAGGTTTAACTTTGTTATCTAAGAGACTGCAAAAAAACTTAAGTTTTAAGTTTACAGTTTAGGACTGTACTTGATTTTAGGTGAYTGATGTGTCAGAATTCAGAGGGAGCACCTTAATGCCTTTCAGTATTAGTCCATGAAATATTTGTGTGCTTAGTAGTTGATTCTAAAGTATTGGAGGAAAGAGGTTGTTTATTTTAGTCAGGCTTGGTTGCAAAAAGTTGTTTATTTTCAAGTTCAAATGCAGTTTGAARTCAAAGCATAGACTTAGACATAATCTCATAAAGAGCAAAGATGATTTAATAGCTTTTTTGTATGCAGTGTAATGAAGAGCTATGTGCTGCTGTCTGAAGGTGGAAAGGTAAAATACTGTAGCATTTTAACTTCTCATCAGGTTCTGTTCAGACTTCAGTCTAATGATAGTAAATACATTTCCAGGGTTATGTATTACTCTGTTTCATTTCAAGCCMTGCAAACCATCTTTGTTTCCTACAAAGCTAAAACTCATTGATGGGTGTCCTTCTTAGTTAACTGTCTCTAACTYGTACGCCACAATTAAAAAACCAAAAAGCCTCAGTAAGTAAATTTAAAGAGATAAATTCACCAGCTGGTTATTTTTATTAATTTATTGTACTTTAATATAAATTATTTGTAGTACTTTTGCAACAGCTTCACTCACTGGACTGTTGCTTTTCTTTCATGTGAATGGCAGTGATTTAATGCTAAAGTAGAATAATGTGGTTGTCTAGCTTCAGCCTGCTTATGTTGAGTTTCATTTTCCTATTTTAATTATGAGGGAGGATGTAGATCTTGGTATCTATTTTTGGTTGTTCATATCAGCTGCATTCCATGACCTTGGCATCACTCTCTTTTATTTGAAACACCCTACAGTATGTTGCATAGAATAACCATGGATTACTTAAGGCTTTTTTTCTTTTGAACACTGGCCAAGTTTCATTTAAATCTGAGCCCATTGTGTGCAGTTTCAGTAATGTAGCTCTTTTCCATTAGGAGTAGAATGGATTAGATTCTAAAACATTCTAAAAAATTATWATGTATTGCAGAGAAAGCAATAAATGGCTTGTTTTTCATGTATACATTTTTGGTTGAAAGCTGTGGGAAGGTTTTTTTTTCTGACAAGTTATAGTACTTTTGACAAATTTTGTGTAATTGTTACTATGAGAAATAATTGTAAAAAGGTGTTCTTGCTTAATTCATGGTTTACCTGACACCTGAGAAGCCACTGGCACTGGGGCACTGCATCAGCTGTGTGGCAATAGGAGTGTATGAAAAAGCTGCCTCAATCACCCAGGCAAATTCCATTTCCAGCTGTAAATGAGGAAGTGCCAAGGCAGTGGCATTCCARGATTATCAGGAGCAGTTGGATCTGAAGAGGCACTTGAAGGCTGAGTCATGACAAAGCTTTGTTTTTTTATCACACCGTGAGGTTTTGCAACCCTATGTGTTTATTTAAAGGTATAATACAGGGAAGCTTACTTCTCTCACTTGAATGGCCTGGCTTTCTTTGGCTCACTAATTTTTTTCTGTCTCAATATCTCTTTCATGAGCTTTCTGTGAATTTCCTGATATTTTAAATCAATCTGACCTTACTGTCTCCTAGTGTTTTCAACAGTATTAGTAGCTCATTTTCAGATAATTTTCTGCCCCCTGAGGCAGAAATGTCTGTGGAGCACAGCTGTTGAAGGACATGCCCAAAGACAGCATTATGCAGCAGCCAGAAATGCCCAAGATTCACAAGACTTTTAGAAAAAGCTGCTGCCAAATAGAGTTCTTCTGAATGTGTTCATATCCTGTGTGAAAATGAACAGAAACATTATTTGCAATGCAGAACGTGTGAAATAGTAGTATTAAAAATGTCAGTAAAATTGCCTATTGGGATTTATTTCCTAATTTAAAGAGAAAAAATACATTAGARTGCTATTTGGACACCTCAGTTGCTAAGGACAGATATCCTTCAATATTAATGAGGCAAAGAATGATTTTGACAAATAGTTTCTCRTTTCTTCACTGTAAGCTCTCATCTAAGAATGAAGAAGTGACTTTTAACTTCAGATGTTGTGGGGAACRTTGTAGTAGTTCTGTTGAGATGTGTAGGAGGAAGTTGTTTAATCAACTTTTGGGCTGCTGGTTTGTGCAGCATTTCCTTTATCATCAGTTCTATGGATACATCTAAGGGAACTTTGAATACATGTGAGGTTTTGGTTACCAGAGGCTCAAAGGGTAGACTGATTTTATTGACCAGTGATTGGTGAAGAACCTCATGAATTTTGACTGGTATTGTGGACCTATATCCTTGTTATACCTAGTTGAATGCTAATTTACTCCTTTAGCTAATTGTAATGCATAATGTTAGGTCTGTGCCAGATAAGGAATTAGTTTTGCTGATTGCAAATAACTCTGGGTCAGGAAAATCAGGTCAATAAGGAAAAACCATGATTTTCAGTAGGAGGATTTAGTGGAGATTACTGATGAGCATCGCTGCTGGTAAAAGGGGGCATGTAAATATTTGTGCATGTGTACTCACTGTCTCCCTCCCTGTGTTCCCCTCCCCACTTGGAACAGAGGAGAGTAATCCAAGAGGAGGGAATTCTCTTGTTCTGAGTGTGTATTAAATTGGGGCAAGACTAATGTCCCCTTGTTTCCTGTCTTAYCTTTACTAATTCAGGCAAACAGCTTATTCTCAAGCTTATTCATTTTTCAACAACTAGAGGCAAGWGTTCCCAAGTTACTTCAGTTAAATTGCTTAGACATGCTTTGTATTTCTTCTGTTTTAATGTAAAGAAAACCAGCAATATTCAAGTGCAGAGAGCTGAGGAAGAGAAGGAATTTGAGGCCAACTCTTTATGACAGGAGTCAGGCAGAGAATGGAAGAGATCACCCAGGACTGCAAGGGGACCTGGGGTTTTCCAGATACAAAGATGCAGGAACTTGTAGAAGATCATTTGGAAGCTGGGAACCTTGMAGTACTTCAGGGGGTTAGGATTTTCACAAACTGAGAATCCAAATGATTCTCTTGAGTATGGAATATCTTGTATAAAGATTTTAGTTCTGCAACCCATTCTGCTATAGCTTGGTGCTAACAAAGTCACAAGGATGAAACACATGCTGTAGCCTGTCCCAAGTCAGGTATGCTTTTAGTGCTCTACAAGACTCAGTTATGAAACAGTCTTTGGGCTTTTTTTCTTTTGGGTTTTTTTCCTATATGTCTTGATAGTTTCAAGAATTTGCTCTTGCCGAGTCCTCCTTAGGCATGGTTTGGAAGCAGGGCAGCCAAAGTAGTACTTTCATTTTGCTCATTATGTGGCATGCAGAAAATTATGAGAGCCTGTCCTTTCTCTTGTAGAGAGAGCAATCTTGTGCAATCTTGTCCTTCTTATGYTGGAGGGTCTCATGAGAGCAGAGTAGGGGCAGAGTAGATTTCCCTCCTTCCATGTGCTGGCCATGCTGCTTTGGATGCAGCCCAGGACATGGTTGGTTTTGGACTGTGGGTTGGTTTCTGCACACTGCTGGGGCATGTCCAGCCCCATCTCCACCAGCCCCCCAAGTCCTTCTCCACAGGGCTGCTCCCAGTCTGTCCAACCTCCAGTCTGGATGGATGCTGGGAATTGCCCTGACCCAGGTGCAGCACCTTGCACTTGGCTTTGCTGAACCTGATGATGTTCTCATGGGCCCACCTCTTGAGCTTGTCCAGGTCATCCTGGATGTTTAAAGGAATGGACATGATAAAAATGCTTTCAGCAGTTGTGCTAAATGTTTGTAGTCAGCAACTCTGCATCTAATCTGACCATGTGCTTGAAGAACTTCTCCTYCTGAGTAGCTTGAGATGAACTGCAGTTAGAAGTGCTGTGGTTTCACTAATATGCACCATAATTTGGATCATAAATTCTACTGGGAATGTTGTATATACCTCATGTCAACTAAATTTGGTTTGCAACTAAGCCAAGACTATCAAATACACAAACATAAAAATAAAATCCTCTTGAGCATGTACAGAAAAATAAAATTGAAGGATAATATTTAATGTGGGCTGTAAGGATTTTTTTTAAAAGGAATCTTTCTTGGCTTTACTGAAATTTGAATTCCATATGTCAAATTTCTCAKAGCCACTTAAGGAAAAAAGTAGTGAAATGCTGCCACAAGAGGGCCTGTCTTGCAATGTCTTTGCAGAATGCTTCTAGGAAAGGATGTGAGCAATCTTTGAACTATTAGTGAGGATTAGTTGTGGCCTGAATGAATGTCCTTGTGATATTCTGAAAGACATTTTGAGGGTGTTGATTTAATTCCTGCCTACCCCACTAGTCATATTCTATAGCTGTTTTCTGTGTGCAATGGAAGCTCTGTGTGGAGTTTGATATTGGTGTTACAGCATTAACTACTGCGGTGGCAGATGGATAGATAGCTAAAATCTTGTCAAAATCCAGAAAATTTAGACAATTTTCTTGGTTGTTTTGCAGTTGCCTTGTAGAAGGAGATGCTAAAGAAGAAATCTTGCAGCCTCCAGAGCCTCAGCCAGTACCACCAATCCTAACACCATCTCCCCCATCAGCTTATCCAACAGTCACTACGGTGTGGCAGGACAATGACAGATACCATCCAAAGCCAGTTTTGCACATGGTTTCATCAGAGCATTCAACAGACCTCAACGAGAATTACAATAAGTCCWCAGAACATTCAGGGAAGAACGAACCCAGCGAACACACAGAGAAGAGGCTGGAGCGCAACTTAAGTTTTGAGATCAAGAAGGTCCCTCTGCAGGAGGGACCACGAAGCTTTGATGGCAACTCCCTGTTGAACAGGGGACATGCAATTAAAATTAAGCCTGTGTCATCCTGTGTAATTGATAAGAGCTTTAAGCCACAGGAACAGATTTCAGGGGATTCATTTGTAGATGCTTCTCAAAACTCATGTATGGAGTACAGCGTGCCACAGTCTAACACAGCCTTAATACCTTCACCAGAAGGTCTGCAGAGTCAGCAGGTGTCTGATGCCCCACCCAGACCAGACCGTCTGCCTCTGACAGAAAAGGGACACGCCACGTGGTCACTGCAGGGGCCTGAAAATGCACTGCCAACCTCCGTGTCTGAAGAGTTGTCTTCAGATACTTTGTGTCACGGTGTTCAAACTCTCTCTCTAGTATCAAACAGCCCAGCTCAGCATCCTTGCAGTGATCCTGTTGATCATACTCCTCTTTGTGTTCGAGCACCCCTCTGTTTCACTAATCCTCTCCATGCAGATGATTCTGACACGGATGAGCTGGACTTCGACAGAGCCACGAGCAAAAGCGCGTCCAACGTGTCAACCGCAAGTGCCACGGTCTCCGCTGCCACTAACACTGAAAACATTTCTGCCAGAAAAGTATTGCCAATGTCTATTGCTAGGCAAGACTTAACAGCTGTAACATGTTCTGAAGATGGCAAAGGTAGGTTTCACTGAGGTTGAGAAGTGCTGCTCTGTATCTAGCTGCATCCATAGAACTGGACAACATAAATTTTTTTGCAATGCAATTTTCTAATGGTAAATTTAATCAGTGCAGTATGGCAGCTTCAGAGAGGGCAACAGCTCTTTTCCTGACAGCTTTCAGTTTGCATGTGAGCTATTTTTGGTATAAAGYACTACAGACCACGATTAGCTGCTTCAAAAGCTGTACCGTGACCTTTATTGTGAGCATTTGTTTAATGCTTTATTTATAGTGCATTCCTGTAGGTTTCTATGTAATTGTAGGTTTCTGTGTTATTATTTGGTGCATATTTTTTCTCTATGCCCAGTTTCATGGAAGTGTCTATAATAATTGGGGGTTGACTAGTCAAAGCGTTTTCGACAGGCTTGTGCAAATACATAACAATTTCATGCTTATTGGTTGATGTGCTGTTCCTAAAAATGTAGATGTAACCTCATTCACTGCACTGGTCTTTGAAGTTGCTCATGATTTGGCTCCTGCATTTTAATAGTYTTGTAAATATTTAGCTGTGCTTTCCTCTTTTTCTGTACGTGGCTGGGRGTGACAAGCTAATACAGCTGTTCATCTAAAAATCCGAGTTATGCTTTATTAGCACTTTGAAAATTATTTAGTGGCTTTTTGTCTTTTACTACTTTTTTTGAGGGTTTTTTTTTGCGAAAGTTTGCAAGTTAGAACATCATTTATTGAAGGCAAAAGGGTCCCAAAACATGCAGGTGCAGATTTCAGTCAGGCTGGCACTCTTAGTGCAGATGGAGGACAGAGCAGGGAAGAAGAGATTAGGCCTTGGCAACTGCTTGTGCCAAGCCCAACAAAACAAGAAGTAAAGCTRTGGAGCTGAAGGAAGAACCTCTGGATCCAGCTCAGACTGCTGTGCTTGGAGCTGCTGRCAGTGATGGCCTCACCTCAGGAGTCTGTGCAGACTTCATGATTTTCTGAAATGAAATGGGGCTCAGTGTGTGATGCAAGATGCAGAACCAGCTGATTGAAAGTATTGGTTTTGTGAACTGAATGTTCACCAAAAGTCATATATCCRGAGATGTGAACTGTTTTGCAGCCTTAAAAACAATCTGTTTCTGTAGATCTTGATRTAGATCTATAGATATTGTGATCTGTACCTATAGATCTATAGATTCTGGTTTAGATTGTGTAAACACAGGACAATACTTGCACATACCTGTRTATTTTTAACACTGTGACTTAAAAGATGCTCTGCAAAGCCGACAAAGTCCTTTTGTCATAGTTATTTCAACTTAGCAAGCAGTTCTCCTTGGATTTGTTTCATAGATTTGCAGGCTATTGTATTTTTCCTTTTAGCCAGAATTTTTTTTCTTCTTTCCCAGAGCAATCATTGTTTGTCACTGTTTGGAAATTATCATTTCTCTGTGCATCTCGTTATGTAGATGCTGTAAGAACATGCAAATAAAATAAGTGATATGTCATAAATATGATAAAGAATTGGAGAAATGTCACTCTAGAATTTGTTTCATGTAACTGTGTGTCAGAAGCGTCTTGAAATAACAGTACAGCCCTTGTGCTGCTGGTATGTTGATGATTTCACAGGAATTGATTAAAATTCTAACATTAATTTTTCTTACCTTGTTAATGCGGGTGTATCTCTTCTCCGTTTGTTAGATAGTGAACACTTCCCATTTTATATTCTGGTTGCAGGTCTTGTAATGCCTCAGGGACTTCAGAACATAGGGTTAGATTGCTTTGCACCAGTGATCCTAAACCCTGTTTACAGTGGGTTTCTCATTTTCATACTGGCTCAGGACTCTTCCTTCTGAAGCTGGAAATGTGGCTGCAATCACCAGTGAAACTTGTCTGTGAACTTAGCAGCACCCTGATTGCCTAACCATAACTGCTGTGTGCATGATCTGACCACGCAGTTAAATCCTCTTTTTCATTCAAATGAAGTGAAAAGTAGTTGTACCCTGAGGTAAAAGAAAAAAAAAAAAAGAGAACAAAAAACCAGAAACAACACTGAAACAAAACCCTAAAAACTTACTTTCAGTTAGTGCATATTCATGGTGACTTTATTTGATGGTTTTATAGAGGCTCTTTCTGTTAATGAAGGTTTTCTTGTGCTGWATGTAAACTTGAGATGGAGCAGGTCTCAGAAATCACTTGGAAGATGATGGCTTGCAGAATTTGATGGAATTCTGTCCTTGCAGCAGCTGGGGATGCTGGCAGCTAAAGCTTCATGGCTTTATTAGTTAAAATGTCTTTGTATTTTTTGAATCCTGTGCAGAGTACAGTTGTCAGWTGAGATTTCTTATGGCAGCAGCTACTTTAAATTGTTTTAAACCTTTAATTACTACTCCAAATTTTTTAGCAGGTCAGAGAGGGGCTTTTGCTGCCAGAATGGCTTGTGTTGTACACTCCTGGGAGGTGAGAGGGAACAGGCTGGGGACAGGATGTGGCACTGGCACCAACAGTAGCCATCTCCTCTGGCTCCTATTTACCCTTTGGCCTAGTGAACCTTGCACTAGGCTGTTTAGCTGTGGTGTGGGAGCCAGTGGGCCTCAACATGGACTTGGTAAGCAACACTGAGACCTGAAAGAAYGAACAAAATGTATTCATTTGTGTTACTGAGGGTTTTTTTTCCCCTCCAAATTACTTAGACTGAAAATGTTTTCATTTTCTTGCTTGCATAACACACAAACTGATCCTATGCCCTTAATGTGAAGTTAATGTTGGTAGATGAAGTTGCTCCACTGTGTTCATGTGGTAAACCAAATGTTTTATAATACTTTGGAGCAAATTTTTCTTTTGCTTTAGATACTATACCAAGTTTAGGATTATCTCATATATGAAAAGATCAACTTCTRAAAGTCTAGGAGAAAAATCTATATATTTTAACTTGTCTAAATGTCATATTTGATTTAGATGCTGATGCTAGTGAAGATTCCTCTCCCCCGCTCCCAGAAAGAACACCAGAATCATTTGTATTAGCAAGTGAACAGAGTGAGTTTTTGATGTTTGGTGATAATTGGAGATAAAATGTGAAGAGCATGTCRGTATTGTATTTGAGTACCCTGATTTTTGGTTAATCTGTTGGAGCAATTTGTAAAATGGAATGAAATCTAGCATATGCAGTGCTTATTTTGGGATTTAAGTTTTGCACACCCTCAAACAAAGAGAAATTATTTTTCATTTTCTGACTAAGTATGGTGTTAGATGATATTTAAGTATTTAAGTTAGATGATATTTAAGTATTATTGGGGACTCCAATATTAGTAGAGCTGGTTTTCAGTCTGAAGGGTATGGAAATGAGATGATACAGTGGGGAAATGCAGTACAGTTAGGGAATTTCCCAGCTATTTTAGTTCCAACTGCTCCCAGGTAGGGAGTGGGTATGCGTGTGAACAGTGTTTATCTGATCCCCCTTTCTTGGGGAAAGATGATGACACTTCATTCTGCACTGCATGTAGTGAACAAGCCCAGTTAGTCAAATTTAATGTAGTTGCAGTTCACTCTTTGACTGTGTCAAAAGGGTAACTGCAAGAGAAAGCTGACACTTACAGATGTGCTCCTATTGCCATAGTTCATTCATCAAGCTAGTAATGGCAGAATACAAAACAGATGAATTGAAATGAAGTGATAAATTAGGTTGATGCTTGGTACCTTCCAGAAAACCYAAAATGATACAGTTATTTACTGAGACTTATGTTTAGTGTCATTTTGAAATTCAAAAAATTTGGGCCCAAGTAGTTAATCTAAAGATTTTCAGCATGAAAGTGCTGAAGTTTTGTAAATGTGTTCTTTGAGCATCATAAGCATAGGTAGTTCAGGGTCAAAGTGATCCTTTCTTTGCCTGTTATGGACCTGTTGCTGTTCTGTGACCGCACAAGGAACAAAGCTGTTTTCTTTAAAAATCTCTCTCCAGGACTGGAATCACTAAAACCACTTCTATTTTGTTTGTCTTTTTGCACGATGTCAGTAAAGGACAGGTGTGGCTGTCCTTACTTGGATGTTTATTTAGGAGATCTGTAAAACACACACTATTACTGCCCAGCTGATGTAACAGAAGTTCTAAATTGCCCTTGAAAAGGAAGCCAATTCTCCTGTTGCTTAGGAGCCCCCAAAGGAACAAAATGAACATCCACAATGCAAGCACTGTACTCTTGTGCTTTGAGTTGTGTTGTGCCATTTTGCCTTTTCTGGAGCATGTGTCACGTAAAGAGATTTTCATGTTTTTACAGGCATTTAATCTTTAAAAAAAATGAAAAAGGTTTAGAGGTTTAGAACACATTTCTAATGGTGTGTATTGATGGCTCATCCTGAGGAGATGTGAAGTATGTTGAGCTGAGTTAATTCTCCCCAGGCACGCCCTTGCTGAAGCCAGCAGTGATTGCACAGTCGGAGTGGAGCGCGCTGCGCGATCAGCACCTGCCTGAGCAAACAGCCTCCCCAGTAAGTGCAGCTGACAAGTCTGTACTCATCACTCAGCTCTGCTTTGCTTGGGAGCTGCAACTAAAAGTAAAATCCATACTTGTGAGAAGTTGCAGATGTTGGTTATCTACAGCTGRCCAGGTTTTCCTCTGCCTGAGCTGCTGAATTGATGTGAAGAGTATGTTTTCTTTCCAAGAAAATGATCTGTTTTTCTAAGGTCAGCAGTGTTTTTGAAAGGAGCACTCCTAAATATATGTTAAACTATGGCCTTAAGAGTGTAAATATGCTGCTTTTRGGGAGCTTGCTGTCTGCCCTTAATAGATCTTAGGCCAATTCAAACTGGAAAGGAACAGCAGTCTCTCATCTAAATTTCTGCAGGGCCTCACTCCAGGCTAACCAGAGATTTTTCCAGCTGGGTCTTGAGAACCTCCAGGGATGGACACTTCTTATGGGCCACCTGTTTTGCTGCTTGAAAATGGTTTTCCCTTATGTCCATATTTATTTTAAACAAACCATTTTTGCCCATCAGATTTCACTTTTCTCTCATCCGGCTCACAGTCATCCTGCATGAACAGTTGGCAAAACTTTAAAAGCACATAAGTCTTTTTTACATTTGTCCCTTTTTTTCATATGCCCCCAATATCTCACTTAAAAGTATGACAAAAAAGACAGATGTGAATTTTCAGGGAATGTAAATGTAGTGTGAGAACCATCCTACCTAAATTTGCAATTAAAGTTGCAGTGTCATGCTTTCAAATTTTCATTAAATGCTAAGGTTCTAATGATAAATTCTCATACTAACTACTGTAGCATTTTTTTGTCAGTGTTGAGACAAGTCAAAAATGTAGAGGTAAATTAGTATTTCCATGAATGATTTTGGTGATGTTTTCATAATCTTAAATTTCTGTCTTTCCTTTAGTTTTCTGGAAGTGGTTTGTGTAATTATTTTCTATCTCTCTCATTAACAGGGTTTGAAAACAACTTCACCTATACTACCTGGTAAGTGGAGGAAGCTTTTCTAATTTTTTTTTCCAAAATACATTTTTCCTACTGAACAAAAATTTGCCTGAACTTGGCATTTGCTCTGAAGGTATCTAAATATATTGTCAAATATACTTGTATTATACTAAATATATTGTTACCTATGATGTCTAAGTGCCTTTAGTTTAGAAAACGTGAACTGAAGCCTTTATGTTGATGTATTAAATGGCACTGTGAGCTTTTGCTATAAAYAGATGCTATGTGGGATTTCAGCTATCCATACAAATTAATAGAAAATTATAATCCAGATATGGAAAGCAGGAATATGTTGCTGTCACTGAACATTTACTTCATAAACAATTTTCAAGTTTYGCTTTTAGGAAATGAGAAATTGTCTTTCAAAGCTTTATTTTTGTAAATAATATTTGCTACCATTTGTTTTCTGGACTATAATGACAAGTGGCATTGCCACAGTGGTGACTAAGTGAATGTTACAGTGAGGGGTCTGTGTGTTTTCTAGATCGTCCTGAACGAAGCAACAAAACACCAACTGACATTTTACCTCAGATTTCTTTCTCTGGTTCCACCGACACAAGAGGTCAAATTTCAGAATTTCCTGCAGAAGTAACAGATATTGGTAATTACAATTCTTTCAAAATATAATCACTAGATGACTTAAACAGGGGATTGGCTATCAGTACTGGTCTGGATAGCTGCTACTGCTGCCACCCTCCAACTCACTGAGGTGCAGAACCCAGACAAATAAACCTGCCTGGTCTCTTCAGCAGTGCTGAAGAAGTTTTCCCCAGAATAAATGATTAAATAAGTTTTCACTTTGAAAAAACCCTGAAGTGTATAAAATATAGAATTTGTCAAATGGGTTATAAATTTTGTAAAGTTTTGTAAATTTTTGAAAATTTCCAGAAATAATACCTGATAACAGCCTAGGTACRCAGAGAAGGAGGAAGAAAAAAATATAACAAAGGCTGTAATACTGTATTGAATGAAAAGTACTTTCCAGTGAGGTTTAAGTACTGAACTACAATGGTATACAAATTTTTCATATTTGTATTTCCTTTGGCCAAAGTGCCTTCAGAATTCCTTGTATTACAAAGTTGTTTTCTAGCCCTGAGAGTCAATCTATTCTRTAAGAGCTGCCATGTCTTAGTGATCTTCTGACTGCTGCCAGCCTTTGTGAGCCTGTGTTGTCCCAGCAGACAGAAGTATTAAATACATTTCTTTCCTTAGGTTTTGGTAACCGCTGTGTAAAGCCCAGGGGACCAAGAGAGCCACCCTCAGAATGGACATGATCCAAGAACCAATGGACATACTATCAATAAATTATACTGGAAAACTCAAGTGCCACTGAGAACTAGAGAAATAGAGTTCCACTTTCCTGGGGGGCGACTAACACAGAGCAGTGTAGATCTAACTATCAATGGTACATTCTTGCAGTGCATCCCACGCAAAGCCTGACACGTGGTTCACAACAGTGGATTCCAGTATTACAACAAACTTTTGCTGGGGCCATCTACCTGCCTTACTACACTTAGGAGAAAGTATTACATATGATTTATTTTGTAACTTCAAGTATTATTGCCTTAATGTCTTTTAACCCTGTTACACGCTGCTTGTAGACATATGTTAATATAGTAATACTTTTGACAGATTGTGTTTATGGACTACTTTTTGCTAACATTTGATTACCATGTATGCATTATTTTGTATATGTACAGGGCAAGTAAGTATATAATTTGATAAAGTTGCAATCATAAAATATTAACAGAAGATGTAAGAAATCTCTGCATGATCTAAATTTTTGTGTACCTTATTTGTAAGTTATTTGCCCTGAAGTTTTAGAAAATAGTTTCTGGGGTTTTTTACAAAAATTGCTGGACACACACAGCCAGAATTGCAGGTTAGCAGAGATAAAGATTGTAATGCATTTTGTAAATTGTAAGCAAAAGGTTATTTTTATATTATATACTGTTTAATTGTCAGACCTGATTTGTTCTGGTTTTCATCTGGTCATGGAGATTCAGTAAGTGCCTTGGAACAGTATTGAATTCTCTTAGCCTGTGTATGTTTCTTCAGTGTTTTGAGTTCATCTGGAATTAGATTATCAAAAAGATTTGTATGTTTCTTAGTATATTTGACCTGCCAGTAAAAGAGCAACCATTTTACRTAATCAACACTCCTTAGTTTTCATTTTAGTGTTTCATCAGGTGCAATCTTTAGAAAGTTAATCTCTATCACCTTTCTATGTAGTAGGATTTTACGGTTTTAATAGGGCGTGTTTCTAATTTGGGAAAACCAGAACACACTGCTAAAAGGACTGTTCAATACCACTGTCTTCTCTTACAGATGGGGAATACAATTTATGTTGTTCAGCGACTGTGTATGTAAGAAAGCAACTTATATGAAGGTTCACCTGGAGCCCTTGCAGCTACACTGTATCTTGGCAATATATKATGTCAAGAGTTAATCCTTATAAGGATTCCTTACTTAAACTTTTCTGTAATACAATCTTTAAATTAAAGAAAGTAAAAATCTCACTCTGGGTGTTTTTACTCTTAGGAAAGAAAACTGTGTCCAAAAGCCAAGTGTAACACAGTGAAGGATGGCAGTCTGGCTTAGCTTACAGATCTCATACTTGAACAGAACACTGACACTCAGAACCTTATTTTTAGTAACTACTTTAAAAGTTCTGGCTAGCAAGAATGCCAGAGAAGCAAAGAAGAATGTTTAGAAGAAAATGTTCAGTTTGGGTWGTGAAACTATATTAATCTGAACTTGAGCTGGGAACATTGTCTGATGTGCTACTTGTACCTTGAGTGTCTCTGCTAGTAGAGAGCTAATGCCCCAATAGCAGCTCTGTTGTAACCTCCTGAGGGGATGTAACTGGCAATTACTGTCTCTGACTCTGGATTTAATCACCATGTGCTTTGTACATGTGACAGACTGCCAAGCTGGGGAGCTCTTTCAAAGAACTGTGTGCACTATAAATACTTCCCATGGATGTAGTTTTGCAGTTACTCATTTAAAAATAAATAATTCAATGATATGTGCCATCTGGGATAATCTATATCATCTATATTCCTGACTTGTAAACAGTTCAGACAGCTGGAATGTTCTGCAGTTGGCAGAATAAGGCTGGCCTGAACTTTGTCTTCCTTCCCTTGTATTGCAGATGATTAGCTCAGACTTTCACTCTTACTGAGCTCCTGTGGATTTGTAAGGCAAGATGGGCTGTCAGCACCTCTGGGCAGTCCAAATCATTGGAACATTTGGGGAAAAAAGTTAAATAAGAAAATTCCCAAATATGTTTTGATGTACTTTTCAAGGATCTCTTCCATATTTGTCCACCAATAAAACACAAATCTGTGCAAGTAGTAGATTTCCTGGTTTTCACAGATGAATTCACTTAACASCAAAGGCTGTCCCAAATCTGTGCATTACATACTGGCCATCTTGTTGTGTTTAATTAAAGGACATCTTTTTTTCCCCCCTKTGTTTTGCACAGATGTGGATCATAKTCCAGGCTGAGTTTGTCACAGAAAAAAATCTCAAGGAAAGGTTGCAGCCTTTCTTTGCTTTAGTGATAAAAAACTGCAATTGTCCAGTATGGWTTTCTGTTTCTTTTGACAGAGCTGATTCACAACTTGCTGTTCCCTGCTTTGGRTTTTGTATTTTCACCTATTGTATTTCAGATAAGCTGACAGTTTTAAGAACAAGGTGAAACCTGCCCAATGTCATTACTTTGTGTATCCACTGTTGGGGGTGCTGCAGAGAGAACTGCAGCTCTGGATGCTTCACTCTCAGGAGTTTCACATCRTGACTTTGAAATATTCGTCTTAACTGCTTCATCAAAAAAAAACCTAGATCTTCACTTGTGATTTATTTGAAATGGAGTCTAAAAGGGTTTAAGCATTACATTGGTTTGCAAATTATCACTTAAACCATTTTGTGCATATATTGAAATCAATCCTGTTTAGTTCCAGTCTTRSACATTACTTTTTCTGAAAGCAGTCTGCAGCTTTCATCTCTGAAGTGCAGCTTTTCAGGCATGGACTTGATCACTGTAGCAAAGAAGCAGTAATGCTACTCAACCCACCTATTTTTACTAATAACTGCTGCATTGGCTTGTTTGTCCTTCGGTATTTTTGTATTATACCATTTATTACTTTTTCTAAAGATATTCATATTTAATTAAATCATGTGGTGAATTATCATGTCAAAAGAATGAGTTCTCTGTGTTTTAGAAATGTGAGTTCTCAAGGCTCAGAAGAAAGCTGACCTCTACTAATACCATTGCTTATCTCTGTTACTCAGCATGTTTAATGTGCATTGATTTGACAGGTGAAATTCTACTTTGGTAGCAACTAGAGCATTATACCAGCATTTTTATTTCTTATCTGCTAGGAAAACCTGCTGCATTTACATGTAATTTTCCTTAAAAGAAGTTTCTAACTTGGGAACTGGGAAGAACAATTAAAATCTCGAGGAATTGCCTCTGGGTGTTTTGTATATTGGAATCTTGGATTGGGTTTCTTTGGAGATGAATCTCTAAAAGAATGAGTGAGATCAAGTGCAATGCAGTGACTGGGCAGTGTGATAACCTTGTGCTGCTGGAGCAGTTGCTTTTAGCTGCAGGTCAGACTGCTGGGAAGCACCCAAATACAAAGCTCTTGCCTGCAGCATAACCCTGACAAGCTGCAGACRGAGGATGGGAACCTAGCAAGAGAGGGTTGGACTGGGAAAGACTAGCAAAGAATGTCACCTTCAAAAGAGAATTCTGAGGAGGAACRAAGGGTTAAGGACTTCAGACAATGGGACTGAACAACCAGATACAATTGCACACAACTAAGGCTTTGAGAATTTTCTCAAGGCTTGAGGGAGTAGTAACATCTCTGCAGTATAAACAAATAAGTCACAATTCCTACAGCACATTGCTAAAGAACAGCCTTTCTCACAATCTCAAMATGCTCTTCAGCTCTTGAGAAGCTGAAGCAGCTTCTAAAGGAGGTTGTCTGTGTGGGCTGAAGAGCAAGGCTAAATGCGTGGAACAAATGAAGCCAGGACTGAGCATAGCTGAGGCCAGCCAGCACAGCACACCGACTGCTGTGGAGCCCTGGAGTATCTATAGCCTTTAAAGCAGCAAGGCTGGGAAGTGCTTAGTAAAAGGTTTAGTAACATCCAGTAATAGCCAGGCTCTCTGATGTGACTTTTCCATTTCCATGCATGTACTTAATCAAAGCACAGGTTTGTCAAGTGTTGGGTCAAACAGAACTAGAAAATAACTGTTTTCTTGGCTGCAATGCTGTCGTATCCTCAAGATTTGTACCAAATGCTTCACTTCATCACTTCTAAGACCACATGGCAAAAGCTTAAAATTTGCAGCCTTAAAGCAGTGAGTAAATAAAATGTTGTTTGCTGTTTTGATCTATTGAGTTGTAGTTGCTTAACAGTCGATTTCTTTAAAAACTTGACTCTTGCCTCTGAAATTGCATTTTGGCTTAAATCCTGCCAAGTTACATCCCCTGTGCATGTAAACAGCCGTGGTGAGCTCAATGCAGGTATTCATCCAGGGGCGTTGTGTGTTCATGTTTGCAGCTCTGGGGCACTCGTAGGGACAGGGGTTAGCTCTGCCTCAGGCACTGTGACTGAGCTCCACAGATTTCAGCTGGTGAGGTGGAAGTTGCCTTTCACATCTATAATTCCTACTTTCATCCACAGAGTTACAGTCCTTAATATAAAAGATCACAGGCAGGTAAAAAAATTGATCTCTTGGGTAGRTAGTGCCACAACCTCGCAGAGAGCTTGACTGTCAAGTCAAAAGAAGAGCCAGACTTGGATCAAAGATGATCCCATTTTTCAAACATGGAGTATCAAAGACTGCTGAGTTTTTCTGCTTACTCAACTCTGCTCTTCACCAAAGGACACCTGGTGTGTGGTTCCATCCCTGTATATATTCCACCTGCTACCTCTCTGCCCTAATGTTAAATGGACCAAGAAACCCCATCAGGTTCATAATCAGAATGTTTTCAAGTATTTTGCTACATTTGTTCAATTTTTTATTTGTTTTCTTGCTGTTTTCACTTTAAATGGTATATTCATTGTCCAAGTGAGCCTGGAGCAGCTGGCAGGAAGAAGAAACAAATCTTGTGAGGAAACATGCCAGCTCTGGTGTCTATTGGCTGTAGCTGTTCTTTTATTTGCTGCATCTCCAAAATGTATATGCTTTATGGTGAATATTTAACTTGGTAATGTCAGTTACACATTTTATCAGCCCTGCCCAGTGCACTTCTCATCTTGGGGTTTCAGTCTTGCCTGCACTGAACTCTATTTTGCTGTAAGTGAAGGAAGGTTGGGCCTGGTACCTTCTAATTCCACATGTTACTATGGTATCTGGACACAACTGAATCCACCAGTGAAAGGCTRGCAGTTTTGTTAAAAAATAGTAATGTAGCTTCTGATCTCTTTCATTAGAGACAATCAAAAGCTACAATAGCCATCCCTGTGAACTCCAGTAGGGAATCTAGGGTTACCTTTCCCATGGATGTGAGTGGCCCATACTACCAGGCTTTTCTGAAAAAGCACTTATATACTGGATTTTATAAAAGTTAATTTAAAAATTACTTGTAACTCAGGTCATGAGATTCATGGAGAGTAATGTGTGACCACTTCAGAAATGAAGCAAGCTGCCTGGATAAAGTGATCCAAAGAATGGTCTCTGCTTGGTGTGAGGTAAAAAGTGAATCTGGCAGAGTTGGGAAGAACAAGGAGCACATAATGCCAGAGGACAGGAGGTGGGAAGAGCTGAACTGTAGCAAGTACAAGGGGGAAACTGTCTTTGCTTGTGGGTAATAAAAGGCTGATGTGAACTTGTTAAGCAGGTTCCTGGTTTTGTAAGCTCCTCAGAAGCCTGAGAGGTGTGGTTGGGTAACAGGAATGCAGCACGAGGAAGACGCTTTACATAAATTGTTGTGTTTGAGTTTCTACTCAAATCTGCAATTGAGTATGAGCCTCTTGCATTTGACTGATTAGGCCCAGACAAAGATTACTCCAMGGTGGGAGAAAAAGAAGGATAATAACCTAATAAGATAAACTGACCCTTGAAACATCCTGGAGTGGGTGAGAAAGGTGATGTGAATAATGTTTAATTCAGAAAGCAATCTCTTGTCAGGGATTTTGAGACCTCAAGGTGCTACCTGAACAAGGGCACTTTGTGATACCATTGCCATGCAATGAATACATCTTTGTCTGCCTGTTGACATGTAAATCACTGGTAAGAAGGAAGCAATGCAAGTAATTCTTTTTATAATATAAATCAACTTGTATTATACATTAGGACTAGTGAGACACCTAACAGATCTGAAAAGCATTGCTGAGCAGCTCTTTCCCCTTCTGTGCCATCAGATGGCAAATTCATACCAGTTCATTGATGCTGGAAAGAACTCTCAAGTGTATTTTTTTCCCTTAAATCCACCCTTTTTGGAAGTAAATTTTCAGACCTTACAAAATATTTCTACAGATAAATTAGTTCTTCACAATTTGGATACTGGGTGGTGGTCAAAGTTGTCCTGAATTTACTTCTCTGCCACTATTGCCTTTCACATGTTTCATTTAGAAGAAGGGAACACTCTTTTGGGGAGCTATTCCTCAACAGGGAGGGTGTTCTCAGACTCACTGATTCATAGGAAAGGGGGTGTCCAGTCTTACAATTACATCAGGCCTCTTTTGGACCTGAGGCAGCTGCCAGCCTCCTCAGGGTGTTAAGCTGGAATGGCTACAAGAGCCAAAAGGGCTCTCTTAGAGATCTCCATGACAGTCCCCAAGAGTGAGCTCAGCCCTGTCCAAAGGAGGGCTCTGGCTCCAAGAGACACAGCTCCGCTCTTGGGTTTTTCTGCAGTTCTCAGATTCCAGGGAGGTGTTCTGGGAGGGAGCAGCCTTTGTCACTAAAGCAAATGCTTTGTGTTTCAGATGTCAGGGCTCCTCTCCTCACCACTTCTGGAACATGTGATGTGCTCTAGGGACGCCCCATAACTCAAAAAATGCATAGGTGCTCTTACAGACCACATCACACACCTATCTAATTTATATTTTAAACCATGAGACACATCCTCACTTTGCTAGAGACCACAATATGTGTAATGTCCAGAAAGAGGGCACTGGGGTACATCACTACTTGGAAATTTGCTGCACACTTCAGTTACACAACTCAGAAGGCTGGCTGGTGTTGTTATTACAATTTTTATCTTAATGATGTTTTGTAGATATATCAAGCAAGCACTTTTCAGTGTCTCTTCTTTCAGTGATTAAGAAGGTGTGAAGACTTTTTCCATCTGCTTCTTCCTCTCCCTTCCCATTAACTCTGAGCATCAGTAGGAACCAGCATGAGGGAGCTGACTTGGAGCAGCCTCTGGGCCAGAGCCTGTGGTCAGATGACAAATCTGTCCTGCACACTTGCTGGAAGTGGGGCTATCCATCACGTAGGCTCAGCATTCCTGCCTCTAAGCCAGGGCAAGACTGTACAAGTAACAAAGTACAACTGTGATTTCACATGAACAGCCTGGGAGGAGCCTGCTCATCTCCCATTTCAGGACTGTGATCTGAGGCTGATAGTGATGTGTTAGATTTACAGTGAAGTTATTCTATCTGTCCTGAGTGAGTCCCAAAGCCCCTAACTGCCATCCAGTACATATATTTAAACATTTTTGGGTGACTTTATACTGTGAGATGCCTTCCTAATGCCATGGTCTGGAAATTTCAGGTGCAATTATCTTCCAGTTACATTGGTACATCAGAGAAAATCCGAGGAGATTATGGCAAATGCATTTTTACTTTCAACAGTTTGTCTTAAACTGTTTCCCAGAATCACTGTGGCCACTGATCTGAAGAGCTGCTGCCTGCACTGTGGAATGAAATTTGTGAATAGACAGAAAACTATTGTGGATTTTTCCATTAAGATGTTTATGTGAGCAAGGAGCTGAAGTGAGCAGTGAAAGATTAGCTGCTACATATAACTAGCTGTTTGTTTGCTTTTTATATATACACTTACAAATATAAACTGCTGCTTTGCAAATAAGTGTCTGTACCTGAGGCACAAGACCTGAATGTTCTAGAACTAAATGTACTCCAAATCAAGGCCAGGCTGGATGGGACTCTGATCCACCTGGTCTAGTGAGAAGTGTCCCTGCCCATGGCAGAGGGGGTTGGAATGAGATGATCTTTAAGGTCCTATGGTCCTTTCCAACCCAACCATGACCATTCTTTGATCTGTTTATCATTCCATAAGCCTTTAGGGATAGGGGGAAAAAAAAGCCATCAGGAAATCCTTCCGCATTTCAGTTCATTGACTTGAACTCTTTGGCAACAATTAGAGGTATGCATACCTCATAGAACTGCTTGTTAAGGAATAATGATGGAGACTAACATCTCCATATGTAAGGAAATACAGTTTTGCTTGGCTTGCATCCTCTTGCTTTCAGACTGATTTTAGTAATTATGTATCTTTTGTATTGAAAAATTCTAAAGGTCTTTCAAATAGTCAAGAAGCTATGAAGACAAGAGCTAATCAAATTACCTTTTCAACTGCAAGCASATATAATTTAAAATTGTGCACATCAAGACCTTCCAGTTTGCTCCATTGTTGTGATTGTTACTACACTTCAAAAAAGAAATATTGGAGCTGGGATGTTTCACATGTTAAACACAAGTGAGAAAAGCAGTTCTAAGGACTAAAGAGCTGTTACAGCAGTAGTSTGTAGCTGTTTGAAAAAACATTAAACAAGAAACAAGTACTGTGGGTCCTCCCTGAAGTGTAAACTCCTTTTTGTGGTTTTTATGGATTCTGTAAAATGTTGGCAGAAGAACAGTGTAATAAAAACCATGAGTGTCCCCAGTTGTCTGCTCTGCCACGCTGCCAAATGTCTAACCCACCACCCTGAGCAGTGAGCAGAGACATCTGCTGCTTCTGAGGGGAAAAAAGGCTTTTGGGGATAACTGCTGCCTTGGTTACTGGTTTGATCAAAGATGCTGGGCTGCACATTCCCATTGCTCAGGCGTGGGGACACTGTCCCTTGTGAAGGACAAGGGCAGGAGGGGGCAGTTCTTATCCCCCTGCAGCAAGGCTTGTCATGCTGTCAGCAGCTCCCAGTTATGAGCCAAGTTAGTCCCCAGGGTCTCATTTAGTTCAATTGTTTGGGTGGTAATTGCAGAAGTATTTGGATGTCACTGGTTGTTCTGAAAACCCTGACTATGGAAAATGAAGCTCTTCTAAAATAAATCACACTTTTACATGATGAGATCACCTTTGTCAGTACAGTTCTGTGCACATAAGGCTGGTTTTCACCTCCATTTCCTAAGATGAATTAACTGACTTTCAGTGAGTTTGAAGAAAAAATGAATAACATTAAAAATTCCAGTTAGCTAATTTTGCAGACAAAAAGCAGCATAAAGACGTCTAAGTGTTATCAAATGTTTTCAATTTACACTTGGCACAATTATTTCCATGCTTGACTTAAGAACYGAGCACATGCCAAACCAAGGAAGTAAGCACATGAAGAGCAAACTGTTGGAATTATAAAAAGATTAAATAACATTTCTGAAAGCAGTTTTTTCTCTTTGGAGACCTGAGTAAGGTTACAAAGCATCACTTTGGTAGGCAGTTAAGAGTACAAAGCCAAAGCACTCTAAGTCAACCTGTGTACAGCATTTACATTCAGATTTTTATTTTATACAGGATGTCTGAAATGATTCTAAGTTTAGGTGAGAATATACACTAATTTGTTTAAATAAATGCTTTGATTAATAACCATTTATATCAGCATTCCATAATTATCCTAATTAAAATGGCAACGCACTTGCAAKAAGCAGGCTAATAACATGGGAAGCTTATTCTTTATGCATTTTGGATACTGGACTGCTTTGTGTCTGACATTTTTACTGTCATGGTTTTGCCCCATTTTGGTCTCCATGGTCTAAAAAGTCTTCATGGATTTCCCTAAGGGCACATAAAACTATAGACAAAAGTACATTCATATAATTTCTATAGTCAGTTTCAAGGCTTCTGCTGAAAGACATGAGCTCTCTGGTCTCTGTGTGTGGGGTGCTGCCAACACCTCATGGACTGATCCCCACACAGACTCCCAGCTCACACTGCTCTCTCTCTGTAGGGGACTGACTTGTGACATGAGACACTACTGAATTTCTGTGCAGTAGTTTGGTTTGGGGCAGTGTTTTGACAGTGTTTCTTGAGATTGTATCACTTCATATATATTCCACTCTTTTCAATTAACATCAGAACAAATTTCTGATTCTGTATTTTACACAAGCTATACTGCTTGTACTTACCCCCTATTTGTTAAAGACACTCTTTTTTCTGAAGCAGTTTTGGTGTTTCCAATCTTGCCTGTCTCATTCAGGAGCACCTGCCTGGGATATGTGCACCAGCAGCCAGAAGTTTAATTAAAGTAAAAACAGGTAGTAAGGAACACACCCTGAAATTTAGTTTTAATGCTTTGGAATGTGTGCTCACCATAGGTATGGTGGAAGACGTTAATGTATCTGAGTGATTGGGGACAAAACAAGTGACAGGGACAACACCCCTCCCTCTAATGCCCATACAATAGCACAACTGTGGGAGCTGAAACAGAGCTGGCTTCTGAATTTCATGCACCCTGCAATTTCCTCTGCTGACAAATGGGTATGAGATAGCAGCAGCAAACCTCCAAACATTAGTCACACTGCTTTCCAACAAGCAACAATTACATGTAATAGGTACTCTGTCATCTTGCTCCAGCTGAATTTTATAAAGAATTCACTAATAAAAACTTGGCTTATGCTTACAAGCTCAATATGCTACTTCAGAAAGCACAGGAGGCAACTTCAGCTTGACCTGAGTTTAATAGCATATTGTCAGCTGTTAAAGTTTGCTGCACATTTATAAGCTTATTTGTCAGTTCTAAATCAAGTGTTGGGCTATGAGCTCTTTCACCAGTTTTACCTTTGTATCTATTTTCATATTGCTGGGTTGCATTAGAATTCAATGCATTTTTAAGACATCCAAGCATGTAAAATATGAAGGTCAGAAATATGAACTGCCTTAATTATTAACATTGATATAAGTGCACATATCAAGATATTCAGCTATTTATACAGCTATCCAGCCTCATTAGCCTAATAGGTCTTGCTAAGTCTGCTGCATGGACAAAAGTGAGGTACTCCTTCACAGAGGTTGTGGTAAAGCTTCTTGAACCAAAACCAAGGACTTACTCTAGTTAAGTAACAAAGAAATGCTGCTCTTCTGTTACTCAAAGCCCCTAAAAGTGAGAGGTGAAAATATGATTGTGACTCATCTGAAGTTTGAGTGACCTTAATATACTGTTGGCTTGGRATCAATACTGGCATAGAAGTAAGGTGAACTTGGTTGTAAAGCCTGTSAAGTTGAGACAGTGCCATGAGGTGCCTCCAATTCTCACTCTAGAGTCACCAGAATCCAGTTTCCATTAGGGACTGGTGTGCAGGGATACCAATGGCCCCMTGTGCATATTGTGGCACCTCTAACATCAGCTGAGACAAAAACCACTGATTTGGACTAAGGTGGATGGGTCACCTTTCCTTAACCTAGAAAAGAGATGTTCATTAAAATGCACAGGTTTTTCCTCACCCACTGATACAAATAAACATTTCTGAGGGGAGCTGAAGATGACTTTCCCACTCATAGGCCTACTCTAGTTTACCAGCCTATGTACACATGGGTAGATTTGTACCTTGATTTCAGTCCGGGATTGGATGTGAGTTGACAATTCCTTTGACATCACACTTGCCATTTCCCCCATCAGGCCCAGAAATACAGTTTGAGAATACACTCTTACAGTAGTGGAACTTGAAAYATCTGAGGAAAGGGCAGAGTTGTCTGGATACAGGAAATCTGTTCTTTGCTGCTGAGACGAGCACTGAACTGCATTCAACCTGGTTTACCATTTCAAAAGAAACAAAGAAGATAGCTCAGGTGCTAGGAGCTTACTCTGAGGCTCATCAGTGGCAGCTCAAATGAAAATGCTTTGTGGAGCAAAAAAAAAGAAACTTAAAACCTTGTTTGCCTGCTGATACATCGTGTACAGAACTTCTCAGAGCAATTTCATCCRGCTGCCATCTGCCAGGTTCGGTTTAATGTGGCAGCGACTCTGTTCTCCCTGCGGCAACCAGGAGACCTGAGGTGTGACTGACCAGAGCRGGAGCCCGGCAATGCCAACACTCCAAAGAAACTTCCATGCAYTTCCACGACGCTTCCTGCTGGCACCAGACCCTGGGGGAATCTCAGTCTGCTCCTGAACCGTGGCTATGGCAGCTTTAGTGGCCAAAGGCACGAATGGAGGGCTCCTGTTTGGGACACTGAGCTCAAACCCCTTCCCTGAGGCGCGGCGGTCAGTGGTGACAGACACCCGACTGTCCCGGCGGGCTGGCACCGGCGCTCGCACCGCCGCCGAGCTCGGCAGCCTCTGCCTTCCTCCCCTCAGGCCCTCCGGAGCTTCCAAGCTTCACCTGAGCCCCTCCAAGGATGTGGRAGAACATAGAGAATTCGGGTTAGGAGAGCGCCGAACGAACAACCCCCCAAACCATCCCAGGTTTGGGACAGGTTCATCGCCTCCCGGGGCACATCCACCGGGAACGGCGCTAGTCCAGACCTTCCTTCTTCCCGAACAAACGCCCTTCCCAGCAACAGCTCGCGGGCTGCGGGACCGCGATGATCCCGTCAGCCGCTCCCAGAGGAGAGAAGCCCCAAACCTGAGGCGTTAACGAAARCCCCGGGATGCGCCGGGGTCCGAACCTTCCTAATGCCCAAGCAAGCGCCTTCCTCAGGCGCGCCGCCTCTCCTTGCCCCGGTCCCCGACGCGCTCCCCTCACGCCGCCCCCGCGCGCCCTGCGCACTCAGCCGAGCCACCGCCCCCAATCCCCTGAGAGCCCGCCCCCTATTCCCGCCCTGCGATTGGCCGCTGTCGCTGTCTGTCCGGCGCCACCCCGGCCCATTGGGCGAGGCCGTGGCACTGCCCCGCCCCCGGCGCTATCGGTTGGGGCGAGCCGAGAGTAAATAGACGCCGGAGCCCAAGATGGCGGAGCCGCCCAGTCCSGGTCGTGGCGCGGCGCCCCCTGAGCAGGAGTTGCTCGGCGCCAGGACGGCCCCGGACGCGAAAGGTTCCCGCGGATCCCAGCCGGCCGCTAAGAAGGTGAAGGGAGCCGAGGAGCGGAGCCTGAAGGGCGCTAAGCGCGTCAACGGTGAAGGGGGCGGCGGTGGCGGCGGGAGCGCCAAGCAGCCGCTGCCCGCGGTCGTGCCCGGCTACAGCGGCCCCGGGCCATGGGGCTTCGCCACGCTGCCCTCGGGCCCCTCGGCGAGCGCGGGGGGCTTTGCGTTCCCTTCTCCGCTGTCCCGGAAGCTGCTGCCGCCCGCGGTGCTGCTGCCGCCGTCCGCCTCCCCCTCCTCGTCCCACCCGCAGCACCAGCACCGCCACCACCGGCACCGCCTGGCGCTGGCGGCCGAGGCGGGAGGCGGCGGCGGCGGCGGCAGCGCCAAGCCCAAGAGACCCAAGGAGAAGCGGGACAAGGAGAGGAGGAAGCACGGGGCGCTGCCCGTTGTGGCGGCGGCGGGAGATGGCGGCGGGGCCCTGAGCCGGGAGGAGAACGGGGAGGTGAAGCTGCTGTTCCCGAAAGGTGAGCGGCGGGGCAGCGGGCGGCGGGAAGGGAGGGCTGGAAGGGGCAGCGGGCGCGGGGGCCTCGCTGGAGCTGCCCGGCGGCGGCGGGAGGCGGCTGCGGCCCGGCCCGGGGGCTGCGGGCAGCGCCGGACCCCGTCACACAGCGCTGGCCTTGTGTGGGCTCGTGGGGAAGGCAGCGGCGGCTCAGTCCGCCGTCAATCCTGTCAAAAAAGGGGGTGTGGAATTAGCGATGGCGTCAGCCAGAAGCTGCCAGAGACCTTAGGTTTTCTTACCTATTAGGGAAATGAGGATGCCGAGTAATTTGTTAGAATTGTGCGAACAAAACTGAGTTGGGGAAAAACCGAGAACGTGTTGCAAAAAATCGCTGTAATTTAAAAATTAAATTGTAAATCCTCTCATTTCTTAGGCTGTTAATTTTTACAGGCTAAGTCATTGAGTACTAGTTAAAATGCGGTTTAAATTTAGATACTTAGGCTTTTGAAATCTCATGTAGTTGCTGCTCCAGGCTTTCTTTATTTTTTGAAGATCACATCTCCCAAGGAATGCTCGAGGCCTTCAGGAAAAGGGGAGGAATGCTGGGTTAGTTCATTAGTGGTGCTGGACAAAAATGGCCATACGAGGTAGGACAAGATGTCAGGCAAGAGTCTTGCTTGGATTCCTGCTGTGATCAACACTAAATCTTGGGAACTAAAAGACAATACATGAGTATGTGATGATAGTACAAGAATACATGCTTTTATTTCTAGTGTGTGTCTTTTCCCAGTCTCCAGTCACCTTAAAGCAGATGTTGATGCTTTTATATTTACATTGAAATATGAGGAATTTGAAATGTACACTCCATTACCTAGTTTAATCAATTTTCTTTTAGTTTAAGGGAAAGATAAGTTACAGCTGTTGTGTAAATTTAGGTCACTTTACTGTAATTACAGGATCAGCAAGCTTGTACAGAAATATCAATATGCCTTTTTGTCTACTGATTAGGTTGTCTGGGCTACCTTACTTCTTTTKTTGCTAATTTCTGTGAGTATCTTAGTCTGTGATTCACTTACCTTTGAGAGATTTTTTTATTTACTTGGATCTTGATTGGTGTTGTCCAAGTGGGTTTTAAGTATGTAATTTCAGTGCTTTCAAGTGTTCCGTTTTAGGGCTTTCCCCCCCTTTGTTCCTGTCCAAAAGGTGTCTGGGAAAAAGCCTTTAGAAATGATGCTCATTCCCTGTTTGATGTTCGTGAAGTAATTTTGTCTTCAAGGATAGCTGCTGAGAAACTCACCCAATATCCTTCTTGCAAAGCTGTGTAATTAATAACCATATTTGCTCTGATTGCTGTTGTGTCCTACCAGTGTTAAAGAATCATGTTAGTAAATCTTGGAACCATATTGCAATAACAGGATGAAAAATTCTTTCACATTGCTTAAAGAAATTGACACTGATAGCGATAACTGAATAATTTATGTGATTTGTCTTTAAAGAGATTGTGCACCTTGTATCTGGAAAAGGTAYTTTTCTCAGAGCTTATATATTCACAGGCACAAATTCTTTTTTTTTTTTCAGTTGCTGAGTGCTCAGAACAGATATTTTTACCTTACATTTATTCCTTGAAAACTTATCTACGAATAAATTTTTGCATCTTGTGCAACAAATAAGTTTTCAAAGGCAAATGATACCTGTTTGGTATCTGAGTCTGCAGATGTCCATTTAGAGAAAGTAGTTTTTAAACCTAACATTTTGTGGCATATTTTCCTCTATAAAAGAAGAACTTTATTTTAATTAAACTGTATATTTTTACAGAGAAGGCTGAGAAAGTGAAGGATGCACAGACTCTTCTGCTGAGAGCTGCCAGCCTTTCAAAAGTGATTCAGTATTTGACTGTAGATTAAAGAACAGGTTTGTGCTGTTAATCCTGTGAATAATTTACTGTGCAGAGAGGAAAGGGAAAAATGCAGTTATGATGCAGGGAGAAAAGAATGGCTGGGGGGCAGGCACATAGAATCCYGAGTACAGAGGAAAGCTAAGAATGACATTAAGGTGGGTGGGTGGAATAGTCAGGACTTGTGCATTGGGAGTGCTGAAGCTACAGACTGGAAAAAGATACCAGAGGGACTGTGGTTGCAGCATATAATGAGTGAACGTGGAATGAATGTGAAATACTGACAGGAGAAGAAAATAGCAAGTAGAAGCAGTGTGGAGGTGATTCTGGTCTTGTTTTGGGGTGAAAGATTATACTTAGGTGCTGTARAATAGGCCAGGAAGGTAAGATAGAAGGAGAGTGAGAATTTCAGGCAGCCTACGGGGTGGAATTGARCAGTACAGGTAAATTTAGATGATTTTGGGTAATTATGGAAAACTGAAAGCCTTGCACGTRCAGAATATATGAGGGGCAGGGAATAAAATACTCTCCTTCAGGTGTAGCGAGCTGAGTTTGTCGAAGTTGTCATCTGTGCTTTTTAAAAATCAGCCTCATGCAGCCAAGTGCAGTCTCTTGTTCCTGGAGTCTGCAGTTAGGCAACCTCTGCTTTTGGTGCAGTGGAGAAGGAGCAGCAGTGTGGAGTTGATGGTATTGATTGTTTTTCTTTGGTAGCATTCATAACTGATASACATGCCAGTGTGCGCCTGCCAGAAGGAAAGTTATGCCAATGGAGAGACTAGAGGTATAGAGGCAGAATACTGAGAGATAAGCAGGTGGAATGGGTGAGAGTTCCTTGGTTGTTTTGAGGATCTGAAAATGGAARAAGTCCATCCTCCTGTTTGCAGCCAAAAATGGAGATGCATTGCAGGTGGGTACATGGGATGGAGTGGAATCCCCAGTCATTCCAGTACCTATAAATGAGGAGGAGTTGTGTTTCTGATCAGTGTGCTGTGTGCTCTGCTGCRCAGAGGTCTTTGGGTGTGAGAGAGACTGAGGGCCTGCACGGATTTTGGTATAGAGAAAATGAGAAGTAAAGCTAGAGGAATCAGGAGAAGAATGGCAAAATTTGTCTCATGAGATTGCTAGGACTGTGGTATAGACAAAATAATACAGGGAATGAGGGTGTGCAGTGATGTGGAGTGAATGAATGTGAAATCTGACCTTGGAGTAGTAGCAAATGAATTTTCCTAATTTTAGTTTAATTATAGTAATGATGATAGGAGTATTGACACTGAGGAGGAAATTGTGAGGTTTTTCGCCTTGCATTCAGAAAAGCTGATTATAGGAGCTGATGTGTGTCCTTCACTTGCAGTAGTGATTACGAGGTAAAGGAGCCTAGTTCTGAGGCACTCTGATTTCCTAAGTGATGGGAAGATGTTAAGCTTGGTAGTAGCCAAGATTGATGATGTGTTTAAAGCTTTTCAAAAATTTTTATATTTTCTTCAAGTCTTTGTTTAAAGACTTCTTTGGTGTTTTAATTAATTGCAAAGAGCTTTTAAGTTGCAGAGTCATAAGCAGGCCTTACAGCTTGTGATTCCATTAAATGAATGGAGTTCAGTGACCCCTTCAGAGATGATCTACCATGCAGAGAGCCTGAAAGAGCCTTTTGCCGGATGCATGATTTATTCTGCAGATAACGAGGTTTAGGCTGTTTAAAATAAGCTTAAATTTCACTTGTCATGAACATTCTGATAGTGGAACTAAAGTTGTGCAATGTTTTTGTTTTTAAAGCACGGTGTCAGTCTGACAGAAGTGATTGCTGTTCATGCCATGACTCTGCTGATTCTGTTAGTCATTTAACTGGTGCTCTGCTCTGGCAGTTCATAGTTGACATTGTTTTCATAACCGTGCAAAGCTCAGCTCAGCCACTCCCCTCTTCATTAGACAACGCCTGTCCAAATCTGGTTTTGGTCCCTATACTTGCTGTAAGGCATAATGCAGTTGCATGATCCATCTTTTCTGCTTTTCTTGCTGTTTCTGTGTACAATTTCTCTTTCCTTTTTTTTTTCTTCAGTGATCCATTTGTAAGATTGCCTCAGTGTGCAGGCAGTTGCAAAATGAGATTGACGCCTTTTGATTTCCAGATGGGGATTCCCCATATGAGCAGGAAAGCCGAATATGGCACTGTAGCTCTTGTTTTTAGTATTAGTCTATTTTTTTTTAACTCTCCCTCCTTTGCCCCCCCTTCCCACCCCCTTTCTTTCTCCTGCTGTCTTTGAAGGATTGATAAGATTAGATTTCAGATGAACATTTAGCAGTGATTCTTCTGGTAACAGTTACCTTGTATCGTGTGACCCTTCTGGGATTTTACCTTTCAAGAAGTTACACTTTTTAGTCTTAATAATTCTGGTCTGGGTCCAGTGGGATGCTCATTTCATATTCTCTGTTACCAAAGTAGGTTGAAGAAAGTTTTGTATCTTCTTTTTCCCTTCTTTAGAACTGRGGCCGTGCATCTTGCCTGTAAGGTTGTCTTTTATTTTTTCTTCTGCTAAACATTTCCTCCTTCTGTTAACTACTGCTTCCCTTTTTTTCTTTTTCCTTGGACTCTGTGGCTTGGCTCACTTCCCCCTCCATTCTGTTGAATTTTTTAAATATAGCAGTCATTTTCATGCTTATGAGGCCTCTTGACCACTCTCATCTGAATTCTTCAATATAGTTCTATTAAGATACCCTAMTGTAAGCAGCAATGTCTAGAAAGTGTTTAGGGTTTTAAGTATGGTGTTCAGGAGGAAGAGGGACTTCTCAAATTTCTGTTGCTGTTTGAGATTTACATGCAGTTCAGTTTTACAGAGCTGGTAGTGCCATTAATGTAAGTATGCAATACTGGGATAAATTTGGAGCAGTGCATCTTTTTCTTGAGGGACCCTGGCCTCTTTTTGATAAGATAGATTTTGTTCTGCCTAGCAAGCATCAGGTTTCTAAGCTGGAGAACCATGTCCTTCCTGTAACTCGGAATCCAGCTTTGTGTGTTATTCACACAGCAGAAACTTACTCTGATTTTAGGATACTACGTATTTTTTTTTAGTTGACACAGGACCAGGAGGCTGAAGCATTTAATCTGAAACCTCTTGAAGAGGTCTTGTTTGCAGCTCTCACATTCTCTATTACTGATTTCAASTCCCCAGTGCTTGAGCTTAAACTTGACTCATTCAGGTCTGCATGTTGAAGGTCTCCTTAGAAGTGAGAAGCTTAAAGGAGCTTGGAACTGTAAAGATCATATTTCAGTTTTTTCAAAGTGTTTTAATTCTGAAAGGGATCTGTCCTCCTTTTCATTCATTGAAGAGCTTGAGGAAATATTCTTGCCTGATAAGGGGATTTCTTTAGTCATATCTTGGATTTTAAACTTAAATTACTGAAAGGAGTGTCAGCCATATGTTCCTGGTTGCTGGGATGTGAAACCTGTCCCTCTTTTGATGGTTTGTATTTTATCTTGAACATACTGTATGGGTTTTTCCATGTTCATTAAGCTGGGAAACCTGCTCTGCAGTAAACATTGTAGGATTTAATAAGTGCAGGTGTCAAAGCTGTTAACGTGGTGATGTTAAATGTATTTCATGTACCTGCATAACCAGTTAAACATGGCTTCTTGAGGTGTTATTTTTATGAATGTTTGTTCAAAGTGAGGAGAGTGCTGATGGAAGGGATAGTAGCTGATGTTCTTGTATGCCCCTCCTTATTTCCCCTTCCTTTTAGTTACACTGCTGGTGGTGTTATCCATATTGATGGTGTCCCTTAGCAGTAGTCTGTAAATATTTTGCCTCATGTGCAGTGACAGCCCTTAAATCAAACAGAGGAGAGGCAGGCAGAATACTTTGAACATAATCTATGACTGACTACTAATGTGAGTTACCATCTGGAAAATGATGCAGAGCAGCTGCAGCTTTTGGCATCTGACAGGGCTGTACAGCTCTCTTCTTTTAGTGCTGRAATGGACTTGCTTGTTTGAGCTGCTGCATGGACTTCAAGGTGCAAATTTCCCAAGTGTCAGCCACCACTTTGCACATGAGATCCACTCAAGAGCACTTGCCACTTAGTACTCACTCTCTATGCTCTTTTTACCTTTTTGTCTGTAGAAAGCTTGCAGTAGAGGCAAAGATCTGTTTAGGTATCTGAAATGAGGTGTGATCTGTGAGTTGATGTTCCTGTATTTACTGCTTAGGAAATTTTCATTATGAGAAGGTATCTCCTGAGTTGGGAAACAAAAACTTTTCCTGTACCCATTAGTTGTAAATGGCTATTTAATGTATAAATACAGTATTTGTCCATTTCTTTTGTTTATGTACTTAGCCTAACATCCAGAAAAAGTAGCTTTGGAATTTGAGGAGGAAGTATGCATATAGTTTTTAATTAGTTCAGTTCATTGTGTAAGGTTGTTGTAAAGTGAAAGTATTTTTCAGATGCCCTTTAGAAAGGTGAAATGGCACACACCATAACTGCCTTCCTGTCTATATGTAGCACTTCTTTTATTTTAATGTACTGCTGTTGCAGCATTTCTTTTGGGTGTGGGTGTACAGTTTTYGTGACATGCAAAGCAAAGAATATGGACTTTTTGGTGACACTCCTTACTGTAAATTTGAATGAGACATGTAGAAATCTCTTAATTCCTTTGGTGTTACATTTTTTCTAAACAGGGATACTTATTCCTACAAAGCCCTGTATTTTAAAAGGTATACACTGGGTTATTTAGTAGAGTTGGATTGGGTTTGCATGAAAGGCACCAGGGGAGATACAGGCGTGCCTTCTGTGAGAAGCTGCCAATGATGGTGGTAATCATCTCTGGGATTATGTATTTTAAGAGGAGGAAAAAATTACTGCACAGGACCAACTGCAGCTGGAGAGAGGTCAGTGCAGAAGGAGGGTCAGGAGGTGCTCCAGGTGCCAGAGCAGATTCCCCTGCAGCCCCTGGGGCAGCTCCTGGTGGGGCAGSTGTGCCCCTGCAGCCCAGGGAGGTCCCTGGGGGAGCAGAGATCCACCTGAGACCCTTGGGGGACTCCAGCCTGGAGCAGGTGGGTGTCCAAGGGAGGCTGGGACCTTGTGGGAGCCTTTGCTGGAGCAGGCTCCTGGCAGGACCTGTGGAAAGAGGAGCCCATGCTGGAGCGGGTTTGCTGGCAGGACCTGTGACCCTTTTGCTGGAGCAGGTTGCCAGGTTTGCTGGCAGGACCTGTGACCCTTTTGCTGGAGCAGGTTGCCAGGT
>JACDOX010000028.1:3523037-3601456 GCA_014549065.1 Cardinalis cardinalis
CAGGACCTGTGACCCCATGGGGCACCACGCTGGAGCAGGCTGTGCCTGAGGGACTGTGCCACATGCAAAAGGACCCAAACTGCGGCAGTTTGTGAGGAGCTGAGCCCCTTGGCAGGACTCACACTGGAGAAATAGGTGGGACAAATGTAGTAAAAAGATAGATTTCTTTCTTTTTTGCCCTGGGACACAAATTACTTCAGACAATTGACTTTTAGTTTACTATCTTTGAAGGTAYGTAAAGGCCTTCCCTCCTGTGTGTTTGGGCTGTGTTATTTCTGTGGAGGCTCAATTCATCCACAGCAGCTCAAAAAGCTGTTTTTATTTTTCTTTTTTATTTGTTAGGATTAGTCTTGGTGGAAGCTAACTGCAGAATATTCTGTGGACATGGAAAGCTTATTATAAACATCTTCCTACCTTTTACTATTTTGTAATCTTGTTGCCCTACAAGTGAAATGGAGACCAGTAGTAGCTTTTACTGGTAAATTTCAAAAAAGCTGTACAAGAGCATTCATAGGTTTTCATAACTTCAACAGAACAAGATTTTCTTGTTTTCCCTTACCAGTGTCACTCACTGCTTGTTTATTCTGTGATATGTAGGTTGTAAATTGCTTAATATTGGGGGTATTCATTTTAAAGCAGGAATTTTATGAAGAATGTTCGTGTTTCTGGATGTCCCTGAGGAGAGCAATCTGCAGACTTTTGTTTGAGAGTTGTGTTTGAATTCTGCAAGCCAGACTAGAAAACATACACTCAGAAACTTAAGACATTTCAACTGAGAATTAAGTTCAAGTGTTAATCCATGGAATAACTCATTTTGACAGTTTTTGGTTTTAATATATAAAGATTTTTTTTAAATTTCARTATTTATGCCTTTTTTTAAGGTGAACTTCTGGCTATTGTTAAGATATTCTGTGAGCTTTGAAGGAGGAAATCAGAAAATCTACATTCAAATTAAGCTTCTCAAATGTTTTTATTTGCATCAGGCTCTACACTGGTTTGGTTACAATACTGTGATTTCTAGAAGGGAAAGTTTACTCCAAATATTCCTCAGCTGCTTTTACATTGTATTTGCAACCACTTATGGTAGGATTTACTTTTGGCTGTTGYTGGGGGATATTACAGAGCACATTCATTGTTTCTTTTGTTGGGAAAGTTTCACCATTGACTCCAGTTGCTTTTTAGATGTGAAAATAAACTAGAGGCTCTTTAAAAGGTTCTCTGTCTTTTTGTGTTGCTTCTGACAAAACTGGAAGATTCATTGGCCTTATTTTCATGAGCTGGCAGTAAAAGATTCTTTCAGTCTTTTGTCCTCTTTCGGCAAGACTCAACATCTGTATATGCTCTTCAATCTTGCTTTGATTTGTAAGTGATAGCAGAAGTCAAGTGTGCCTCTTAACCATACAAAAATGTTGAGATAAAATCTAGGTCTTCCCATGATAATTGTAGTTCTGGCTGAGTTGATCATTCAGCCAAGGTTATAAATCAAGCCTGGTGTTGCTGCWTGCTAGCTGAGTGTCTGCTTTTGGAGTGTTACATTAACTCCTGTTGGACAATTTACCCAGCTTCATACTTAAGTTGCAGGGGATTTACAAATTAGAGATTCCTTTTTGGGGAGAAGCAGGTTGGAGAGGAAGATTTATGTCAGTTTAACCTATTCCTAGAAAGGTTTGTGTTGCTTAGGAAAGCTTGTTTGGTTTCCATGGTCTGCTGTACGCATAAATCTGCTTTGTCATCCATCCCTTCCCACAGAGGTGCTAGGAGGAGGCTGCTCTTGGACATGGCTGTTTCAGTTGCTTAGAACTAAAACATCCTCTAAGTGTAGCTACCTTATTGTATTTGTGCCAGTACAGTTTCTGTTCTCTCCCTGCTGTTAATGATCTGTGGAGAGGCAAGAGGCATATCTCAATTGCCATCTATTTTGGTTTTTATTTGACTTATTTTTTATGACTCTCCCTAAAATACTTTGCTTCCCTCTAAGAACTGCAAGGGTCAAAGTTCTGTATCCTCATTAGAATACTCCTCAGAGGAAAGATATGAATGCTGTGGAATCACTGTTAGAGCATTCATTTATGTGGATTACTGTCAGCTCTTTGCACCTTTATCAACATGCTTCCTGAGTAGTTTGTTTAGGGATAACTCTACATTGCCTTCTAGAATTGAGKGCTTTCTTTGGCTTGGTTCTGAGATATTTTTCATTTGTTAGTAGTGAACATACTCGCTACTTCTATTTTATGTGAATGCTTAAGGAAGAGTAATTGGATTTCTTTGCTTCCACTTGGGGTTTATAATGCAAGTACCATGAATAAAACATCAGGGCTGTCTCTCAGCTGTATTACTGAAGCATAACATTATGTAGAAGCTTGAAATGAGATTTCCTCTTTCCCTGTGGAGGTTAAAAAGCCCAGTGAACTCTTTGAGCAGGTACTGGCTTCAGACCAGGAAATAAGACGTGAAGTGCTGGCTGCACTGCATATAAGCCTAGTAAAATCTGATTTCTTTAATGCTTGGCCTCATAAGTGAATCTCAACTTGGCTTGCAAAGATGACTGCTTGAAACTATGAATTCCTCTAGGTCTAGTATTTCACATGCAGAAAGCATGCCTAAAGGCTCTGCTTTTCTGTGTCAGGGATTTAAAAACSTGGAGTGACTGGACAAGAAAGTAAATGAAAAATGAGACTGCTCAGGTAAGCTGTTACTGATTGTAGGTAAGCAGGGGAAGCACCATGCATTAAATCTGCTGTGTGAATACAGCACATATCATATTTTTCTTAATTATATTTGACTGCTATTGATGCATTAGCCCATGCATGTAATATAAAAGACTTTTCATTTGACAGATTAAACCATCTTTCCCAGGTATTTGCAAAAGCCTTTAAGTTCAGAGTATGGATAGATCGATARTTGGAGGTTTTCAGTGTAGGTGTGCACCTGATAAAATGCTAACTGTATTCTTTTTTTCCTCAATGCTTATGTCATGTATGCAATTCCAATTTCAACAAATGAGCTGACTGCAGATGCAAAATAAGAGCAGAAGGTATAGGAGTAAGCAAAAATTACTGTACAGTTAACTTGCTGGGTTGTTGCATACAGCCACAACATAACAAACAAAACTTTTCTGAGTTTAAGAAGCTTATGTTGGATTATGCAACAGATAAATATTAGCTTTTCATATTGTAAGTACTGGGATTTCCTTGTAACTCCTCCACTATATCCTCTTAATAGAGCTTGCATAAGAGTAATAGGAAACATGTATGTTACAATTACTTTTCTGTTCTTGCTTAATTGTGAAATATTTGCATTTCAGGTCAAATCAAAGACAAAGTTAAAGAAAGGGAGAAGAAGCAAAAAGAAAAGAAGAAGCACAAACTAATGAATGAAATCAAGAAAGAAAATGGAGAGRTCAAATTACTGCAGAAAGGTAGGTTCAAACTGTGTAGTGAGTTTTTCATTCTAGTGCTACAGGTATTTGTGATTGGATGCTGTGTTTTAATATTATGTTTTTCATTTAACTTGTCATTTTTCCTGGTTAGTTGGTACAAAGGTTGTGAATTAAAACCTGATATAGATGTTAATTTTTTTTTGTCAACCGTGCTGGGTACTGGAAATTAAAGATAAAACTATCATCACAGTGTTGTATATACAATAGTAGTAATAGGAAAGACTAGTACATCAAGGAACAATATTAGTGATTCTTCAATAACTGCTGACAAGGTGTAGGTTATCATTTTATATCTTGTGGAAAGGAAAAATGAATGCATGTTACATTTTATGTCTAACATTAATTGTAGAAGACTGAGTAATTTAGGAGTTATAATTCAGGAGCTTTGTCAAATACTCGGCAATTGTATGCAACATGCAGTCTTAATTTTGGCTAAATTGTTCATCTTTGTTTTCTGTAATGAAAGGTAGTTAAGGTTGCATTCTCATGTGGCTTGTGCATCCATTGAATCTTAGAACTGTACAGTAGTTGAGGTTGGAAGGGATCTAGTCCAACTGCTCCAGGTATGATGAACTAGAGCAGGTTGCCCAGGATTATCAGACTCTTTATCTCCAAGGGCGGAGGTAACAGTCTCACTGGACAASTACATTCAGTTTACATATACAGAGATTTTTTTTTATAATGATGATGATAAGAGACTGGAACAGGTTGCCCAGAGAGGTGACAGATATTCCATCCCTGGCAGCGTTCAAGGGCAGGTCAAGAATTAGGCTCTGAGCAGCCAGATCTAATTGTTCCTGCTTGTTGCAGCAGGTTAGACTAGATGGTCTTGAAAGGTCCATTCCAACGCAAGCTAAGTGTCTGTTGTATGGTCTATGAAGAAAGGCAGAGACTGCTGGGACTGATAGGCCTGGAGAAGAGGAGGCTCAAGGGGGATCTTATCAGTGTGTGGAAAAACCTGATGAAAGGGAATGAAGGTCATCAACCTGTGCTTCACGGGTTTATTTCTTCCAGGTGCAGGGTTTTACCCACCCCTCTGTTAATTTCATGAGTCCTCCAAGTTTCTTCATTTCTACAGCCTCTTAAGGTCCCTCTCTCTGGCAGTGCAACTCTGTGGTGCATCAGCTCCTTCTCCCAGTTTTGGATCAGCTGCAGCTTGCTGAGGATGTGCTCTGTCCCATGATGCCATTAATGGAGAGGCTGAACAATACCAACMCAAGATATTAAGGTCTGGATTACTCCAGCAGTGACTGTTTCCAGCTGGAATTTGTGCTGTTGCTCACAACCCTTTGAGCACAGCAGTTAAGCCAGTACTTGAACCACCTTACTCTTCACTTAGGTCATGCTGTATCAGATTTTCTGTGAGGGTATTGTTTATTTGAGTAGACCAAATGCTTTTTTAATCTGTTATTTACAGTCTCTGCTTTTGAAGTTAGGAACAAATTCCTGATATGTTTTCCTGTTACCTTGTATACTGTGGGATTTAATTTACGAACCAGAAAGTGAAACCCTCAAATTAAATCTTGGACTTCAGAAGAGGTCAGAGGCTCAGAACCCTTTAATTACTGCATCACGTATTATACTCTACACAGAAGTAACTGTATTAACAACAATGACAGCTTAAAACCTGTGTTGATCAGATCTCAARGTACTGCTTTGAACTTGAGGATTGTGTAAGCTGGTGACTTCCTGTGCAAAGGGCAGGTGTGACTTGTCTTTGCTGAGCAGAGGAAGTCGATGGTTGAGATAYAGGGCAACACATAACTGCCGTAGCAATGCATGCTTCAGGCTTTGTTTGAGCAGCAGCCTTTTTTTACACTGGGTCCTGTTTCTGTTGCCATTCAGCAGATGAGGTGCAATCTGCAAAGACAGCAAGTTGTCTTGCACCGGCCTAATAGGGCTGTTGAGCCTAAAATAGTGCTTTATTTTCAGGTTAATGTTCAAGTGCATATGCGCAGGGACTGTGTTAAAAGACTTCTTTTGAGAAGCAGGATAGCTTATTTTTACAGCAAACAGTGCTACAAGTGCATTAGATGCTTCACCCTATTTTATTTGACTTTTTATCACTCAAATTTATTTCATATTTTCTTTAAGGTGTTGGATGTTAAGTGTTTTGTAGAGGCTGTGTTTGGTTTGCCAGTATCCTGCAAAATTGACTCCTATTTCAGGGAAAGAAGGGAGTGAGTCAGGAGAGCAGTTATTTAGAGCAGACAGATCATCCCCACAGGCTTTGCATCCTGTTCAGAGCAGCAGCTTGGTGTCTTCTGTGGGCCTCCAAAATCTGGCTGAATGTGCTTATATGTGCTGTGAGGTTTGTATAACATTTCCTGAGCTGTCCTGCCGATCTAACTTTACATCCTGGGCAAGAGAGAGCAGAGGCAGAAGTGCTTTATGATGCAGCTTCTTGTATATATCAGGGGTCAGTGTCTCTGTGACCTTTTYAGTTACTAACTCTTTATTTAAGAGGGTCTTCTTCCTGTGTAACAAAAGTTAAACTTCAAGCCCTATTGTTTTGAGCTCAGGATTTACAGTGCAGGCTTTGGAATGAGTCTGCTTTCCATTTCTTCAGGCTTTTGCTTTTGTGGTTGTATTTTCTATTTTTAGTGTGTGTGTGTTTAKAGACCAAGACTACAGAGCCTAAAGACAGCTTATTTCCTTCTTCTAKGTATTAGATCTATATCTTGTTGTAAAATATTGCTCTGACCATCTGTTTGTGACTGCCTTTGGCTGAGGGGGGTGGAGGTAGCGGCCTACGTGACTGCAGACAGCTCAACTGGCTGTCCAAGGTCAGAGGTGACGAGTTCTAGAAGAGGTCARTGCTGAGGGACTGATGCCTTTTGAGGGAGAGCTGGTACATAAGCCTAATTTTGGTGCTCTAAGCTGAATGTGGAAGAGTTTATTTATACTTGGAGGCTCTGGGTTGTGAGCTGTTCATCTGCCTAAACTTGGGTTGACGTTCTGTTGAAAGCAGTGATAAAACTTGCCYGTGTTGGAGAAGGGTGATTCTGAAAAAGGGTTTCTCTACTGTGCTTGAGGCTSCTAAAGGAAATGAAGCTCTTTCAGAGAGCCTGATGGCTTTTTTTATAAACCTAGAATTAAAAGGTTTTTTTGTCATTCTTTTGCACTTAAAAGATGTATTCTCTGTAGATAAGGCTGTAGAATTGCCTCTGTGTCTCTGCTGTGTGGAAGGAAGGGTTTTCAGACAAAAGCTGCTTGGCACATGGATGTTGTTAAAAATTCAGAAACTCTAAGTGATTTAAATTTACTTTTAAGAAGAATCTGCATTGTAAATAGTTACTGTCTAGATATTGAGCATTTAATGCAAAATATTTGCACCACTGTGATATGACAAAGTTACTGGAGGTTCTGCAAAAAGGAGGATGACTAATAAACTTATTTGTAAACAGTCCCATTTCTGTTTTTCATTTTAGAAAAAAGTCAGTCTTGTTTTCCTGATTATTTATATCTGAGCACAGCAACTGCTAAAATTGCAGTAGGATAAATTCTTAGTATGTGTTTCTGCAAGGATAAATGCCTTGGTTTATTGAGTGCCAAAATTCAGGAAAGAACTGAAAATGAGCATTTTATTTGCTGGTATGAACATACGTAAATCCAAATTGTTTTCTAAAGACTTTTAAAAATTATTCTTCTGGAAGAAATGACATTTAATTGTACATTTTTATGACCCTTTTAAATTTTTTATAGATGGGTTTTTTTACATGAGTAATTATAAAATCAGTACATTGAACATGAGACATGAGTCTTCATGTATCTTTAGGGAAAATGTTCAAATATTTGTATGCAGTGCACTTTAGTTGAGGGAATGAGTAAGACTGAGATAAGAGTGCAGGGCACACAATCCACCACACTGATTTGTCTGATACTGGGTTTGCTTCACAGTCCTTATGCACCAAGTTGCCAACTTTTATCAATAAAATATATGAGTGGAGGGTAAAACACAGATGTCAAATGAGATGGAGCAAGTGGCAACTGGAGGGAGAGCTGTGCTGGAAAGCTTTCTGCTGGAGCTGGGGATCTGGAGCTTGAAACAAAGACTTCTGGTACATCAAAATGAAAATGTTAAATTTTGGTGGCTAGGCTSTCCTAAAGTAAGGAAGTGAAAACTGAGTTAAATTACTGGCTGCTGTTAAAAATGTTTGTGCCTTCCTACTACTAGCTGTCAGCTAGAAAACTGTGGGAAACAAAGAGTTAAGTGTCACTAATTTTTGGCTTTTGTTTTGAAATGTCTTAAGTCTCCCTCTAATAATTGACTGTGACCTCAGTTGAGAAACACCTACTCTGGTTGAAACAACTGAATAAAGTATTCARCTTCATGATCTCTGCTTATTTAAAATTTCAGATCAAATGATCAAACACAACAAATGGACAAAACACAAAATAAATTTCAGGTAATGTCTGACTTCTTGCAAAAACTTACATTTGGAAGGTGTCTGTATTTAGACAGATAAACCAGATATTAGGCTGTCTAGCATCAGTTTTAATTTCAAGTATGTGTCATCTTGTAATAACAGAGCATTGGCTTATTTTCATAAAATTTGAACAGTTTTGAATGTCAGTCCTTAGTAGTAAGTCCCATATCACTAACACTGACAGGTATATTATGGCACCATAAAAAATAAGGTGTGCTGAGTTACCTTGAAAGATCTACCAGTCCTATGGATGTGTGCATGTGAGAATTATTTWTCTATTTATGGTACGTAAGGCTTGGTGCCTAGAAGATGGCTAAAAGTTACTTAGCATTAGTTCTGATACTGCTGAGTATGTGSGTGCATGAACAGAATGAACATAACTTCCATTCTTCTGATTTCTTWATTGATGCAGTGCAAATTTTGTAGCTCTCTCCTCGTGCAGATACTGCTAAGCCAAATAAGAGCAGAAGCTGTTCTTTGCTTTTTTTATAGTCCAGTAAAGTGTGAGCTCTACTTTTTCACAACAGGTCAGAGGGGAAAGTTACTGTAAATGTGGATGCTGAGAGTTTTTTTATCTACCCCCTGTCCCTGTTATTTTTCATTCTTGGGGTCCTAGGGCAGTGAGTCACATTAAATGAAATGTTTTCACTGCGACTTAAAATTGTTAACTTCTGTCTCGTGTTTCCAAACCATGTGGTGGAAAAAGCTTTTTGTTCATAGGTTCAATACCTGTTGTGTCTAAATGGATCTCAGGTCACATAGAGACAAATATRCCATGCACTTCAAAATGTGTGAAGTATGATTCCAAGAGTTGTATGTATATGTATGTATGTGCACACCTGTACTATGTGTACTGGTTAAGACTCTCTGATACWCCTGTCTTGAAAGTTTTGGGTTGCCAGTGTGTGCCTCAGCAGTMAGAGGTGAATCCAGTTAGCTTGTATCAAGTACTGTGCTGCTGTTCCCAAACCTGACTTAAAACAAAGTAGGTTGGGTATCTCACCCTTTTGTTGGGATCTTTATTTAAACTTTTGGATTGCTTATTTATGTTTTCATGAAATTCTGCCTGTGTGCTCTGGAGCGACTTGATTACTGCCCTAGAGAGATGTGGGAAGCTGCTCTTCTTTTTGGTRTCCATTAGTGAAGTGTCAAAGCAGTGTTACTGGTTTTGGAAGAAGCAGCTTATTTTATTTTAAAGTACTTGGATATATGCAGCAGAGAAGTGACTGAATGAGTGTGTTTCTGCTCCTCTCTACAGCTAATGCAGAAGAAGAAAAGAAATTATTTATTGAACATTGCTAATAGCAATTCCAGTATTCCAGCAAGCTAACTSTTTTTGCTCTTAACTATTTGCAGCTTCTTAGCAGCTTTAAACGTCTGCTTCAGAGTGGATCTTTGAAATTCATCAGAGCTGAAGCCTTAGGCTAGAAATGTGCTTCCTTCTCTATCTGTCATATTCTATTCAAGCTTTACTGAGAAATACTGTTTACTTCTAGAAATCAGTTTTTCATTTTGTGTTTGTATTCCTCAGGAGAACTGTCTGTACTCTAAAACAGTTGAACATAAGTATTCCAAAATTGGGTGTCAAAGGTGTCAAAGCAGTGTGGAGACCAAGCACCACCCACACTCAGAGGATAGATGGAGGAAATTGTAGTCTGATCTGTATTKYASATAAATGAGCTAAAATRYTACCTTTAAAAGGTAAATTTTATAACATCTTTGTTAAATTTAAAAGTTCAAGTGTTCAGGTTACAAAAATTTCTRTTAAGGTTTCCTAGGAAATTGGTCCTGTCTCATAAATGTACTGTTGGGTGAGGTGGTGGGACTTTTCTAACCTGTAAAAATTCAGCTTTGTTGAGTGCAGGGGTGGATGGAGAAGGTGTGGGGGACAGGGTAGSTGAGCAGACCAGGTGGTTTGCTGCMCTGAGGAGGGRTGRGTGCTGGTACCCCGCGTGTCCTGCTCTCAGTGGCCTGTGTGCTTTAGTTCCTGTGTGRCAGTGCTGGAGCCAGTTCCCTGATGGAGCAGCAGAGTGAACAGCTTTCTGCTGATCCATTGAGTTGCTGTGMAGCTGATGAGCAGCAGTCAGTAGCAGCAGTGGTGCAGGACCGTGTGCCAGGAGCAGTGACAGAGGAGATGGGGGTTGGATCATCTGGCAGTGAGCTTACACRTTGCTCAACTGTGTCATAGCCATTTGAAGGCTGAATAATTAAATACCACATTTTTTCAGTYTTCCAGTATACAATTTGATTTTAAATTTTTTTTTTTTGCAATGTAGGGCATATGAAGTATCTATACAAGTAATTTTCTGTATGTATGTCATTTGCTGCTTGTGGGGAAATAGAGTTTTTGACAGAACTTGTGGTGTATGCAGTAGTAAAAGCTYATGTGAATTTTAAAAAGGCTCAAAACAACTAAGCAGTTTTTGAAGTTGTGTTACCTAATTCCTGCTTGAAGTGGTTTTAGAGATMTAAGTTTTACTCTCATTGGTATGCAATTTTTTTCAAAGTGTTTAGTTCTAGTAATGTTTTGAAAAAAACCCATTTGGAATCCTCTTTATCTTCTGATTTTTGTTTTAAGGCTTTTTTCTGCTTCAGTGGCATCAGTACTTCAGATGTTGAAGATGGGATTGATGTTTTGTCTCCCAAGGATAGACACTTACCAAGTAGCAGTTCAGGGGACCCTTCTACCTTCCATCCCAGATCTTCTGGTGTTTTTTTTGTTATACAGCCTTTTGTTCTTTCAGTGATTGTTGCTCTCTTGGTTTCCAAGTGTTTCAGAATTAAARCTAATCTCAGTTCCATCCTTCTTAAATATAGAGATCCAGAAAACTCAGTGGAAGAGAGTTGTGCACAGAAGTGAGGGGCTGTGGGCAAATATTTATTTTGTTCTAAATTGTGTGCATAATTTTTGCAACTTGGTGTGATTTGAGAAAGTGTGCAATGATAAATTGTAATATTTGATATATATGTAAATGGCATAACCCTTTTATCTTGTTTTCAGAAGTAAARGCAGTCTGTATTAAAATCAATGTATTTAAGCTGAGCAGAATTTTTTTTTATATTCCTAAAAAAGAATTATTTTTATCCTCTGGTTAAAAACTTCTGTCTCTTCTGAAGGTTTTGTAGAGATGGTGTGAAAACAGAGGGAATGAAAAATGTTCWTCATTAAAAAATGTCTTATTGTAATTCCTTCTAAGGTTTTAAGTGCTTCCATAGATGTATACCAAGTTAAATAAGAAGTACTTTTACAACTGAGTTTGAAGACAAACCCTTTTTGGATATGTTCACAAGAACTTTGCATTTACATTCCATCTATTTTGTTTCAGTCTTAAAGGCACCACAGCTTTCAAGACCATGGCTGTGCTCTTTTGAGYGCTGCTCTCTGATGATTAAAAAAAATCAATTATTTCAGTTGGAAGGGGCCTACAGTGACCATCCAGTTCAACTATCTGACCACCTCAGGGCTGACCAAGAGTTTAACCTGTTGTTTAGGGCATTGTCCAAATGCCTCTTAARCACTGACTGACTCAGGGCRTTGAGCGCCTCTCTAAGGAAGTCTGCTTTGTTGTTTAATAGTGGAATTGTTTGGTTAGTTTTTTTAAATTTTAATCCCTCAAAGTATTTCAAGGACACAGCTATGCAATAAAGAAACTGCCACCAGGTATTACAGGAGCAGTTGAATGAAATTGATAGTTAATAAAACTCCTCAGAAGATCAAAAGGAATGGGACAGGTTGAAAGGGGAGATCAGATAATCTTCCTTCTTGTACTTTAGGAATTGAAGTCAATAGTTTTTGTTGTTTTGCACAGATACAAATTCATACCCATCTATTATATAAGTACTTTACATTTCAGCTACTAGTGATATAAWGTAATTTAATAGCTGGATGCTCAGCAAGAACATAGAGATGCTGATCTTAGGRTTTTCTTTGGTGATAACAAACATGCTCAAGTAGGAGAGCGCARTTTGGCTCTTACTGCAGCAAATAGCTTCTTGCTGTGAAGTTTGTTGCCATTTATATTTCTCTGATTGAACCCCAGTAAATACAAATTTCCATCCTTTTCTGCCATACATRATATCCCAGATCTGAGTGACTAGTTTGAACAAAAATCTCATCTCCATTTGGAAGCAAGTGAAGGGGTTTGGCAGTAACTCCTGCTTCCCCCTGCATCACCTTGCTCTAGCATTTGATGCTACAATTCCATAGTTTGTATRTTCAAACTAATAGAATATCTGCAGAATGATTGACTTTTTTGTGATATCCATCACCATAGCAAAAAAATTGCATATTTAGAGTGAAACAATTTTAAAATGCTAAGTTAAATYGTTATTAAGAGTTTGCAATACCTATATATATACTTGTGGATGCTTTTTTGACAGTTGTGTGTTCCTGCAGTCAAGAGGAGGGGAAAAATGTCCGAGTCTGTATTTTGAGATATGTATTGAGATTTCAAAGCCTGCAGTATGTAACTTCCCACTGTCATAAACCTTTTCTTGGTTTTTATTTCCCACTGACTGGAGCTGGTGCCATAATGACACCATTACAACCCCCCGGAAGGTAGCAGTAGGTGATTTTTGCCGGCTAATGACATTACACATAACAACCCTGCCACCCTGAATGAACCATTTTCAGGATTCCTCTAAGGTTTGGGTACTTATTTGTTAACACCTGTTGCTGCTCTTCCTGGTCTTTTCATGCCCACTAGACTAAAGACTCTGACAGAAAGAGGATATTAACAAAGAGGTGGTGAATATTGCATCTMCCAGATGAAGCAGTCCTGTTGCTGAGGTTTGATGCTGGGTTTACATTAAATTTAGCCTAAGAAAGGACATCCATGGGGATACTGGGAGTTGAACTTTTGACAGTTGAACTTAGTTAGCTAAAAATGAAATTGTGTTCAGAGAGTGTGCAGTGTTAAATCTGATTCTGAGTGAGGAGAGTCTTTGTAGTTATTAACTGTGTAGATTAGGTTAAGAAATCCTAGAATCCATTTCCTTGTTTGGACTAAATAAGAAATGAGGTGACCTCAGGGCMCTTCTCATTCCCCTCTCTGTGAGAAAATAGAATCCAGGGAGATAACGAAATCTGCCTCCACTTCAAGAATCCCAGAAGTATTTAGCTGCTATCACAAACATCAGGAGACTCAGACCCATCAATTGCTTGTTCTCCATTCCAGTATCTGCATCTTCCATGTCTAACCTCTTAATCATCAGCAAGAATTTGTGACTCCACACACCAACAGTTGTGGTCTTTTTTTTTCTTTAAGGACCCCTGTTAAGTTACTTGGATGCAGGATGGCAAGCTGAAAATAATCTACTGCAACACTGTAGTAGAGACTGGCTAACTTAATTCTTGCAGATTTCATATTACTAATCTTGGAATGAAATACACAAATTTTAAACTTGAAAGTTTATGTGTTTGAACATGCTGTTTTTGAATTGCTGGTGTGAATGTAATTTTGTGCTGAAGCATACCCTCTAACTTTGTTTTACGATGTGCTAAATCATTTTGACTGCTTGATCTTAGGGCAGTGTAGTGCTAGTTTTTTGGCTACCACTTCTATTACTTGCAAAAATACCCCCTCACTTGTTTAAAACAAGTGAGAACATTTACCTTGGGAATCATTTGAATGYGCTATCCCCAAATGAGTAATTTCTGCCTTTAGGACATTTGGACATTTAGGACAGTTTGTTTTCATGTCAGCTTGTATATTAAGAGAACTTGAAGCTAGCTTTTTTTTTGTTTTCTTTAGTGTGTCTTTTGTTTCATTTTATTTATGTTATAATATGTATTGGATGAGTTTTTAGATGTTCCCACATGTTCTTCAGCAAAGTTTTTCTAGTTGTGAAAGAGTGCCCATGTGAAGAAGCCCCTCAGACAAGGTCAGTTCTGGCAGTGGCATCTCGTGGGCAGCTTGCTGCTGCTCGTCATATCCAGGCATGGTTTGTAGGCCCCTTGTTTGGCAGTATTGGACAGCTGTCCTGTGATGTCTCTGGACTTTATGGGGCCGCTAAAGGGAATGATGGACTGCAACTCATCATAAAAGCAGCCTTGGGAAACTGGGGTTATTGGGATGTCTTTCCCTTGTTGTCTCAGCTTATTTATGAATTTCACATGGCAGGTGTCTCTTACCCTCCTCACTTTTGGTAACATACACATTGTGACCATTGCTCTTAGTCTCTGGTCTTTGCGTGCCATGGTGAGGGTTTTGGTGACTTTGAATCCTAATCTTTATTTTGTATAAAAATGTCCTTAAGAGAGCTTTTTTTTTAAACTCTCAACAGGTGGGAAGGAGAAACCAAAAACCAATGCAGAAGAGCTACAGATTAAAAAAGTTAAGAAGAAAAAGAAAAAGAAACATAAAGAGAATGAGAAGAGGAAGCGTCCAAAAATGTACAGCAAATCTATTCAGACCATCTGCTCAGGATTGGTTTCTGACATTGAGGATCAGGAAGCCAAAGGCATCATAGATGATCATCTTAAGGATTTCAATGGGAAAAATATGGATCCCAAGAAGGACTGTGAGTCCAAGATACCAGAGAACAGTGAGTTTCCATTTGTCTCGTTAAAGGAGCCACGGGTTCAAAATAAACTCAAAAGGTTGGACACATTGGAGTTCAAACAGCTGATTCATATTGAGCACCAGCCTAACGGAGGTGCATCAGTTATCCATGCCTACAGTAATGAACTCTCCCACTTGTCTCCTGTGGAGATGGAGAGATTTGCAGAAGAGTTTGTGGGTCTGGTTTTTAGTGAAAATGAAAACTGTGCAGCTTACTATGTAATGGGTATTGTTCATGGGGCAGCTACTTATTTACCTGACTTTTTAGACTACTTTTCGTTTAATTTTCCCAATTCACCAGTGAAAATGGAGATTTTGGGAAAGAAAGATATAGAGACAACGACTATGTCAAATTTTCATGCTCAGGTAAGAGGTTATGCATTTTACTTTCTAAAGTCATATAATGGTTTCAAACAACTGTGAACGGGTTTTTTTTAGAGTAGTTGCTATTAGCTCTGCTATGTGGATGACACAGAAGACTAGAAACAAGGGATTTCTTTAATAAGTGAGTTTTGCGTTATTAAAGATGAGAAGAGACATAAAATTGTTAACTGAGACATCAGATTAAATTTTTGGTGGGAGGGCAAGTGTTTGCATGCTTGTGTGTGTAGGTTTCTTTGGATTTGTTTCTGTAGCTGAAGATTAACCATGAGTTTTGGAGGGTTAAAATGGTTTAGCTGTGGCTTTCTGGTTTCTGAACAGTGATATGTCTGTGTTGTCATAAAACTGAAATGCTTTAATATAGTGTTATATATGAAAACCTGCATAGGGCACAGTTACATTAGCTGCATTTGTAGTTTGGGTTTTCTAAATCCATCCTCAAAAGAAGAACTTGGGGTTATTGTGGCTGCGGTTTTGGTCCTTATCCCTTTGCGTTTCTCCTCACTTGGCTGGATTCTCTGGAAAGCTCTTCATTTAAATGGTAGAATGACTGGCAGCTTTTGAATATTCCTTTATTTCAAATTTTTTGGAAAGAAATGACTGTATACTCTCTTAACAACAGCTGCTAATTAAGCATCACCTCTCCTGTTTATTAACTTGCTGTGGAAAATACATTTCTGTTGCACAGAAATCATTTATAGCACTGGTTTTCAGGAAAAAAATCTGATTTTCACCTTGGTGATGAGGTTATTGCAAAAAGCGCCTACAGTGACTATGAAACAATTTATGCAGAAACTCAGTCCTGTTATTTATATCAAATTTAYCTTGCAATTACCCTTTTAACTCCCATATTTGTCAACTTAGATGTTGTATGGATCAACTTTAAACTATTTAATCTTCACTTTTGAGACAATTAGAGTTCAAGTGTAAGTTACACTGTCATCTCTTTCATGAAAACCATGCCTGTGTTTTCCCTTTGGCTGCATAGACATTTGTATAGAACACTTGCATGCATTGACAAATTCCAGGTGTGTGTTATGCACAAGGATATGCAGAACTAAAATGTTGCTGCAAGAGAACATTTGCAGTGCTGGCTGAGAAAATATCTACTACCATGGAATATAAATATTCTGTGAACTACAGCCACTGTTTTTCTTGAGTATGAATGTACTGAATCATTATTAATRAAAATCACAGAGCTTATAATAGGCAGCTCTCCAGAGCTGCTCTTTGGCCATTTTAGATAAGAAAAGCTGGACATGTCCTTACAAGGATGTTCTTTAAATCCAGCTGGTTCTCTTGGGTAGCATCAACACAGACATAGCTTTGTGCTAGTGCCTGCCCTAAAGAAATAGTTAATAAAAAAGCCCAGATTTTTCTGTTATGAATTATCATAGAATTATTTTACTAGAAGGATAGATTAAATTGTTATTACAATGGTAACATTAACATCTGTAGTTGAACCAGTCCTGTGTTCTTTGGGGTTGAAATCCTAATTCCCCATTTTTGTGTAAGTGAAGGAGGAACAGAGAGAGGCTGTGGTAGATGAAAGAAGCTGAACTGTTATTACAGCATTCAGCTGGTCAGCTCCATGGTCTAAGCAGTATTTTACTTGGCTGGAGGTTTAGTTCTGGTATCTTCTTTTCCTTTGTATTCCCTCATTTTTTTTTCTTAGTTTTCATGGCATTTTATCACTTCTCAGTTTGGTTGCTTGACAGAAAAGGCTTGGCTCCTTGTATTTTTGCTAACTAAGGGGTAGAGAGTCTATAAATAACRTGTACAGGCAAACATCAGACTTTGTCTTCTGTGCAGCATTCTTGTTTCCTGGAATATTTTAAGTCAGTATCTTGGTTGCCTAGTTATTGATTCTAATTTTCCTAATGRTTTTCTTATTTCTGTTTTACTTTGGCTGTTTATTTTGTTTTTTTAATGTGGTCTGTTACAGTTAAAATGTTTTGTTAGCTTTGTAGTCTCYTTTTTGATGTTATGTTTTGTGCAGACTGAGAACATTATCCTGTCTCACTAAGTTCTTTGTGAATATTTTAAAGGGATTCTRATATCTTGTTGCAGTATATTTTGATGAAACTTTAAATGTATTTGGTTTTCTTTTCCTACATTTCCCCAGCTTTGTGCTGTGGTGTTCCTTGTCCTGGGCAGCCTGAGCAATGTCTAGCTGCTGTTGTACAGCCTTAGTTGAGGAAGGATTTGTTTTCTGRGGTCTAAGTAGGAAGTTGATTTTATCAAATCTGCTTGGACGTCATCAGCTTAAGAAACTTGGATATTCCTTTGCTAATGTTAACTAAAACACTGAAATGAAGCTCACTTTGGTACAAGAGGTTCTTTGGTGGTTTCTCAGATTACATGTAGCACATATAATCTGACAAATGTGAGTATTTAAAAAGATCAAGAAAAGTATTATAAAAAGGAGAATAAAGGTTGAACTAAGCCTGAAATGGAAAGTGTTATAGAGTGTTTTATCAATTTTTGTTTTTCAAGTTGATCCTTTTGTTACTACTCAATCTTCCACCTCTAGTTTTGTGACAGATGTGGGTTTGTGATTTTTTGGTTTTAAGTAATGCATATTTCTAAGTCTCAAATTCTGTGACAAGAGTCAGATTGCACAGTAAATTCTGTTGCTGAGGTCAAATTGGGGTCCTCCTAAGTTTGCCTGGAAGGTCTGCATCTCTCAAGTAATTTACTTAGCTTTCACAATTGTAGAGTTGAAAACTAACTCCTTTCAGCTTGCTTACCAATACACCTGTGTCAGATAGGAGTAATGTTATTTTACTTGTCAGAAGATTATAAGGGACACAGATTTGTGAGAGTATTTGCCTCAGATGCAGCAGGGAGGAATTTGGAGCTGGCTTTTTCTAATGAGAATTAGCTTTTAAATTTTGCAGGGAGTGGAAATGGGGAGTTTTTCATCATCCAGCTTGGGCCTATGCCTGAGTACTCCTTAAAATTTTTTTGYATTAGTGTAACAGCTCTTTCTGAACTCACTGACTCACTGCAAGGCTTAGTCAGAGTTTCTGTAACTGGGCAAAATGAAATTAGTCTGGATATCCTTGTAGCCACTCAGTCAGTCCTTCAGGTGGTGAAAAATTGTCTTGTAGCTCCATCTTGCCTGGGCTCTGTGTTTGTGTAGATGGCAACAGCTGCATCAGTTACCYGATAGCCATGGATCTCCTGAGGTTCTTGGGAGGATTTTAAAGGACGTAAATAATCAGCTTTTGCCACCTACTTGCAGCTTACATCACTTCACTTAAGCTATTTAGTGCTGTTGAGACAAATGTTAATATTTTGAACTTTTTATTTTTTTCCTCATGCTCGGCAAGTGTAAGTTTTTATTGCTGTGCTGGAGCCCCAAAGCTCACAGTTGATGTTTAACAATGCTGAGTGCATTGATTTTACTGTCTTGCATCAGAGGCAACTTCTTAGTACAGATGAAGTAAAGTGCTGCACAGTACCAGACAATTCCTCTGCTGCCAAGCAAGATGGACTGTTTTAAAGCTGTATTTGACAAGTCCTTGTCTGATGTGTTTGTGGGYGATCTCAAAGTGATTCCGCTCTTTACAAAGAGATCCTTTGTAAAGTCATTTTTTCCTTGCTTGACCTCTTATCCTTTTGTTCTGATCTTTAGTGGAGAAAGCAAACAATTTATCCTTTTCATTCAGCTTTCTCTAGATTTGAAGATTGCTTAATAGCTTCTTTTTTCCCTCTCCCTGGATCAAGTAATTTGAGTTATTTCAGTCTGTGATTGCATGTTATATCCTTATTAGTCTTAGTGATCTCCCCTTATGTTCAATTCAGTCATCCATATTTTTTTCTTAATATACGATACTAAAAATTGACAGTGTCTGCCTGTTGTATTGATGGCAAAGACTATGAGAAGATTGCTGTAAGTGTCTTGCAAATTATTGCTCTCATATCTATTTCTTCCTTTTTGAGAGCAGTTTGTGATCTGCTGTAGCAGCAGCTTCTGCTAATTGAGTCRCTCCCTTTTTCAGGTTCATGCAGTTCATTAAATATGTATGTCAGTGTGGTTCTTGCTTTTGTTTAAACTGAATTATATCCTTTGCATTCAGACCCCCTCTCCAGTTTCAAGCTTTGTTAATTTTGATCCTTTCCTATGACTTGCAGTGTTGCAATGCCTGTGGGTTTTATGAAGATAGACAGCCTTCAAAGGAAGGATCCTTGCTTCCTGCCTTAAAATGAGATAGGTTATGTGAGCACAGACTAAACTGCCCACAGTTTGCTCTTATTAGACCATGTTTCTGTAGCAGTTTGTAGAATATAGTGGACATGTCAAATGCTAAGATATCTGCTGGTCCTCTGAACAAGCCTGTCCAGTCATAGTAACAAAGGTTAGTTTGACTTGATTTTCAGTTTTTTTTACATGACCGTGTTTATTAGTACTTACTGTCTTGTTTTCTAGGTAGTTGATAGTTGTATCAATTATCCAGCTAAGTGGKTTTTTTTTGTAAATTGGAATTAGGCTAAATAGTCTCCAGCTCTTCTGTCTTCTGTTGACACCTATTTCTTTAACATGGTGTGCTACTGTCCTCCAGATTTGAAGAACTTGTTTTGTTAGAATCTTTGGGAGGTTTGACCCTCTAGTTCAATCAGCTGCCATGRGCAGGGACAGGACAACTTCYRCTAGACCAGGCTGCTCAGAGCTCCATCCAGCCTGGCCTTGAACACTTCCAGGGATGGGCCATCCATAGCTTTGCTGGGCAACCTGTTCCAGTGCTTCAGCACCCTCACAGCAAAGAAATGCTTTGTAATAGCTAAACTTGCCCTCTTCCAGTTTGARGCCATTCCACCTTGTTCTGTCACTACATGCCCTTGCACACTKCCCCTCTGCAGTTCCTTGCAGTCCCCTTTAGGTACTTGAACATTGTTTAAAGATCTTCCCGGAGCCTCTTCCCCAGGCTGAACAACTCCAGTCTATCTGTGAAGAGCCTGTCTTCAGAGGAGAGGTGCTTCAGCCCTCTCATCATCTTCATGRCCTTCCTCTGGACTTGCTYCARCAGGTCCATGTCCTTCCTGTGCTGGGACCCCAGTCTGGCTGCAGAACTGCAGGTGGGGTCTCAGCAGAGCAGAGGGGCAGAACCCCTCCCCTGCCCTGCTGCCCACACTGCTGGGGTGGCAGCCCAGGGTACATTTGGCTTTCTGGGCTGTCAGTACACATTGCTGGGTCATGTTCAGCCTCTTGTCTAGCAGCACCTCTCAGTCTTTCTGCCCAGGGCTGCTCTCAGTTGATTCTCCATGCTGCATTTGTCCTTGGGATTGTCCCAGCCCACATGCAGGGCCTTGCACTTGGCCTTGTTGAACTTCATGAGGTTCACAGGGCCCATCTTTCCAGCCTCTGCATGGCATCACTTCCTTCCTCCTGTCACCTGCACCACACAGCTTGCAGTTCTCATTGATTGATTAAAGCTTTGTCTTGTTTTACCTTACTGCCTTTGTGCTGTAGGTATGAGAGGATGCACATCATTCAGCCTGTTCATTCTAGGAAAGGTCACTCTAACTGTGCAGTGTGCAATTAGACAAATGGCCAGAGCCAATCTAAAGAAGATTTTCTGCTGAAAGAAGATGTCCTCATTCCTTCTTTTCTCCCAGTTGAGTGTTCTGGTGTCAAGATGTGSTGCTTCTTGAACTGGTGAGTTCAGTTTGGTTCATTAATCCAGCAGAACTTCTTAAATAGTCTTGAGGGATTTGTTTTATTACTGAGTTGGCAAATTATGTTGTTTAAATGTGTCAAAGATAGCTCAAGGAGGACTGTGGGTCTACACAATCAGCCCCATTCCATAATAACAGGCAATTGCATCTTCAGAGAAACAAGTTTTGTTGATTTTGTTCCCAGTTTGTAATAATTTCATGTTGCYGTGCTAGCTGTGATGGACAAACAGTCAAATATTAATGAATAAGTATTTTAGAGGAAGACCTGTGATAGTAATGATAGTTCATGTTTGTGGTGTGACTTTGTGAGGGGTTGTCCTCACTTTTTCAGGTTCTGCACACAGAGCTTGTCATTCCCCTTCCCTTTTAGCCTCTTCTAATATTATCTTCTCCTTACTGTTCTCCTTGTTTAGCTCTTTAACATTTCTTTTGCAGAGAGGTTTTTGCTGTTTAGGTGTCTTCTAATTTGTGAAATTCTGCTTGAAATCATTAGTTCCTTTASAATTTGAGGGGAATTGATGGAAATATTTTTAAAGAAAATCTTAAATAATTGGTTAGTGCTTTATTTCCTTATCATTAAAGATTGGTGCAGTATATATTTCACTATATTGCGTGATTTTCCTATGCTCTAGAAAAATTCTTTTATCTTGGAACTGTGTCTTTTCAGTTGTGTTTCAGTAGTTTTCAGTAGAACTTTGTTTTCAATACAATTTGCTTCTTGCTTTTAAGCTGATCAAATCTTGAGATTGCATTTCCAGAAACTTCCAATTGGGAAAAACTATTTCTTGAATTTAGGTTTTTAATGACAATTGAGTAATGCCAGAAGTGTCAAGACATCCCATTCTGATACCAAAACCCTGACCTAAAAAAGGTGAAGGAAGGAGTGTGAAGTACATGTGGTTTAATCGTAAAAAGCAGCCAAACAGATTTGGGAGTATTTGTAAAATCAGAGGAATTTTGATGAATATTTGTTCAGTGTTGGCCCCCCCAATTTGAAACTCAAAGTATAAGGAGGCATTTAAGRATTTGAATGAAATTGGCAAGGAACAGAAAACTGCTTGGGCACTTCACTGAAATGTACCAAGTTAGCAGGAATGGCAGTGGCCTCTTCATGGCTGCAGCGTTTGAGATTAACCCTGACTCTGAAATGAGATTTGCTGTTCTGAGATACCAGTGTGTAAGTGCATTGCTTGTGCACTTCTGTAGCAAAACCCTCAATGGCCTTGCATATTCTTAGGTGGTGTAATCTTTTTGGGTTTTGTTGTTGGTCTTTGATGGGACTTCATRGATTTCTTGAAATTGAGTTCAGTTGGTGGATAATTTGTTTGTTGTTGATTTTGTTTTCTCTGAAGACTTTTTTTTCTGGACTTTCTTGGTTTTAAAGGTGAAAAATTGAAATAAATTTAAACCTTAAAATGCTAGCAGGAAAATGATAAAGTTTCAAATAAGAAAAAAACTYCGCCTCCACCTAAACCCTACAACAACCCACACCCTACTATTTTAAAAATAGGATTTCACTTGTTATGTGCCCCAGTTTACATTTTTTTAATTCCTCTCTTGAAATGCATGGTTTCTCTGGATTGTTCCCTCCACTTTGTGACTTACTCAAAAACAAAATCTTTAACATGTAGTGTCTAAAATGTTTCCACTTGTAGGATGATATTGCTTAAATGTAATTTTGGTATTTATATATATATGTATTTTTTGCATTTAGTCTCCAGATTCTTGTCAGACACCAAGACATTTCTGTCAAAACATTTGCTATTGCATTAAAAAAGCAGTCGAGGCCGTGCGAGTCACAGAAGCAGATAATTCTCAAGTTTTACTAATTGTGGATTCAGTGGTGGTGGTACTGTGACAATTTTCCAGTACTGTGATGCAAGAGAATGACACAGTCTCCTTTTGTGTGTTTTTAGGTGACATACTTCAAATGTAAGCTACATGAGAAGAAAGAAGTTAGGATGTTGTATTTATTATTTTATGTTTCTATCTCTTACCTGTCCATGGTATTATACTGCATGTATTTGGTGATTTGTGTGTGTTCATTCCTGACCACTTGCTGGAAGAGCAGCATGTCCTTGATTTCTCCTTTTATTGTGGATTTAAATTGTTCCAGTTTTGAGCAAGTCTGTAAAATTCTATAAACCTAGTCACACTGTAAGCTGTGAAATTGCATTTGGGAAGATTGTTTTACAGAAGGTGTATATTTATATGTGTATATATAAAATACTTCATATATGTAGTGCTCTATTTGCAGTCAGTGCATAATTTGATACAGAGTTTGATAAGTACTGGTTTTAGTACATCAGTATTTTTTTTGTGAGTTTAGAAATACACAGAGCAATCTATTTCTCTTCCTATGAACAAACCAGCCAAAGGATACTGACAGTAAAAGGAAGGGAGAATGTTGCTGTTATCAAATATGCCATAGATTATATTTATTTGGTTGTTGCCTTTATTAGGATTAATTTTAGGTTTGTCATTGGCCAAACATCAATGGGAGGTTCTGTTGTTTTCACACTATTACTTAGTAGCAGTCTAAGTTGGGAGTGAGTGAAAATTAGCTCCTCATTAAGGATGACCCCACCTTTTTATGCATGCTTTTCTAAGCCTTCAGCCTAATCTAAGGTAGTGCAGTTCAAGCATGAACCTCTTCTCTAAGACTGGAGTTTAGGATGCTACCACCCAGTTCATGGAAGAGATGAGGTAGGAGTTGCTTTTCACTTGCCCTTCATCTTTCAAACTCTCTCTTGTTCTTTCTGGCCAGGCATTAGTATTTATGGCCTATGACTTTATTTAATTTTTATTATTTTATAAAACAGAAATTTTTAATGTAATTCCTGGATTAAATTCAGATCAGTTCCCTAGGCTTGCTCCCTGTCCATCTTCAGAGGATCTAATGCTCTCAGGAAAGAAGGGAAAAGAGAGCAAATCTTCCCCTTTGATCACCAACATGGATTTATTATACTGGGTGTGGATGGGTTAATTTTCTTTGTGGACTGTGTTTTGGGTTTGTGACTAAAACTGTTGGTAACACACGGGTGTTTTGGCTATTTCTGAGCATCACTGGCAGAGTGTCAAGGCTTCCAGGACCCCCCTGGTGAGTAGGCTGGGGTGGGCAAGAAGCTGGGAGGGGACATGGTTGGGACAGCTGGTCCCAAGTGACTGTGAGGATATTCTGTGCTGTAGGACATCAAAAAAAAAACCTGAGAGGACTGATGGCTTGGCTGGAAGGTGCCTRTTGCTTGGGACTGCTGGGCAGCAGTCTGCTTGTGGGACTTGGTGAGTAGTGGAGAACAACACTTGGTGGTTTTTCTTCTTCAGTTTTGTCTTCACTGAATAAACTCTGTTTATCTGGACCCTTACATTTCCTTGCTTTTTCTGTGCTCTCCCATGTCCCACAGCAGTGGGAGGTGAGTGAGCAGGGGCTGTTAGATCAGTATCTGCTGCCTGGGGTTAAGCCACTACAGAGTTCATAATCACTCAGACATTTCATTCTGTATTTGCAGTGATGTGGTTCTGAATATGGCGCCAGAATAAACCACTTATCGTTTGTAACTTTGACATTATTTAGGCATTCATGTTGGATTTCTTCACCTAAGCTGGATCTTGAGAAGCAATTGTACTGCCTTGTGATCAAGGGGAGGGTGGTTGGTCCGGAAGCTGGGGGTGAAAGGGCTTGGACAAACAATGCTTGAAAAAGCTGTGCTCATTTTTCAGTTTTAACTTCCAGTGGCATGAGTTTTTTTTGGGAACAAATGAAAAATTTCTTAATTGATCCTCCTTAATGCAAGCATTATGCTGCAGCTAAATACTTGCTGACTTTAGGTTTCTTTACCAGCACCTAGTGATATATAAGCCAAATAGRTGGGTTGATCCAGCTGGAAGCTTCACAGCTTTTCCAAGCTTTAACTTAGTATTTTTAGGAGAATTTTTAGAGTTTTCACTTGGAGTAGTTTCACTACCAGTTTATCATATTCTGTATGAATAATAAAATTATGATGACCTATAAGACCTTTTAAAGAGTCCAGGTGTTAACCCAGTCTTGCCAAATCCAGCACTAAACCATGTCCTCAAATTCCACATCTACCCATCTTTTAAATGCCTCCAGGGATGGTGACTCAACGTTTCCCTGGGGAGCTTATTCCAGTGCTTGAGAACTCTTYTGGTGAAGAAATGTTTTTAATATCTAATCTAAACCTCCCTTGACGCAGCTTCAGGCCACTTTCTCTTATCACTTATTACTTGGGAGAGTGGTAGCATAAAGAAGCACGGAAAAGGCGGAAAAATGGTTCTCTTTAATCAGGGATGTAGATGGAGACAGTGTCCCAATATCTTGGACTGGAGTGGTGGAATACTAAGCTACTTATGTTGGTGGAAGAAAATCCTTTTGCATGTTAGGCATTTTAAGTGTCACAGATTTGTGGGTGTCTGTAGCTTCAGAAAGTGGTTTTAGGATTCTTCCTTGCTCATTGCTGTGGTTGTACAGGATCCTGATGCTTTGTGCCAGTGCAGATGTAGCTGAGGACTGAGCTGATGCAAATTCAGCAGAAATGACTGTTTTGTGATATTTTATCACAAAATCACCAGCTGTCTCTGCAAAAAACCCAAAAAAACTTGCAGGAATGCATGATTAAGGATTTGAGGAATGGGAGAATATTACTGGACTGTTCTTTTCAGTGTGTCTGTGATGGCTTGCTGTAGCATTAACTAAGACATTTTATAAAATCCTACTTTTAGCCATAAATCTGTTTGCTGGGAGGAAACAGATGACTGGGATGATCGGAACAGCGTTTCTGGAAAGATCTGGTTACATTAGTTGAGTGTCTCAGAAGGGCACAGTGTTGTTYCATGGTTTATTTTCAGGAACTGCTGTGAATTCTCCTCTGCACTGCCATAACTGCTAGGAATGTTAATGGACTGTTTGGGTGAGGACCATAGCTAAGCAGTATTTCAYTAACTGTTTTCCTTGCACTGTTTTACTTTTCTTTCTTTGGATGCAGAATGTCTAGAGGTGTCATACAGGAGCAGGTGTGTGCAGTAATCCATCTGCTCTTTCCTCCATTCTGAGCTCTTCATATTTCATCTCATAATGCCAGCATCTTTCAGCCTGTTAAATAGGAAATCAGAAGCTGAAAGTGGACATGACCCTCATCARTGTCATGCCTGAGTATTTTGGTGGTCTAACATAACAGATCAGATTGCTGAAAAAAACCCTTAAAACAATATGTGTTTCTGTTCAAATTTCACAGTAGAAGWTTTCTCATGAGAGGTGAATGCTACAGCTGTTAAAGTCTGAAGGGAGCACAAGATGTGCTAGCACAGCAAAAATGAAGGAGTGATGATCATTGTTTCACTTTTTGTACAAACTCTTTATGGGCCTTGTGTTCACTAATTTGCTTTAGTTAATGTGCTCACAAAGAGGCAGTACTGGAGAGGATGAGCAGCAGAGGAAGTGTTTAGAGTTAAATTACTTGTAACTCAGCGTTCTGCCTGTTGCAAGAGAAAAGGCAGAAATTCAGCTAGACTTGAGTAATCCAGGTAAGAATCCTTATTGACTAGTTACTGAGCATAACATGCATTGATAACTTTTTAGAGTTACTGGTTTGGAATGTTGTCTTCTTGAAAGGCAATAAATAGTTACTCCAGTTTACCTTCAGGTGTTAAAATAAAATACAAATTGTTATGGATGTTTAATAARATCTGTCTTTTAGTTTGTAGTAATTGACTTCATAAYAATCTTAAATACACTGGAGACTGAAGGACTAAAATAAGTCTTTTTAATTCAGAAAGTATAAGCATAGAGTTTACAGGTGCTCATTGAATGTGGATTTTGCACAGTAGAGGGCTTGGTATAACTTCTGTTGTCATATTCTACTTGTAGGTAAAAAGAACATACTCTCATGGTACGTATAGAGCTGGCCCAATGAGACAGATCAGCCTGGTTGGAGCAGTTGATGAGGAAGTGGGGGATTACTTCCCTGAATTCCTTGATATGTTGGAAGAGTCACCCTTCTTAAAAGTAAGAACGGAAGGGAATGGGCTGGGAGAAGGGGGACACCATGCTCTGTAGTGCTGTTATAATAATAAAGTGAGAGTATGTGATACTTGTTTAGATAAGTGAGTGTTCTAATCAATGCTTTCATCATGAGAGATAAAGGCTGCTTTTAACAAGTTTTTTTAAATAACTCACTTGAAAATTGTGGCTTGTATTTCCCATTAGTGTACACTGCCATGGGGAACACTTTCTAGTTTAAAATTAGAGAGTCGTAAAGACAGTGATGATGGTCCCATTATGTGGGTACGGCCAGGAGAGCAGATGATCCCTGTGGCTGACATGCCAAAGTCACCTTTCAAAAGAAAGAGGTAGGTTGAATTATTTTACTTGGTAAATGTCTGGTTAGTAGTGTTTCCTTTACAAATTCATTTTATCCCAAACCTTTTACTGTTTGATATTATATGTTAATATAAATTACTGTAAATCTTTATCTCCAAATCACTTTTTTGGTTGTTTTTTTATGTAAGAATCTGGAATTTTTAAATTTTTACTGTCTGGCCAAATAAGGTGCTGGTCCTTTTTGGAGGTTTAGTAGAAATAGAAGGTGAAAACTTTAGGAAAATGTGTACACACATGCTATTACTGATRTATGCCATGAGACTGCAATCGATACCCCTGTTGTTACATATGAGTGGATGTGTTGTGACCTCTGGGGTCAAGAACTTTTCTCTCTCCTTGAAGGTAACATCTCCAACATTAAATTAAATCTTTAAGCTTTGGTGTGGTATTGGGTGTAAGAACCAGCTGAAGAGTAGGGACAGCTTCTGCAGAACTTTAGTATTGTATGTYATAAGGAATTGTCATGGGAGTTCTTTTCAAAATGAGGACACAAAAAGGAGTGTATGAGAAGTGGGAGCAGGGGCAGGTGCCTCAGGAGTGTAGAGACATTGTCCAACCATGAAGGGATGCAGTTAAAACCAAAGACGACCTGGAGTTGAATTTGGCAAGGGATGTGARGGGCAGCAGGGACTTCCACTGCATATGGACAGTAGAAGAAAATGGAAAATGGAAGGCATTTGCTGAATGAGGCAAAGGGCCTGGGGACAAAGGACACAGAGAAGGCTGCGAGTGCTTTTTTTGCCCTTGTCTTTTCTAGTGAGATTTACTTTCAGGAAGTGCATGGTTGTGGAGACAGTAAGAGTGTCTGGAGCAGGGGCTATTTGCCTTCAGTGGAGGAAAATCAGATTAAGAAACTTCCTAGATATGCAGATTAGACAGACACAAGCCTGTGGGACCTACTGGGATGGGTCACATCCCACAAGGGCAGTGGGAGCTGGCCAGTATCATTGCAAGGCCACTGTCTGTGAAAGGTCGTGGCAATTGGCAAAGGTTCCTGAGGACTGGAGGAGAGCAGATGCCACTCCAATCATTTAGAARGGTAAGAAGCAAAACCTGGGGAACTGCAGGCCAGTCAGTCTCACCTTCATCCTGGGAAGTTGCCATTTCAAGCGTGAGCAGCACAGCAGATGGGAGGGATAGGGTTCTTCCCCTCTGCTTATCACTGGTGAGACACATCTGCAGTATCTGCCCAGTTCTGGGCTCACCAGGCTAAGACAGACACTGCCATCCTGGAGTATGTCTGGTGGCCTGGGAGAACTGGGATTTACTCTTGAGAAAAGAATGCTCAGTGGAATCATATCAGTGTGCTCAAGCACTTCACCGAAAGTTGTAAAAAGGACTTTCTTCAACAGTGCCCAGTGACATGAACAGAGAAAATGGACACAAACTAAATTACAAAAAAATCCATTTAATAATAAGGAAAAGAGGGGGGTTTTTTGGCGTAGATGAGCAGTCCTATTGGCTATGATGGGAATTATCTAATTCAGAGAAATTTCTATATCACTGTTACTGTTTTTCTTGTGCAGAACTACCAATGAAATAAAAAACTTGCAGTACCTACCTCGAACCAGTGAACCCCGTGAGATGCTCTTTGAGGACCGGACGCGAGCCCATGCGGATCACATAGGACAAGGCTTTGAGCGACAGACCACAGCTGCTGTGGGAGTGTTGAAGGCTGTGCACTGTGGGGAGTGGTAGGTGTTGATTGGCTTCACCTAGGTGTCTGGAAAATGTTTGCCTGAATTGCCATTTGTAATTGGAAGGGAGTGTGGAGTAGGTTAATCTAGGATTAAAGATTCAATGAAGACTTCATAAGTGCTGGCTGAGCATTAGATGTTTGTCTGCTCTCTTTAATTGCAYGTGGCTTTGCTATGTGGTTGAAACCAGAAAGGTTCCTGGCAGTGACAGTTCRATTGCTATAATTGAGTTGCTGTTACTGAGGTCATGGTCGTTGTAAAAACACSTCTCATTTCATTTTGCTTCAAGTGATGCATAGAGACTGAGCTGCTACTGCAGCAGAGGTGCACATGGAGAGACCTTCTGGCATTCTTTGTGTTGTCTGGAGATGAGCAGAATTCTTGTGCTTCTGCTTCCCAAGTCATGGTGGTTACAACCTCTGTTTATTTATGGAAGCTCACCTAGGAAGAATCCTGTTGGAAGTTGGGTGATGTTTTTTGGTGTCTGTCCTTAGAATTCCTGTGTGAGATTCAGGAAGTGAAATGTGCCTCTTTTGAGGCATGTTTGCATGTTAACTAAATAAAAAGCCCATGACCATATGGGCTTCCTRGTCCAGATTGAAGAGGCATTTTTCAACATCTTCAGACAATGAAGAATSACCTTAGTTTTGGAGGTTACCTTTGCATATGTAAACACTATAAATACCTTTTCTTTGTGTCTGTCTAGAAATTAGAAGAGTGAATTCCCTTTGGATAAAATGATGTGAATTTGGGTTACAGTGCATGAGTTCATTGACATAGAAAGTAGAATAATTGTCATAGGGGAAGAACTGGATTGTTCAGATGATGATGTGTTGGTCTCTTGGGCTCTGAGGTTTTCAGTTTCCTTCCTCTTCAGGTTGATGACAGTGGGAGCCTTCAGCTTGCTGCTTGCTCTGACTGTGCTGTGGTGAATTAAGACTGAGCAGTAGTAGCAGGGCAAGAGCTGAGATAACTCTGTAGATCTGAGTGTTTGAGAGAGGGACTTGCAAAGGAAGTAAAGAAACCAAACAAAACCCCACCCCCTGAACATGGATGTTTGTGGAGATTAAGAAGTTGAATTGATAATAATTTAAGTGTCTGGGAATTTCCCGTTCTCATCTTATAGCTTTATAGCATATTTGAAAGTCCTTCAGTTTGAGGAATAAAAAAGAAATATCAGCTTTACATTTCAGTGTAAAGACTGAATGTATATTTTAATTCAGAATAAAAAATTTGTGACTGATGTATGGAGAGGAATAAAATATACAATACAAGTAACACAATAAAAGTTATTTATTTCAGGCTTGATTTGCCCTAAATTATAATTCCTGYTCTCCCTTTCCACTTTTATGTAATTTTGAAAAGCCACTTGTACTTAAATGATAAGAACTAATCAGGGCTTATGAAAATAAAGCATCATGAATTTATGTAGCACATTGAAATTATTTCAGGTATTAGTTTTGCCATAATTTGCAATCTGTGGGTGGATTTATTTTAAAGGAAACAACATGAATGAAAGTTTTGAAAAATAAGTTTTTATTTTTGTTTTCTTTTTTTAATCTGTTTGAGTAGTTGAACAAATCTGAAAAGTTGAAGATATTCTGGGCTGATTAAGGCACTATGGCAGTAAAAATGTACACATTCTAGTGATGAGATAATGTATGTAAAATAATGCTTTCCGTGAGGAGAAAATAAAACAATTCYGGGCTGCCCGAACTAAATCCATAAAAATGGATTGAGTGGGCAAAAAAAAAGCTTTATAAGTTGCTGTGGATTTAAAGAAAGTAGAATTTATTTTCTAGTTGATAGGGATGAATGTTAATGCTAGGTGGGATAAATGTTGTCTTTAAGAACAGACAGGAACAGAACTATTGAAAAGCAAAAAGCAGATTATGGTGCTAGAGGACAGACATTGAAACTTAACATTGTATTTTGAAGAAGAAAAAAAAATATTTGTCCTTTCCCAAGTTTGACAGGATCTTGATTTGAGGTATTTGATAAAATTAATGTATTATGAYCTTTTTATTGCTTTGAGTATTTACAATTTACAGGAGAACTCTGACTATTGCTAGCAAACATTTTAAGGATTGAACTATAATCTGATAAAGGCAGGTGTGATCATGCTGATTGGTTARTGCCATTTTCATTAGTGATACCAAGAGAGCTTTAGAACTTAAGAAGTGCCAGTGAAATTTTAATTATGGAAATTTATAAAATTTTCATGTGGGAAATATGGGTGGGTTTTTACAGGGACAGCAAAAGGCACTTCTTGGCATTGTTGTTGGCAAAATGAAACCTGTGCTTCAGCAAGCAGCTTTYAGGTTTGTGTTCTAGACACTGAAGTTGTGCTTCTCTGTATGATCATAGGAATTTTGTATATATTGCCTGTCTTTATGCATTTGGCCAAAATATTAATGGTGAAACCTCTAGTTTTGAATCTGTTTTGAGAAATCACTGCAAAAGGAATCCAATCCTTTTGAAGAATGAGTTTAAGGTGAAAAATACACTGCAAAACCAGTTTTAGCAGTTCTCTGGTAGAGGCTTAAATGGTTTTTTCTGAAGTTGTCTTATGTTTTTTCATTTAATGTCTTTTTGGACATTAACTGAACTTCTGTGCTATAGTTCTGCTTGGGGGTAGATACATGATACCTAAAAACAAAGGTTTTGCAAAATATTATCTCAAATTTGTGTTAAAGATAAAATCTGCAAATGCAGAATTTAAAATTATCTGATAGTATTTTTTTCTTGCAAAAGGAATGCTTGCAAAAGGAATGTTGTGTTCTGTGACAAAATTGCACTACAGAGCTGGTGATTCATCATCCTCTTGGACAGATACATAAGGACTGAGAGTAGGAATGACAATGCATAAAGCAGAATAGACACTGCTGGGGAGAGCACATCAATTTGGATTGAAGTTTTCTGAGTGTGCAAAATGATTTTAAGTCTTAACTTCATTTACAAATATTGGGGGCTCCAAATGCAAATTGGTATTTTAAAAATAAATGCCTGCATTATAAAAGGTAGATGAATGTAGTTAATGTTTTAAACACCACTGGTTAGAAGKGTTTCTGAAGCTTTTTGCTTTCAGTGTTTAAATCGGGAGTATATGGATCAAAATACAGAGACACATCTTAATCTTTAATAAGTAAAATATGTGGTCTGAAAAGTCTCTCTAGCATACTTTCAGTAGTTGATCTGGGATTTTTTTTTCTCCTGAAAATAGCCTCAGACTGGTTATTWTTTTGCTTTATTGAGGCCATGACCTAAATAAAATAAACATGTCTCCTATGTTTAAAAAGCCTGAATGAACTGTACATCATTGCCTGCTTCCTAGAACAGTAATGACAGGACACATATGTATCTTTATATAAAAATAGGTGCTCATCTTGCTTTTAAAAAAGGGCTCTTGAACATCTATTGGATTCTGAAATATTTCAGGAGAAAATGTTTCAGCTCTGCTGCATCAGCTGCTCCCCAGGCCCCCCTATGTCTGACTTGTACCCTGTTTTTGGAGGGGTGGAGGCAGGGAGGGGTGGCAGGTGCCAGCCCTGCATGCAGGAGGGACAGGCAGGAGGGCAGCAGTGGGTTCTGGTCCCTGCTCCCACTCCCTGGTCCCATGGGCAGTGCCTGGATGTGCAGCCTGTGCCCACTGAGGAGCTGCTGCATCCCCTGCTGCATTCCCATCAGCCCAGGGGGCTGCAGAGGGCGAAGCACARAAATTCTAACCAGGTTCTTTCTGGCTGAGAAACTGTCCTTGCTAAACTGCTCCAAGGTGAGCTTTATCCTTTATAAATGAAATCTTCATGTAATCACATTTAAATTTAAAAAATCCTTCTAAAATGGAAACATCCCTCAGAAGTGAGTATGTAGAGCTTTTATTTCTTACATGTTTTCAATGAGGAACAGAGTTTGGCCTTTAGATTAGGAATTTACAAGGATTGTAGATGCTTTTGCCTTTCGTGAGCTGATTCTAGATGATGTTTCCAGAGGAGCTGTATTAATGGTGTGTATTTCTTTGCGGGAGATGCTTTGGAACTAGAGATGTTTCTCCTAACAATTTGAATATGGAGACAAAGCCTTATTCAGACTTTGCTCTTGTGTAGCTCTCTCTAGGGAGCATAAATAGGGATGTATTTTTAAGGGATGTTTTGTGGAGGATGCCAGTATTGACTGGTTACTGGCATTGTGGCAGCTTAATGTAGGTTCAGCTTTTACTCCTAACTCTGGGCAAGGTGTTGGAGGCTGAGGTGCTGAGCAGTGGTTGCCACAGTGCTCCCAGTCAGACTGCTCTGTGCTCAGGTACCTGATGGTGCTGGAGTGCTGACAGAGTGAGCCCAGTGTATGTGRGACAGCTGTCTTTCAGCATCTAGGTAACCAAGAGGCCAGCTAAAAATAGAAATGSAAAACAGTGTGTTTTGTTGGCCTTTTATTGCTGCCTTTACTTCCACTAATAAAGAAATTGTAGTTAATTTGTTTAATCAGTTTAATGACGTTGTGTTTTAGATTTAACTGTTCTGACCAACTTTTTTTTCTTATTGTTGGTTACGTTGTTGCATTTTTTAAGTTAAAAATTTGCTTTATCCTTGCTTGCAGACTTTTTGTTATTTTCTGCAGCATGGTAGTTTCAGCCTCTGACTGTGCACTTGTTACTCTTCTGTAGGTCTGAGCAGCCTCGTATAACCAAAGATGTAATTTGTTTTCATGCTGAGGACTTCCTGGAGGTAGTTCAGCGAATGCAGTTAGATTTGCATGAGCCTCCACTCTCACAGGTAAGCACACTGAGAACTGATGGTCAGTGTCCTCTGAGTACTAAGTCAGAGTTTTCACCTTTCCCCACCTTTTCCCTRCAGTGTGTCCAGTGGGTTGATGATGCAAAGCTTAATCAGCTGCGGAGGGAAGGCATTCGCTATGCCAGAATCCAGTTATTCGATAATGACATTTATTTCATCCCGAGGAATGTTGTGCACCAGTTCAAAACAGTTTCAGCTGTGTGTAGTTTGGCTTGGCACATCCGCCTCAAGCTCTATCATTCAGAGGAAGAACTCTCTCAAAACACAAATCCTGTTGAAGCAGGGACCTCTGCAGACCCCAAGTCTTCGGTTGTTGGACTTCAGACTGACAGAGTTTGTACCGTGAGCAGAGATACCTCTGAAGACACCAAATTTCCAGATGCTCTGCAGACCAAGTACCTGCAGCAGGAGTTTGTGCCCATAAAACATGAACCTCTTGCATCTATCAGAGTAAAAGAAGAACCCATGAATGTTGATGTTGCTGAAAAGACAGTGACACCTAATGACGTCGGGGGACAGAATGTTCAGGCTAGGCTGGGTCATGCTGAGTTGACATCACTAAAGTTGGAAATGGATTCTAAATTTGAAACCGGCAACAAGGACTTACAAGGCAAGTTGTGCTCTGGAGGTCATGTACATCCAGATGATACAAGACAGCCTAGCTCATCATATCCAAAATTGCATGGACAAAGAGAGGATGATTTTTTGTGCTAAATTTGTATATATGGTTTTAAATTCCTTTTTAAACTTAATGATGTAATAATGTAAAGATCATAAATTGTGAGGCAAGTTTGTGACTTGTCTTCGCATCTGTTACAGAAAATAGTTATGTAGCTTTGTAACATTCCTCAGTGCCTGTCCATAACTGTGAAGTATCAAAGCACTTAGGGCCAGATGCACTGTAAACACTGCAGGTTTAACATAAAGAAGTCTTTAAATAATTTTGAGTTGTAGGTTTTAGAGTAGAGCTGACATTTAACATATATATTTTTTGTAAGATGAGCCAGAATTCTTTTTGACAATTCCAGGCTTTTCCATAGAGCTTATTTATACCAATTTTTTCATTTTAAATGTGTCAGCACTGTAGTGTAAATATCTTTTTTAAGAATCTTTTTAGTGTGATTTATACTGAAATGTGAGCCGCTTAATAAAGGTTCATAATAACAGATTGGTTTTATTTTTGGGTCTGCAAAAAATAATTCAGTTCAACTGCCTCTCTTAGTGGTTATGTTTCTACCTGCCACTAATGCATAGGATGTCCTTACGCCTTGAGGGTGAGGAGCTGTAGCAAACTGAGGTAGAGCTGACGCATCTCTGTAAATACAGATTAGTCAGAAGGCAGAATCAGTCCTCCCTTCACACAGTTCCTTATTCCAGGCACTTCCCAAACTCCTGCTGTCAGATACTCATGTGGAACAGGGAGTCAGACTGGCYGTTTGGAGGGCAGTTGGGCACACAGTGGGCTCCAGGAGTGATACCAGTTCCTGCCTGCATCTCTCTAGATGAGCTGGTGCAAGGGAGCAAACTCTCTCCTGGCTTTGCCTGTTGGCCCAGCTCAGGGCACAGTTCAGACAGTTCACATTAAAAACAAAACAAAAACCAACCAAAAAACCAACAAACCCACAAAACAARCCAAAAAAGCAACCACTCCCTCAAATCTGTTATCTGACTGCAATTAAAAGAATATTTAAGTCATTACTTACCAAGCTAAAAAGGCCTGAACTTTGGCAGTGACCTGTAATTCGCAGAGACATACCTGGATTTGAATTGTCCCTGTGCTGATAGTGCCAGGCAGTAAAGAGGCTGTGTTGCCAATATGTGTAGTGGGAAGTTCCTCATGAGTCACAGTTTGGAAGCAGGAGGTGTTTCATTGAGGGAATAACAGCAGTGTCCAAGTTAACTGTTCTCGTTCCCCATCTATGGAACACTTGGATTCTTATAGGTTGTGTTCTGAGGGAAAAGCGTTTCAAGGCTAGCTAGCATCTGATCTGGTAACTCTGTCATTTAACCTATTTATTCTCTGTGTATTGTACTCCTGTGTAGTTCAAACACAGCCRAATGATACGTGTCTCTTGGATAGCTGCACACAGCAGTGAACTGCCCTACAGCYTGTCCTTCAGCTAAATACGTAAAATTTCACATCCAAGGCCTTTTATTTCCAAAGCCCTCTATCTMTGATTTTTGTTAGGAATTTTCTGTATAACATTTTTGGAAGTTGTACATCCTTAAGTACCCAGTTTATAAACTTTGATGCAATTCACTTTGGCTTCATTTGTAGCAATAGAAAAAYGTGATTTTCAGGCAATGTCCAGTTCAACTACCTGAGGTCCTTCTGTTGTAAATGCTTTTTTCCTTATAGGTTGTTAAAATATTACTGCATACTCACAGGTGGCACTAAAATCAGCTRTTTATTAGATGAGTGCCCTGATTGGTTTAATCAAAAATATGTCTGTCAAGAAATTATTAATTAAATCAATATTTGAATTGCTAAACATTACTCCTACATAGCCATAAATACGTATTAGAGAAGCAATAGAAATGTGAGTCTCTTGGATGTGGCTAATATGTCCTTAAGTCTTACTACTGTTTTCTTTAATGCTGGCTAAGAGATTAGTACCAGTTTTCCAGCCTCAGGGATCTTTCTTTCCCCTTTGCTGTGAGCAAATGATCCATGTGTGATGTGGTATGTTATTGCTCTAGCAGGTTCTGATCTGAAAAAAATTAATTTGTTCATGTAAGAATTTGAGCCTTTCTTATAGCAGGAATGTGGTCTCAGCTCCCTTTATTGTTTTCTGGATTTTCTGGAAGTAATGCTTCCACCTGTAATCTCTGGCTTCATGAACATCCATGCACAGTCACTTGGCCATTCCTGTTCTGTGTGCTGCCCATGGGAGAGCAGCAGCAGAGCAGAGCTGCAGCTTGCACCAAGCACTCAGCTCTGCAGCTGGGACAGACGAGGGCTCCAGCTTCAGCCAAACCAGCCTTGCCAGATACTGCTTTTGAAAACAAAAACCACATTAAACAAACTCCCAGAACTATTTAGTTGACTCAGAATAACAGATCTTAGCAGTGTGCTGGTCATGCATATGCTGACCATTCGTTTGGGTTCATTCAAGTCATTTTTGGTAACCTTTCAGATTTTAATGAAGTGTGGACACACAGCCCCCAGGACTGCTGCCAACTTTGTGCAGCATAGGCCCTGTCCAGACAGAAATAATAAATCTTTGAAAATGATGAGCAAATACAACCTTACACCTAGGAGGAGAACTTTGTTTCCTTTTGCAGACCTGCTCAGTGGTCTTGAACTTCTGCTCAGGTATCTTAGTCCTGAGATTTTGCTTCTGAAGTGCCCATATATTCAACCCATTTTGTTCTTACCACTTTCAGAATTTTAAGAGATGTTTTAAAGTGGCAGCTTTTTTGCAGTTTTGATGTATTCTTTTAGTTTTTTGAGACAGACTAGGTTCTTACTTTAGGCAGAATTCCTTGCAGACAATTTGAACCATATTGGGATTTTTCAATGGCTACCAGACCTCCCTTTGCATTTACAGATGTCTGCAGTGTGGGCTGTCTGGCTGCATTACTGTTACTTTCTACTTGCTTTTTAAAGAAAATCTTTAAAAGAAGTGTCCTCTCCCTGTGGTATGTTTATTTCAATGAGGTTGTCCTMTGAGAGGGGAGTACTTTTTCTGAGWATGTCACCTCCCAAATTGTTCATTAATCTGACAAAGGCCTTGCTTCAGTCCTGTGCTATAGCCTTTATTCCTGCTGCATACAACTTCATCTTCGGACTTCTGCTTCAGCAATAAATCTTTCATGTGTTCTGCTGTACTGAAATTAGTCCTTGCTTATTGCTTTTGCCCCTTCTCTGGATTTTGGTGATATAGAAATCTTTGTTATTTTGGCTGAAATCTCCAGTGTTTTAGTTGTCTCTCTTGGCCCTTGTTCTTGTGCAGATTGGAGAGAGCTGCCCGAGGCCATTGGTGCTGTTCCTATCTCCCTGCACGTGMAGTGGTGTTCCAGTTAATAACATGATGTGCAGAAAATTAGATGTTTTCCTAGATCTTGGTACATATTTTTGAGTAGCAAAGAATTGCATTGTTACAGTTGCTAAAAAAGCTTTCAAGGGGGGTAGCTACTTTTTTTTCCTTTCAATATTACTGGATCTTTTGCATTTCACTGGCAACTGACTTCATGTGTTACATACAAGTGTTACTCAGTGTTGTGTCACCCCCAGCCCTCCAAATGCCTGAAAATTGACTCTGAAAGAATTTTCATTACAGGTACTGCTGGCATGCAGATTTTCCCTTCCTTGTTACTATAGTGAATATTTCAATACTACTTTAACTGAAATATTAACTCTATCTAGTATTAGAAATAAAGTAYTATTTTAGAGGGTGATGATTTACTTCATCTGTGAAAGAACTCCTTGGTGATAAATAAAGTTGATTTTTAAGTGGATATACATGTGCACAGTAAATAAGTTGGAATTGCAAAAGATGTAGGAAATGGAAATCTGAAATAGTAGAATGCTGTGAAAGCGATCCGAACGTTACAGATTTGGAAAATTGAGTAAGTCTTCCAAGAAACACAAGACTGGTATTCATTTATCAAAATGACTGTTTTCTAATATCTGCATGTGAATAAGATGCTGAATTGACCAAAATAAATCCATGATTTTCCCTTGCTCATTGGCAGAATGAACTGTTGTGAGATAGCACACTGCCACGTGACCCTGCTAGGCTGAAAGCTGTACTGATTCTGATCAAGAGATCAAAGAACKCCTCAAGCTTCTCAAGTGTCATTTTATTTATTTTCTTGTAGTGGTCAGGTGTGTAGAGAGCCTTGTGTTTAGGCATCACAGTGCCTGTACCTGAGCAGGATGTATCCAAGCTGGAAATGGAAAAGACAAATTTTCACTGCTTTGTGCTTTGCTGTGAATGACTGTCAAGAATGTTTGATTTGATTATGAGTCACTGTGTTCAGCTGATATTTTATTACTTTCTTAAACAGATGAAATGCACTTTAAAATTGTATAGAACTTACTGATATTTTGTGCAGATCCCACTGAATTTGCAGCATATGTGGGAATATTTGGGGAACTGATTCCCATCAGTCACTCATTTCATTTTTCTTAAAAATGCAAGTTATTTTGTGTTCTGTTCAGAAGCAGTGATTAACTTCACAATATTTAGGTTGCTGTTTCTGTTAGAATCATCAGGGATACTGAYATTGCAAATTTAGTGTATTATATTCTAACCACTGTTTTTCTCTGTGCTTTGATGCTGATATGATCTCTGCTTTGAAGCCGTGCTGTACTTGAGTGCCAGCTAAACATTGATCTTCTCTTGTTCTGGTCATGCTGATAGATGAGCCTACTGATGAGGGCGTTAGTCCTGAATAGTCCTTTAATATTTGGTGTACAGTTACCTGATACAAACATTGATTAAAACAGCAGTTTAAACTTCTATTTTTATCAAGTTTGATTTTTCAATAGCTACTTTGATACTATGTTTTACYGTTGAATTTGCCATCCACTGGAACGATGGTGCCATGTTGGGTGCAGCTCAGGCCTGTGTTCTAAGGACTGTGCTTTTTATGGGAGCTTTTTYATCTGGTTGTGTTGAGACAAAGTGGGGCAGTTAGCAGAGAAAGCTGGTCCTGGTGTCTGGAGATGAAAATCTTGAGAATTAGACCTGTGTGTGGGAGACTRTGTAACATAAGGCTGCTAAATCTTTATTCTTAGCATGCAAGAGTAACACCCAGGTACTTGCCAATGTGAACTGAAGCAATTGAGAGTTTTAATTAATCACAGAWATTGAATTTTTAGACTAAAAAATGTCTTTAAGTGGTGATTTTTTTCATGAACTTCAGAAGGAACACTGAGATAAAAATGAAGGTGGATGAACTAAGCTCACATTCTCAYTGCTTTCCTGTTTCTTGCTCTTAGGCTGTTGTTCTGCACTGTAGGGAGACTTTTATTTGTCTGCTTGGGATGTTGGTTTTGTTAGGAAAGGCAGAACAGAGGGAATGGCATCACTGAGTTGCAKATTTTCCTATTCTTTATCCCACTTCAGTAAAATCCAAGGAGAAAAATGCAGAATTAATATTGAACAGTACTCTAGGTCCAGCTGCAGAAATGCCTCAAGTTCTCAAAGCCTGATGCTTTGCAGCAGCAAATTGATACCCAGGCCCACTCAGGTCTACAGGGCTCTTATGGGAGATTAACTCCATCAAAACGTTAAAAACCAGTAAAGTTACAGTGAAAAGGTGCAAATGTTCTTTTCACAACTCAGTTGTTTTTACTGCAGCCCTAATTAAAATGCATAACGTGTTACATGGTAGTGCTATGTTTTCCATGCTAGTAAATTTAACTTGTTTCTGTGGATGCAATTATTCAGGAGCTTTATTACTGAAAAGCCATGTTATTTTTTTCCCAAAATTAYACTGATGTTAAAATAGGGAACACCTGATGTTAAAATTCTGAGTTTCTGGGAGTCTCATAATTTTCACTTTCAATTCCACTTTGTATCACCCARTTTTTTACACTGGAAATGTGAAAATTTTCATGAGATTAAGCAAACATTTTGTTTCTGTACTATGATGCAGATGTGTCAGAAAATAATACTGAAAATACATCTCTCAAATGGTTGTGTACCCCTGTCCTGTGCTAGTTCAGGCTTTGATACTGCTCTCTGTGCCTGGCAGTGCATTTTATGTGTCTGCACATGTTCTCAGAGCATTCAGGGTAAACTTTGTTACAGGTGAGGATGCACATGTCACAGAACTGCATTTTTCAAGTATAAAAAGAACACAAAACTGGATACTGTTTTAAAATGATGACAAATCAAGAAAACCAGTAAGAATTGTCAGTTGAAAATTTCATTTTCATGACCTTTTACACGTGTGTGTATGTGTGTTAATGATTTTCTGTAATCAGACAAAAGCAGATACTCACCTGCAATGTACACTGAAGTGTTCAAGTTTCTATAAATGATGGAAAGAGAGGAATTATGTGGAATGTATCTCTCCATGTCCAACATATATCATCAGTACAGAGAAATACTTCCATTTGGTTTCAACAAACTTTTGAATTGCAGTTTAAAACAAAGCTCCCAGAGGCCAAGTTCTCTCCTTTGCCCCCCATCAGCTGCTGCAGGGAGCTGAGACAAMATCCTTGTACCTTTTTTATCACAAATCAGTGTGAGCCATCTCAACAGGGAGCTCTCCTTTTCCCTGCCACCTTCAGGGAAAATTTGCAGCAAATTTGCTTTTCACATGTTTTATCCTGTTAACCAAAGATCAGTTGGTAAATTTAGGAAAATGTGTGAGGAGATTGGTGGAAATTGGTTCCACTTCCAAGCTGTCATCAGCACCTTTGAGAACAGCGTAATTATGAACAGATGTAATTAATTCCTGCAGCTGTTTCTGGAGAGGTCACAGTGGGCTATAGTGTACTTTGTGTCACAGTTCCTTCTGAATGAAGTTCTGATAAGGCAGAGATGTGTGCACAAAGATCTCAGCACTGTTCAGGTCAGTTAAATATGATACAAAATTCTCAAAAGGGATATGCTCTTGTCCAAGTTCCCCTGTAAAGACAAGGAACTTGGAAAATTGAGCAGTTCTGTCTGRCTGTGTGTGACTTCTGTATGACACCAGCAAGAAGCATCTGCTTCAGCTTTCCAAAGAATTTATTTCAAGGTTGGTAAACCTTAAAAAAAAAAAAAGCCAAACCCACAATCAAAACCAATATTGCTGATCTTTTTCTATTGAATTAGAGGCAGCAATTACAAGGAGATTTGTAGGGACTGTGTGTGATTGTAGTTAATTAGAGATGCCAAACTTTCTGATAATTGTTACATCTGTGGAAGAGAAGGGGTTTATTAAGGGGGCAGAGKCACCATTCATGGCCTATCTTGCTAATAATACACCAAGTTCCAGTGAAGCCAGTTCTTATTCTTCCATCTTTGGTTTTATGTCACAACAATCAATTACCATTGTCAGCTTGGCTAAGGAAACTTGCTCTGCTCTCCTGAGCAGTATGGGCCATACTCTGAACAAGGGGGTTTGGAATTTTATTCTTCCAGAATCATCAGATGGGAAAGGACTATAGGTGTTATTTTATGCTGGGTCCCATACCTACCACAGGTAAGTGTGTGTGTGCAGATAAAATCATCGTGTCTGAGATGCTTGAATGCTTGTTACTTGTATCCCTGCTTGTTAAGTGGGTCATCAAAGTTTACCTGAATTGGAGGTAGGCTTTTAGATACTATTTATAAATTTTGAAAGCAGCCATAACAAATGCACAAGGTCATGCTGCCTGCCATGGAGTGGCATTCTATTCCAGGCAGGGGCTCCTGGCTTGGCTTGGGTTCCCATTTGCAGAAAAGAACCAAGTGGGATGTGCAGATGAAGCCTGTTCTTTGCACCCCACACACAGCACCTGTTCTCTGCACCCCACACACAGGTACTCTGTTCTCCCCACCCCACACACAGCACCCTGTTCTCCCCATCCCACACATGGGTACTCTGTTCTCCCCACCCCACACACAGCACCCTGTTCTCCCCATCCCACACACAGGTACTCTGTTCTCCCCACCCCACACACAGGTACCCTGTTCTCCCCACCGCACACACAGGTACCCTGTTCTTCCCACCGCACACACAGCATCCTGTTCTCCCCACCCCACACACAGCACCCTGTTCTCCCCACCGCACACACGGGTACCCTGCTCTCCCCACCCCACACACAGCACCCTGTTCTCCCCACCCCACACACGGGTACTCTGTTCTCCCCACCCCACACACAGCATCCTGTTCTCCCCACCCCACACACGGGTACCCTGTTCTCCCCACCCCACACATGGGTACCCTGTTCTCCCCATCCCACACATGGGTACCCTGTTCTCCCCGCCCCACACATGGGTACTCTGTTCTCCCCACCCCACACACGGGTACTCTGTTCTCCCCACCCCACACATGGGTACCCTGTTCTCCCCACCCCACACACAGCACCTGTGGCACCTACACGTGTGTCCTCTCTCTCACAGCTGCTGTAGCCAGCAGGTCTCAGAGCCTGTTCTGACATTAATGTACCCCTCCCCACAGCACATCCTCATCACAAGTGCCAATTTTACTTGGAAAATCACTCAAGACAAGGAAGTCAGTTCTCCACGGGAACCTCACATGAATGGGCAAGAAGTCTCAAACACAGAGCAGGAWCTTTCCATTAAGTATTTTTCAGAACTCCTCCAAACAACTGTTCCTGCTAGGCACTCCCCATAAATGACCTGATGTGCATATATTGGGGCTGGGTACATGGGTTTGCTTAGTAAAAGCCAATGATTTGTTATAAAAATAAMGGGTTTATAAATAATTTACATAAATTATTTACATAAATAATTTACWTTTTTTTAACAACAGTACTCAAGGTCCAGCTGCAGAGATGCCTTAAGTTCTTAAGACTTCTACTKTTTAGAATTCTTTTGTCTCTGTCTTTTCCTGGCTTCTCCTTTAGCAAGGTAGGACAGTCAACCATTCTGAAATAATTATGACTTAAATTAATTTTATAGATCATTTGTTACCTGATGTTCTGTATTGAGATTCATTGCTTTAGAATGGAACATGTTGTTTTCTTAGAAAAAGCTCTTTCAGCAGTCTCCCAYAATATGGTTCCTCGGTGTTTTTACGCACATCTGTGTGATGAAACAGCAAGAGTAAATCCAAACACTTCAGGAAGACTTTTTTCCACAGACAAGTACAGCTGAATGTACATACTTAAAATTTTACTAGTGAGACACTTGTCTAGGTATGTCCTGCTACCCTAGACTGTTTTTGATTCACTTGACATTCTTTTGTCTCTAGGAATGGATCAGTACTTCCAGTATGCATGTTAATAATGTTTCAGATAACTGCTACATTTGAATTTGGTGTTAGTGTATCTCCTGGTAGAGCACTTTAGCCCACAAAATACACTTGTAGTTCCAGTTCTTTGCTCAAGTCCTATTCATTTGTTACCTGAAAAAGGTCATTTCCTCACATCTGAGTTTGCCAGTGCTCCATGAAGCCAAGGCTTCACCCCTAAAAATTTCATATCCTCAGCTATTAAAAACTGTCTTGTTCAAGTAACACTTTGAGGCAGGTACAAATGCAGTATTGTATACTCACCCTGTATTTTCAGTCTCTTGCAGCATTGGTGATCTCTCACTTGGAAAGGAAATACCATTGTSTCCCTCTTCTCTGGATCTCAGCACTGCTGGCACAGCTCAGCTTCCACCTGTGTTCCCTAAGGTTAACATACTGGGTATGGGCTGTTTCAGCAGCTTAGAAAACTGCTTATTTTTACACTGGTAATGGAATCCCACTGTCAAAAAAAAAAAAAGGTATATTGCTTTATTCCTTTTCTTGCTCTTACTTGACTGCTGTCAGTTGTAACTGATTTTTAAAGCAAATTTAGCTCCTTATGGAAATTACTGTTAACTGGTTATTTCTTGACTTACAGTGTAAGTAGCAGAAAAATGTTAGTCCTCTTGCCCAGGATTACTCAGTGTGCTGAATACTCTGGGTAGAACATTTGTGGTTTTGACAAGGTCTTCTACTACACATGAAGAACCCATATCTTATTCCATGTAACAAATATCAGTAATCATATTAGAACAGCTTATGTTGAACAAATACTTTTATTTACAAGAGCATATGTGAGTTTTAAAATAAAAAAAAAGAAACATGTCTACTTTCAGTCTTCAGTCTGCTTTAGCTTAAGTCTCCAGCTTGACTCATTTGGCTTTCTAGTTTGAAGATCAAATTTGTGGCAAAATGGTAATAATAATGTAATAGTTTGGTGCCAGACTTGGCCCTGGAAGCCACCTGGCCTAGCCTAGTCTCTCCGTACATAGAAGATATTGTATCCCAGTTCCACCAGGGCCCCGAGCAGCAGGGCCCAGAGGGGGATGAACACATAGGCCAGTTTCATGGTGGTGAAGCGCTGCAGCTTGGCACACAGGGCCAGGCAGAAGGCCAATTTCAGCAGCATGGCAACGAGGTACCAGACTTTCTTCTTCATGTTCTGGGAGCCGTTGCGCGGGTCAAAGCCAGACTTGCAGCGTCCAGCCATTTTTACAATTAACATGACGAGAAGAATTGTGTCAAATATCCACACTGGAATGAAAATGAGGAACCAGTTCCACGGTGCTTTCTCATCCAACTTCAGCACCAGCATGATCAGGAAGAGTAAGGTAAAAAGCCATGTCAGCAGCACTCTTTGCGCCAGGGACATTCTCATTTAAACAGCTTTGAGAGGAAGGCCTTCGCTGTCAGCAACAACCTAACAAAACAAAAAGGGCACGAAGGCATCAAAAGATGGCTCTACACCACCATGAGGCATATTCCATAAAGGAGACCAATTCCTYGCTCTTGCTTTCCCACTCTAACCTCACCCACATACTGCTTCCCAGCAGTTTCATAATTAGCATGCTCAGCTGAGCAGTGTTTGTTCCAGTCCACCATTCCCTGGGAGTGCCTTAAGTCAGCTGTGTAAGTGCCTTCATCTAAATTTGTCCTGTGAAACAAACTGTACTTTAATCCTAAACAAGCTGTCAGACTCATTTAGGGATTTCTGAGTGCTAAGAATGTGTTTAGATCCATTTTCCACCAGTACTGAGGCACTCAGAGCTAACACTWGAAAACAAAACATAACAGTTCTGTCTCTGTAACAAAATAACCACAGTAAAACCTGAACCAGCACAAAGGAGCCCAAAAACCCTCGGAGGGATCCTGCAGTTTGCACAGCTGCAGCTGAACTGATCTGGGCTCAGAATGAGCCACTGAGCACTGCCCAGCTTTCTGTCAGCCAGCAATCTTGAAATGACTAAAAGCTACAGATAAGGTTTGCTTCTTGGCAGGTATCTCRAGTATTTCAGACACTGGCTGACAGGTTTATTGGCTGGGTAGGATATTTAAATTTCTCTGTAGTCAAAAGAAAAAACAAGATAAATGCATCTGCTGCTGCAGTCATGAAAGTGAAGTTTTTATCTTCCTAACTGGATAGTTTTTACCACTGCATCTGCCAAAAGCCTTTCACTACAGGTGTAAAAAGCAGAAGTGTGAAGGACTGTGATCTTYCTCTAGATTTCATGCTACAAAAATGAATAACTTTTACCTGTGAAATGGTGCTGAAATAGGTATTTTAATTATTTCAAAAGTTTGACTTAAAAGTTTTACTAAATCCCTTTAGAACACAAATAGTCTTTCACCTGAAATAAGAAAGTGAGCTTTGATTTGTTCCAGATGGGACAAATATTTGAATTGCTGGAAGTGTGATGYTGTGTTCTGAAGCACTGAATGCTGAGCACCAGATGCTGAGGGAAGGACAAGAGCTGCTTCCCCTCTGTGCCCAGGAGCTGCTGCTGCTTCCTGTGAGTTATTTCCAAGGCACACAACATCACCTGACCTGGGCTGCTGAACTCACYCAACAAGCAGAAATCTATGAATCTACTGCCACCCTTTTTTTAAAAAAAACTGGAATAGTTTTTTGCCAGATTAGGAAGCTGAAGAAATTCTGTGCTCAGATAAGATTTGCTGCTGGAAGGAGGGAAATAAAAGTTACTGTCTCAAGTGTTTATGAGATGACCTACTATTTATGTGAGGGGATAACAACTCTGTACATCATTAAAATCATCCTACAGTTTAAATCTGCATCTTCTGATACACTGTTCAACAAACAGATCAACTATTTTGTTCAGTCTGGGTTTGAAGTTTGAATGGATTTGATTTAGTAAGATTTCTTGTAAGAAGATCCAGTTTTGCCTAAAATAATCTAAATTGGAGTTGCAGTCAGTGCATCCCCTCTTTGTTTTGGGGCTGACACTTGTGTCCCAATCAGGCCAGTTCCCTGAGCTGAACTAGAAAAAAAAGAGAAAGTTTAAAGTAGGATTTTGTAGTTTAGCTTTTCACAGTCTCAGTTCTGCTAAGATCACCAAAGGGTCTGGTCAAAGGCAGTTCCTGACAGGGTGGAATCAAAGCCCCCACCCTTCTCTTCCTTGGGGAAGAAGGGAAACTCGGAAGCAGCATTCAAGAGTTAAGGGGACAAAAAAACTGGAGGAGGTTTGGATAGCATTGTTTTGTTCTTGTTACAGAAACAAACCTAAACCAGCTGGCAGGGGACTGCAGAACAATTGCTATGTCTGGCCTAAAGCATTTACAGTATTTTGAAAACACTTGCAATATTCTCAAGTGCAAGTCTGTGGCTAAAGTGAGGAGTCATGGTCTGAAATGAAGTTTCAACATTCTTTTCATGAGAATGTTTTTCGAAACCAGTTCTGGAAATCAATGCTACAAACACTACAAGAAGGACACTCTCTTATTAGCAAACTGGAGAAAGCAGAAACCAAACAGAAACAGACTGGAAACTTGGGTCTGAAAGGAAAAAAGAAACTCAACACTCTTAGAAGTATCAGGTTACCAGATACCCAAAGAAGGTGCTATCACCTGTCTCTGGAGGAAACACAAAGCTACTGAAGGTGGGGCTACTCAATTTGAAGGTTGTTCACTTGAAAATACTTTCAGTTTGCCAAGAACCACTGGAAAAAACAGGCAGAAAATTCAGCATGGGAAGAAGTTACACTGCCTTTCTCTGACCTAACAGACAATCCTGCCAGATTGGGCAGGACTGCAGGGCTCCAGTCAGTTTTAGAGGCATTTTGAGATGAAAACTCAAGAAAATCCAAGTGCACTTTTGAGATCTTAAGAGTCTAAGTAAAGAAACCTACCAGATTTTGAAGGCTGAGAGCTGGATATAGAGCTGACATAACAATGAAGGGTTTGATTACATGGAGCATTTGATGATCTCATGATGAAACAAAGATGATGGGCAGATTCTTTGCTAGAGCCAGCTATCCCAGCAAGCTGGGTGACTGGGAAAAGGATATAAGCTGTGCCACAGGTCTGGACTGGCTCTTCAGTGAGAACACTGATGGGATGTGAGAGAGTGAAAATAAAAAAGCTCCTGGCTCCTATTAAAGGACCGAGATAATTAGAGAGTGAATATTTTCAGTGAGCAGAAACTATCCAAGGAGCATCACTGACCTTGGTGGGATGATCTGCATAACGAGGATATTATGATAGCTAATACTGTCCTGTTTAGGAGAAAAAAATAAAGAGGGCAAGTTACAYATGACACTCAGCTCAGTAGTAATAACATGAACCTACACATTTAAATTTAAACCTTGAGCATCGCCTAAAAAAGTCCTGAAATTCGTATTATGGTGAAACCATACTAAACAGAACCCTASTCCGATTAAATACCACTTTAGAGCCTATTCCGATCGTAGGGGTAATTGAACGCTTCGAAAGAAATATTGCGGTAGGCCCGGCTTAAAACCCCAATTAAACACAGCTTTGTATTCACAAACTCGGCCCCTCCCTCGGCCTCACGGCCTTGTCCCGCCAGGCCCCGCTTCCCCGGCCGTGCCGGCGGTCCCGGAGGCGGGAGCCCCCCTCGCTGCCCGTCACCTACCGCAGATCCCGGCGCATCCCCCGGTCCGCGGGGCCCGCGCTCAGCTGAGGGGGCGCGGGGCCCTCCCCGCCCGCTCCGCCTCAGAGAACCTCCCGCCTCCCTCACCCGCCCCGCGCCTGCTATTGGCCAGCGGAGGCGCGCGTCCTGCCGTCCTCCATTTTCATTGGGCCACGGCGACGTCGCTCAAGCTAATCCCGCCTTCCTATCCCGGCCGTCTGCGACGCCCCTCGAGCCCAGACCGCCCATCCCGGCCGGCGGCGGGTCAGCCTGGAGCCCCGCCCCCGCCGCCGATTGGTGCATCGGGATGTCTGTCAGAGAGGCCCCGCCTCCGCCCCGCCATCTGTCGGTCAAGCGCAGCCCTGCTTTTCTCGCGCTCTCATTGGGCTGTGCTGCCGCCAGTCACAGTTCGGCCCCACCCCCGGAGGCGGAGAGGCCGTCGTTGGCTGCCGGCCCGCGCTGGCCCCGCCCCCGGCCCGGCGGCGCGCGCGGGTGGCGCGCTGTTGCTGCCGCCGCTGGCTCCTGGACGCGCGCGCCGCTCCCCCCCCCGCGCTTCCCCCGCCAGCTGTTGCCTCGCGCGCGCTTTCCCGCCGCCGCCTCGCGCTCCCGCCGCCGTTGCGTGCGGCGCGCGCTGCCCCGCGGCACCGGCGAACGGTGAGATGGCGGCGGGGGGGCTCCGAGACCCGGGGGGGGGCTCCGGCACCCGGGGGCGTCTCCACCCCGCCGGGGCAGCAGCAGTGGGGGAGAACCGGGGCGCCGAGTTCCCCGTGCGGCTGGGGAAGGGGCCGACCGGGGCGCGGGGGGCCGGCCGGGGTGAGGCGGCGGTGCCCTCTCGGTGCTTGGGGACAGCGCGGCGGAGGCGCGGGGCGGGCATCACCGGCGGGGCTGCCCTGGTCGGGCGGCGGGAGCGGGGCGGCTGCCGCCCCCCACCTCCCCCGGGGCAGCCCCTGCCGGGGCACGGGCGGGCGGCCGCGGCCTCCGCGGCGCCGCGGTTCCCTCCGGCTGAGCCGGCGCCGCCGGGGCGGGGGTCCGAGCGCGGCTCCGGGCGGCCCCTGCCCGCAGCGCCGCGGAGCCGCATCGGGTCCGGCCGGGCAGCGGCCGCGCCGTCCCGGAGCCCTCGGTGTCCGGGTGCYGTGTCCTCCGGTGCGGGCGGAGATGTGCCGGTACGGTCCGGGGCCCTTGCCGTGCTCGGGGCTCTGCCYGCCCGCTCCGGCTCTGCTGTGAGGCTCCTGCTCCCACTGAGCGTACCGAGAGCTGCCTCAGCGCCTGTGTCAGGTGATAGAACGATAGAGCGCCTTTTCTGCTTCCCTTCAGAGCTCCTGAATTTCAGCATCTTCATGTTCGTCTGTGACCTCTCTCGTGTCTCTTGTGTTTTATATGCGTTTATGTTTTCTCTTGCTTTACCCTTTYTTTCCCCCCTCCTCTTTTCCACCCTAAAATAGTGGCAACATGACTACRGTTTATCCTTGGTTTTCTGTTTGGGAATCAAAATATTAGGGAACTTCTCATCACTCAAAGTTTATGCTGTCACATTCATTTTCTTGGTGTTTTATTTGCTGTCTTTTCTGTGAGAAACAAAGGAGCTGAGGAGAATGTATCCCACAGTACTAGAACTGTGCAGGTGTTTGTTACTTTTACTTCTGTCTCTCATACCTCTGAGGGCATGTTACCCAGATCTATCAGCTTCAGCAGAACTTTGAGTCCATAGTGTTAAGCTCTGTGCCTGGTATTTTGCCTTTTACTGCTTTTACATGTTATTGGTCACTTGAAAAGCAATGCTGCCGAGTCTTGCATTTTGTTCCAAATTTGCCAGTGTCTTATCCATCTGTCTTATAATTAAATGGAAAAAGTAATTAATTGGAAAAGTTGACTTGTTGAAAGTACTTTAATTMATGTTCTGAAATTTTTAGTGATGAAATGTTCCTACAGAAAATACAGCTTGCCTTACAGTTTGGAGACACGAGTTCTCTAATAGAGAATGGGATGGTGTGTCATCAGTAATGTCTGCTTATGTCTTCCTGTTGATGATGTTAAACAGATGGTGGTATCTGTTTTATCAGGGAGAAATGCATYACTTGAAATAACCTGTTAATCCTAGTAAGTGAATCCTAATATCTTCAGCTGCACTTGGAGTGGTCAGTAAGCAGCAGAAGGATGTATTTCTGTATTTCTGTTACATACATTAGTGCTTGGCATCAGACTTTGTTTCCCTGAGGTTAAGAGGCTAAAAGTGTTTTGTGCATAAATCTCTGGGTTATAAATAGCTGTATGCATTTGGCTATTTTTGTAGCTCTGAAGTTTTGGTGATCTTCTTTGGTTTGCCTCTTTGCTTGTGACTCCCTGGAAAGGATAATCCTTTTCTCAGAAGTCTTATTTCTGTTCCAGTAAGGTGTTTATGAATGTATGTATGCACATCACCTTGATGGACTCCATTGTACAGTATTTGCAAGCAAACTTTCATTTCTGAAGGTGAAGGTTGAGAGCAGTGCTTGGAATTTGTGTATTTAAGATCCCAATCCATGTTTGAAGTGGAATATTTGTGCAGTTACACATTCTGTTGCTATGTTTTACTGCCAATGTATGTTTTTATTCTGGATATAAATATTACCAAGGATAAAACATGAGCCTGAGTCACCAGAAAAAGAATTCGGAAACCTAGTTGGTTTAATGCAATGTTTGCACAATAATTTTTCCCCCTTGCGTTGTGTGGAACGTGACATACAAATAAGTTGTCAGTAATTGTTGGGAGCTCTATGGAGAATTTCAAGTATTCTGGGTTTGTCCCAAAGCAGAGTTAGCTCAGCTTGTCTCAAAAAGTTGATCCCGGCTGTATCCATAGCTGCCGGGCATTGGTGTGAATTCTGGGAGAAATCAAAGTCCTGTAGGTTTTGAAAGGGGAATCAGTGTTGGTGTGTTTTAGAGGGGGGACAGAGGTGTGTTAAAGAATTCCAGTCAGCCTGGTTTGAGGCAGCTGACCAGGCAGTGAGGGGTGGAATGCTGCTGGAGTTGAACAATGCTGTTCCTGTCACAGCTGGCAGGGGTCACTGGAAAGCAGTGGACTTTATTTCTTTCCTAATTCTCCAAAGTTACATGGACTGTCTTCCTTTGCTTTTTCTATATATCTATCTTTACTTTTTTCTAGTAGAAAGACTGTTGAAATTTTTTGTCTTTTCTCAGGACCCCTSTGAGTGAGAATGATACCAGTCAGAGATTGGGGTTTGGGTTTTCCTTTGTCTGTGAGGAAGTTCTTTTCATAATAAACAGTGTTGTTTATGGATTCATCATTGGACAGTTTATGTGGATTTTTAGCAAGACTTATTAAGGGCACAAAGCTTGTACAATTGCTTCCTTTGTCTGTCTTCTCCCATTTGAGTCACTTCTTACTCAGATCTTGAAACCGAAGTTAATGGCAACTGARAGACACTACCTACACTGTGACAATTTTCTATAAACCTTTTGATAGATAGTGTACCAAATTAATATTCCTACCCAAAAAAGGCAGTCATAATTGAGTCCCTCCCTTCTCCAAGAAGTGAGCACTTGTWGGGCAGTGTGTGTGCTAAGCTCTGAGCCATCAGCACTAGCCTACTKTGACTGGCCCAGCCAAGCACTTGGGATGGTTGTTATGATGGGTGGGGGGCAGGAAAAATATTTTGGGTGGGGACCATGGTAAGAGCAGGCAGACTTAATTGCWTCTGCCCACAGAGCAAGGTAGGCCTGTTTTTTTCTCTAATGTTTTTTTGTTTTATGAAGGAAACAAAACAAAACTCTTGAGGTACCYGTCAGAGGTACTGCTGCATCTTCCTGTTTGAGGACAATTGACCACCACTTACTGAAAGATATGTGGTGGTGTGAAAAGCAAAAGACTTTTAAAGCTTTTAAAATCATGTTTTCTCCCTTGAATTTACTGTTCTGTTATTTATAAAGGTCCTTGATRGGTGCAGAGGAGGAAATTGTTAACTCTTTGAAGAAATTATATTAGAATTTTTAAGAAGAACCCAAAGAGCTTAATAAATTGCCACAGGAGAAAAAAGGGTTAATACTGATTAGAGTGATAATGTATTGCTGTGTAATGTTTGGGTATGCTCTACTTGTAATCATAGAATAATTTAGYAAAGGGTCATGGGAGGTCATCAGTCTGGTCCAGCCCCATCTCAAACATGTATACCATTGTGTTGTCAGGAAATTTAGAAATACAGCTTGTGTTTGTGGTGGGCTTTTTTGTTTGKTTTTTTYTTGTTGTTGTTGAAGGAGAGGATATCAGGGAGTTCCTAGAACTATTCTCTTATTTTTTAATTTATGCATGTGAATGGGATTTTTTCCAAATTTGTTTCCACTGGGAATACATGTAACATTCAGTATTCTTTTCTCATTTGAGGTGATCTTGGTAGATGTTCTCCAAAGAGCCTAGATGGCTTTCTGGAATGAGTCCAAGCAYTGGACTCCTATTTGCAAATAATTTGTGGTTCTGTTCTTAAAAAAATAAAATATAAGTGCAGGGTGGGAGAAGAAATGAAAGCAATATCACATGAAACGTGAAATCGTGCAAGCCTCGCATTTTGGAAGTTGGCCAGCGCCAGATGCTTTTGGGGTTTAGGTGGTTGGCAGATGCTGCCTTGGCACTGAACACCCTTGGTGTTGATGTGTCCAAGGGACAGTTTGTTCTGTGTGTGGCTCATGCTCTCCTTGGTGTTGGCTTCTGGCCGTCCTGCTGTCGGGTTCAGGGCAGTGTTTGGATGGCCCAGCACAGGCCAGTGATCTCTTTGGATGCTTTCTTGCAGCCTGGGTTATGAAGCTTGAGATTCCCTCAGCTCTGTGTTTATTTTTTTTCCCCTTATTATTATTGTTATTGTGTGTTTAAATAGCTGCTTTCTTTTCGAATAGGAGTAAAATCTTGGCTTCAGTGACTTCCTGTGGCAGTGAGTTTAACAGTCTACTTATGTGTTGTAATATAATATTTCCCTGTTAAAAAWTTGGCTTTGCTATTCTCTCAGCTTAGTTAATAAATGAAGTTGCCTGTATTACTRGGAAGCTGTTGTTTTCTTGACTTTATTTTCTATTTTTCTCTTGAAGTCTCATTTATTATAATGCCTTATTTTTCTGTTCATGGTTGCCTGTTTCAATAGGAGAGTCTTTCAAGTTGTTGGTAATTCATAGCCCTTCTCAGAACCTCTCCCCYAGTATTTTAATATTCTTCTCCCAATAAAGTAGGTGTATTTCAAATCAGATTGCAGAGCTGATGAACRGAGCTGTACTGTCGTTTTCYTTGTCATCTCCCTTTTATTCAGGTATCCCTGCTCTTCTGACTGTATTATATTGAATGGCAGAAGTCCCTGAGCTGCTGAAGTTCCTTTCTGGATTTGAGATATCATTTCTTAATGCTTTTAGTGGTGTTCATAGATTGCTCCCCCTGCCTTCCCTTACAGATAACATTGACATGGTTGATATTGAATTCCGTTTATTTTGCTTTTTCATTATTAAAATTTATGCATATTCTTAAGCTTTGCTAGTTTAAGATTGCCATCTAGAAATGTTACTGCTTCAGGTTTTCTTTTTTTCTTTGCAGTATAAAAGATAAATATAGTGAGCCCTGCTGAACCTTTTAACAGAAGCTTAAAATTTGGAATAATAGGACAGGGTTCAGTTCACTCTATTTCAGAACTTAATTTAGGCAGTACTAAAAATGCTAGTCTGCTGGTCCAGGTAGGAGGAGGAGAGGGGAAATAGCCCTAATTAGTCGAGATTACCGTGKTAATGGTGCTTGAGGAGGCTCATGGGGAGAGATGCAGAGTGTTCAAGCAGGCTGTGGTCAGAGCTGCCTCGGTGCCATTCGTGCTCACTGTCTGTGCCATTTGTACTGGAAATTCACTCTGCAGAGGTGAATCCTGCGGGAGCTGCTCGTGGGCTCAGCAGGGGCAGCAGAGCCTCGGAGCTGTGTCCTGTGCGGTGGGCTCTGGGGCTGACAGCTGGTCACTAAGGACAGTGTCCTGTGGTGATACTGGTTTGGAGTGGTTAAAACCCTTGTGGAGCCTTACAGGGCCGTCCTGGCCTTCGCCATCGGTCATGTGGACATGTCTTTAGGGAGAGATTGGGTCTGCTTGAAGTTCCTTCTGTGGAGCTCTGGGAGCCAGCMGGAATGTGGGGCATCTCTTTGTAAGCTACCCTTATCTGTAAGGGCCTGATAAGCAATGACGTGGTGTGTGTGTTCATCTCTCTAGTAAAAGTCTGATGGTTGGAATACTTACCTGGAATTTGCYATTTCTGGATGCTCTCATCCTTGAACAAAGTAGTCACCAGGCACACTGGATGCTGAATGTCTGCTTCTGTCACTGCTGTGTGCTGAGGTATGTGAAAGCTAGTGGAACATAGAGACACCAGACTGGGAAAACTTAGTCTGTTTGGTTTCAGGATTAGGSTGGTTCTGCATGAAGGAGAATGGGGGTTTGTGTGCACTTTGCCTTGGACTGGCACTGAATAGTAGAGCTGCAGGCCAGTGGTCTGTGATCCAAGGAGATTCTGGGCACTGGTTTCAGTAGGTGGTCAATAGCCTGCTCTGTGCAGACTGGATGCTGCTGTTAATCTGCATTATCCAATTAGCTGATTGCAGTGAAGAATGCTGATTCCATATTTTCTTTGGTGTTTTGGCYGGTTTTAATCTGTGGCAATGTTTGCTTTTCATAGATAACAGACTCTTTCGAAGTCTTTGAGATCTTTCCAAAGGTTCTTTGAAAGTTCACATATRTTCTACCACTTGCTCTTGTCTATCAGTTAGTTTGACATGTCCAGAAATACTGATAGACCGAGACATGATCTTCCTGTGTAGAAACTGCTGATTAGACCCTATCAGATAGACTTTCGGCTATAATGGTGTTCCATTTTTAATGATTGTTTTGAGGACCTTGCCAGATACACATGTAAAGCTTGTTACTGTGCAATTCCTTGCTTGGATCACTCCAGAGACTTTTTTTTTTTAAGAATTTAAAAATTTATGCTCAGCATTTTCAACTCTGTTCCTACAGAACAGTGGCTGTTATAAGAGGCAGCAGCTTTTTCCGACAGCTCAGCCRCTTCATGCCTCAGCTGCTTCAAAAACTTGCTGGATAACTATTTGTGGAACATGATGCAAACTTGGTGATTTAGGAGTGGTTTTCAGCTTCCTGACTGTAGTCATCAAGAAGCCACAACTCTGCTGTGCAGTGTCTGGTGACAGATAAACATGTCTTCCTAAACACACGTCAGTATTTCCAGTGAGCAAGATTTATTATTGCCTTAGGGATCTCAAGAAAGAAGAAAGGAGCATGGCATTTTATTTCAAGGTGGTGACTATATTTGTTTGGAGGTTTTTTTTCAAATATTTGTTAGGGCAGCTATATATATATATATAAATTAAAAACTTGGTGTTTATAGAAATTCTGTTCTTTAATAAAGTTGTTACAGTTGTAAGAGCAGATGTGTACATGCAATGTTTCAGGGATTTTTCAGTATAAGGTTTCAAATGTTTAATGGGATGTGTATGTGTGTGCGTGCGTGTAGTATTCAGTACAAAAAACAGGAATAGAAAGTACTTCAGATTGACCATGTGCTGGTTTTTATTTATTTATTTAAAAAAAAATACAGCATTTTCAGAAATGGCTTGTAGATCAAGTGTGCTGACRGCAATTACTGTATTTGGTGAGAAGTTTGAAACTGAAACCTCTTATAAGAAGCAAAATTAACTTGAGTATAGTTCACTTTTAGGGCTTGGAGTCTCCTACTTTATTGAACAGCAGAATATATTTAAATATTGGAAGCTTTTTGCTGATTGATAAATACTGCAGCAGGCTCAAAAGTAAATTATGGGAGGTGTAGAATCTTAGACTTCTCAGTTCAGAGTCCTTGCCCCCTATTTTTGTGAGTAAGGTATCTATGAGACTGTGTCAAGTTACTTCAAATGAGGTAATGAACCAGTTATGTAACAAAATTAGGAAAGTTGCACAGATCTTAAGGCAGAGATTCCAGAAATGTCTGCAGCAGTTGCAACAACTGCACGCAATGTTCTTTTACCATAACCTGAAACAAATCTCAGAAATCCTGATAGTCAACATTTTGTTGCTATTTCAGACAGTTGTGTAAYTCACTGACAAAACAAATACTCCTTGGGTGACGGGTATTTTGTGTGGCACTTCCTTGCTTCAGATATTGATGGGTTTGCTGTGGAAGTGAGGATGGCTAGGCTGAGTCTGCTTCCCATCATTTTTTTAGGCTGGTTCTCACTGCGTGCTCTGTGCTGTGTCTGTGATACCTTCCTGCTTGGCTGGTGAGTGATAAAGGGCATGAGCTTATAAGGAAATAGGCAGCAGCAGCAATAGGATCAGGTGCAGTGGTTTGTGGGCAGGATCCTGGGGCCTGAGAAGTATCAGCCTTTCAGCATCTGACATCTCACTGGAGGCACGGGCAGGCCTGGCCTTGCTGCCAGATGTGTGTGTGTGTCTGTCATCATATATGGCATTTTTGGTACATCTGTGTTCAAGAGCAGGGTTTGATACCCAGCAGCCAGCCCAGGGTCTGATTCAGGTCTTATTGTGGCTGCTGTTGGCCTGATGAGAGAGGCCTTCTCAAACAAATGAAAACCTGCCAAAATAAGCATTTAGGGATGTTGGTTTTTTAAAATCAGTTGTTTAGGGGTGATTACATTTTGGGTTTTCAGGTTTTTTTTGGGGGGGGGGGTTTGGGGTTCTTTTGAGATGGAGTGAAGGGCAGAATTTGAAAATTAACTCTCATGAGCAGCATCCTAGGAATGCTGGTAGCCAGTTTTAGCAGAGTTTTGCTTCCTTGGGGAAAGCAAGTATGTTAATTCCTTTTTATTTACAAACTGTTACGACCTTGGRTTGCAAGACAGCTTGGGGGGGGCTCAGCAAGCATGGCAGGAAGAGAACTTTTAATGCTGGTTGCTGGATATTGTCCTTAAGTTAGCAGTGTCTGGGGTTTTCTTAATTTAACTTGACTTTTTTCCTTCAGTTTTGACTGCTGCAGGTTTTCGTAAGGGTAGCTGGAAGGAGCATGATAAAACCTCCACTGAAAGGTGTGAACCTAGGAGTGACAAGTTTCTCATTTGCTGGTATACAATTTGCAATTCTGAAATGCTGTTTTGAGAACAGTGATGCATAGATAAAGTACTTAAAAAGAACAGTGAGTGCATTGCTTAGTATTTGATGTTTCCTTTCAAAAAKGAGATGCAGGTTTAATAGTTTGTGTGTAATGCACATGAAAAATAATGGTTCTTTTGGAGCAYTGCTTTCAGGCTTTCATGCTGTTCTTTGTGGCAGTGGCAGAACTCCCCTGGGTTTAAGTGGAGGAAGGATAACTCCTGGTAAGTTTAGTCCTGTATCTGCAATACAGGGATGCCTCCCTTGGTTTGTTATGTCATGGCAGAAGCAGCTTTTCAGTCAACAGCAKATGCCCAAGGTGTCTGAGCTGTTTATTGGGCTCATTTAAACTTAAAGTATCAAATAATRTCAGCAATTTCATGTTAACTTGTGTTTTGATGTTGAACCTAGAAAGTGAAGGGTTTTTCCTTTAATTTTTTTAATCATTGTTTTCTAGCTGTGCCTGAACAAGTTTAATGCTTTAAGACAGTTTGTGTGATACAAATGTTGCAATTAAATTAGTAGTTTAGGCCATAGTCTTTACTGTTCTGATTCATTGTCTTTTCTTACTCTACATGCTGGGGAATCTTAGTGAAAAGACACCTGTGATTGTGAAACTGCAATATGGAGGATCTAACATAGTGGTAAAACAGTTGGAAAGCAATTGAAGAAACCAGGTTGTAGTATTCTCATGGCTTTATATGACAGCCCTTTAAAAACTGCCTTTAATTTCCTGAAGGTACTAAAAATCAATGACTTTTTAAAAACGTTTGAGACAAAAGCAACCTGAATTTTGCAGTTTTAATTATGATGATGTAKGGTGAACATGCAGCTTCATTGCATCATCAGCCTAAGACCATAACAAGTAGAGGAGGACACTCAGGTCTTGACTCAACAGCTGCATGGTATCCTGACCATTCAGGTTGGGATTGTTATAAAAGGAGCAGGTTCCTTGAAATACTGAGTGATTCACAGTGTTTACAGGCAAGGACAGCAACTCTTTGCCTATGCATCCKTGCTTGTGTTGTATTTTTAATTATGTCCTTTTGCTAGTTGACACTGCAYAGACTTGTATATTCTGAAAAGCTATTTTTTTTTCTTTGTCACTATGGAAGAGCACAATTTTATTCTTAACTTCTGTCAGTTCAGATTGCTTTAGACTGTCATTTAGAAATATATACATTTATGTCTGACTAGGGTCGCCAAAGYCCTGTGGATATGAGTAAAATTTCTAAATATACTTTGAATTTATTTAAATCCTATCTTACTCAGTAAGCACTGCAGTACTGTGGGGCTGGAGCTCTTAGCTACCTAAAGATGTCTAAATATAAATTTCTGTGGCTTTTGAGAAACTGCTACTTTGATTGCAAGGTGTATTGTGTAATATGATTATGCCCTGAACTGGGAAATAGCTAAGCAACCCCACCTTTGAATARGGAACACCAAAACTAGGTAGTCCTCTCTATTAAGCTTTAAGGAAGTAATGAAACTTTGATTAAAAAATATTACTAGTTATTCATAGCATTAACTGTGAGTTTGATGGAAATGTAATGAGAGCTCTGTTGATTGTTACAGAGATGTTGTGCTCAAGCTTTTATRTTTGGATGCTCTATCTAAGCTTTGAAGTTGGGAGTATTTTTTATGTTGCCTTGAAGTGTTCAGATAGTTAAGATTAACTCAACCTTGCTGTAGTTACTCTGCAGAGGACATTGTACAACTGAGTGCTGAAGCTGGTGCCTRTCCTGGATGTGGGTATTTGGCAGGGAACATGGAGCAGAAGGCTGGGTCCAGAGAGGATGAGGGGAGAACCAGGCAGGAGAACAGGCACTGCTCTGTGTTTGTCTGTCAGCTGTTTCCACTTTTACCCAGCTGATCGTGGTGTGCTTTAGAGCCAGGCTTTTACAGGCTGACCTCAGGGTCAATGTCAGCTGGAAACACGAATGGCAGGGTAAGTTGTAATGCTTATGCAGAGCTCTGAAATTGCTAAAATATTCAGTCTCCAGTCTAAGGTGTTCAGTGAGCTCTGGGCAGACAGAACCAGGGCTGCAGCTGAGGTGCCTGGAGTTGTTTCCATCCATCCCTCACCCAGAAAAGCTAGCTCCATAGGCTGAGTCTATGGAACTCATAATGTCTCATTAAGCCCCCCAAAACCTAAAGACAAACTAAAAACCAAACCACAGACAAATCCCAGCTCCTGCAAGCAGAAACACAGAAATAGTTAAATAAACTTTTTCACTTTCATTATTGTGCTGTCTCAGAAATGGTTGTGTAGCTCTTGAAGAAAGCATGTGATACTTCCTAGTAGAGGTATTTTTAATTAGCACACCAAACTGTTTTGAGACATCAATCCCATGATTTTGTCATATTTACTTTTGTAAGCATAATCTTTGCATTTGTTTATGCAAATGTGTATGCTAATAAGCTTCAAATACCACCAGAATAGATTTATGGAGGATTTAATGCAGAGTTTCTTAAAAATATGAGAMCCATGGATAATCTAAATAACAGGTTTGTTGATAGAAATCAAATGAAGCTACTTCTTTACATTTGGTTTATAGTTTTGTGAGGTAATTGTTTCTTCAGGCAAAGGATTTTAGAGTGAATTAAAAAGCTACTGCAAACAAAGGTTACTGCCTTTAAAATGGCTGATCCACTTTTAGCCATATTTGACACAGTTCAAGGTCTTGGATTAATGAGTTAATGTTTGGTTTCCTGAAAAATAATTGGCCTTGGAGAAGGACATCAAGTTAATGTAGCTGTTGAGGGAAAGGCTTCTGTCCAGGTTCAGCAGTTCTTTACTGCTGGTAATGAGTTGTTCCAACCTTTGTCTCATCCTGTGATTAGGCTGGTAGGAAGTTGGGTACATTGTATTTGAGAGGAGCTATTTAAGAGAAATGAGGAGGAGTTAAAGGTCCTCCAAGATGAGATCATGAAGGCAGGGAGTGTGTAAATGTGATCAGWGTCTGTGTGCCCCCTTCCTGCCGTGGCAGCTGTCACTGCTGTCACCGTGACTCTGTGATGTGGGTGGTGTGTGGGGGCCATGTGTGTGTGGGGAAGGGTGTTATGTCACGTTTGAGTCCAGTGTAAGGRAGGATTATTACAGTCAAGTTTAATTGAAGGGGTTTTCCAGTAAGAAAGCAAGTGCTGTTGTAAGCTTTGTCTGGGTGAGAATAGAAAGGTGACCAGTTCATGTGATGTATCAGGTTATAGCAGTCCCTCTTGGAYGCCTTCCTTTATGTGATAATATTTTTATATTTACTGTGCCAATGGGTTCTTAATAATTGATAGTTGCTCTTAGGAAAACAGACTCTGTTATCAGAAGCAAATAGATCAGAAACAATCACAGATGTTGACAGAGTCATGGTTGCCAGCTTTAACTGACTTGATGTGACTTACATGGTATTTTCAACAGTGGAAAAGTTGAGGTGTTTGCTTGCTCAGTTGTACTAATTGTCAGTGTTCTGATATTTCTGGAATTTTCAATGACTGTCTAAGCTCTCTGAGACATTTCTTTCTCTTGAGTTGTAGTTTTATCTGAAGTTGCATAGAAGATGCAGGAGTTGCAGTGTTAGAAATCTTAAAAATAGGTTCATTTGGGAAGCATGAACATGTGTGGCTGAGGTCTCTTAGAAATCCTCAGGCACTGATATATCAGTCCATTTGTTGAAGGTTTGTACTATAATGTATATGGTGCATGTCCAAACTAAAGGCACTATTATTTATATCTTTTAAGTAATGCACTGTATAAAACAGGAGTATGTCTAATGGACATACCCCTATTTTATACAGTGCATTATTTAGAAGATATAGTCAGAGAAGAATGAACAAGCAAATGTCAGTGCAGAACTGAGTCTTTTGGAGGGTCATTTTTTAAACAAATAGAATCATACTGTGTTGGAGGGGAGCCATAAAGATCATCAAGTCCATCTCCCTGGCCTTGCTCAGGGCAGCTCCATCTCTGTGGCCCTCCACTGGATGCTGTCTTACAGCTGGATGTCTTTTTGTGTTGTGGTGCCCAGAACTGCCCCCAGCACTCGAGGTGAGGCCATCCCAGTGCAGASTGGACAATCCMCTCCCTTGCCTGGCTGGCCATGCTGTKCCTGATGCCACCAGCACAGGGTTGGCCCTCCTGGCTGCCAGGGCACTGCTGGCTCRTGTTCCCATGAATAGGACCCCAGGTTCTGCAGCTTCTCTCCAGCCTTTTGTTCCCCAGTCTTTACACACAACCAGGGTTGTCCCAGGTACAGAATGTGGCACTTTCCCTTGTGAACTTCATATGGTTAAAACCTGCTTTAAAGAAAACACAACCCAAACCCTGAATTTTTTGGTGATGAATAAATAATGTACAATAAAGTGTCATGAGTTGCTCTAATGCTTAGGTCTTTCAKAAATACCCTCATTTTAATCTATTGTACAGTTTTGGTGGTCTATCCCATTTGTCRAATGTTGACTTTTTCTTTGCCTTTCTTATCTGTGTAAAAGCTGTAAACAARTGTCTTCAAATCAAGAAGTAGATCCCAAATAATCTTTTATTACATAAACTCCCTACAGGTTAATAATTCTTGCTTCCTTTTAATGAAGAAATAAAAGRTGTAATATTATTGTTGATACTGACWACTTAAGTGTAATGTTTTTACTCAGGATGGATCTTGGAAAATGCTTGCTGTATAGTTTGGTGTTTGGGGACTAAGTCACTGCCCTCCTTATGACATCCTTAACCATGCCCTTGCCATCAGTGAGGCCACACTTGGGGTGCTGGGTCCAATTCTGGGCTTCCTAGTACAAGAGAGGCACAGATATACCTGAAGGCTTTGTATGTTTTTCTTTTTTTTTCACCTCTCTCTTAATGAACTCTGACTGACTGACTACATGAAGGAAGACTGTAGAAATTAGTTTCAAGACACAAATATTTTACATAAGCTGAAAGGTTGGGTTTTGGTCTTTTTTTAATGCTGATTGCTGATTACAGTGATTTCAAAGATTAACTAATGCTGCTGCTATTTGTTACCACTAAAAGAACCATACCATTCTTTCTTGGTTTTCTCCTTTTGGCTTAGTTTTGGTCTACTATTTTCATGAGGGTGCTAGTTATGATTAGTGAAGTTCTAGCACTGATACTGTTTTGTTCTCCAAGTGTATCTAATAGTGTGTATGAATTTTTCTTACATTTTTAACAATTATTGCTGGACTTCAGAGTACTCTGTTGGGCTAATAACTATAGGTTGCTTAATTTATCAGGAAAAAAAAGACTGCATGTAATAAAGCACTTGTGAGGTTCCTGTGAGACAATGACAGATCACCTCTGGGCAGCCTGTGTGTTTTACTGGGAAGGAAGGACAAAGCTGGGGCTTTTGATGTCCTGTAGCAGCAGATTTGTAGTTTTTTTGTTTGCCTAGAGGAGAAAGCCCAAACTCTTAGTGAAATAGAGATGAGGCAATGTGTAAAGTAAATACAGCTGTTCAGTGATTTGCAGGTAACGGGAGTGTTTCTGCATTCCCTGCTTGCCTTCGTAGGGAAGTGGAAGTAAAGTTCTGTCTCTTTCTGTTAACAGCCTAAAATGACTCTGTGAATTCAGTGGAATAAATGGCGTCCAAAGTAACTGATGCTATAGTTTGGTACCAGAAAAAGGTAAGATTTCTATTTGTTTTTATGATGGCCTACTGTGTTTATATGTTAATATAACAAATATAAAATACTTATGCATTACTTGTTAGCATTGTATGAGAGTGAGTCGCTTGAAACTTTTCTTCCATAGGTAAATAAGTATTTTGTGACATGAAATAGCTTTTAGTCTGTAGCTAAGTCTATAGTATTAAGTCTATAGCTTTTAGTCTATAGTCTTCTAGCTGAAAACTCCTTACTCCCTTGGTTACCTGTGCTCTGCAAAAAAACAAATTTTGTATTCTCAGCAGAGTGTTAATTAATGTACAGGAGAATGTTGTTTCTATAGCAYAGAAAAGAATCCTTGTATTTAAGTAGAAAGTAAGAATTGAAACAAATTTTCTGTCAGTAACAAAAACCCTGTATAATACGTACCCAAAAGAGAGCATCTTGGCTCTCTGTGGTTTCATTAGTTTCTGTGAGTTAGCGTTTTCCTTGGGTCTACAGCTGTCTTTTGGAGAGGGAACATCTTGTCCTTAAGCAAATAATGCACTGGTCTTCAAAACAGAAATTCTGGTTAGCTTCTATCAAAGCAACAGTCACTTGCTAGAAATGAGGTAATACAGGTCTGCTTTGTTGAGGTCTTTAAAACAGTGAATTAAATGTTCAGTTAAAAGAGCAGAAGAATTAATTTTGCTGACTTAATTTATACCAATCATTCAATTATGTATTAAAAACTTGAAAATAATTCACAGTTTAATTATGAATTTTTGTTTGTTTTTTTTTACCATTTACTCTGATTTGGAAGAYGACTTGTAAAAGATCTGATGTAATGAAATTCAGTACAGGATCTCATGGAAGGGGAAAGTAATGTTGATTTTACCTGCTTCCACTCATTCTCTCATACACTTAATTCACTTACTGTGAGATATCAGAGGTATCAGAGTACTGATATCCAAACAGCAAGCTGTGTTTGTATTTGGTCTGGCCAGGATCCCTTTGTGCAGTGCAAGAGATGCTGGGTGTCAGATCCTCATCATRTCTCTGAGGTTGTTTTTGATGGTGATTATGCACTATCCTTTGGACAGATCTTTCATGATATTCARCTTTACATATAGATGGTCCTTTGATGCAATAAAGAGCCTGCTGTCTCTGTAAATCTTAATGTTTGTTGTCTGGTTGGTTTTGGGGTTTTTTTTCAAACACATGTGTGTTTCCTGTTGGTCATTCCTGTAAAAGGAATGGCACATTCGATATGCTCCGACTTTCCATCCTCCTGATGTTAGGAAGGCAGGATGAGTCACTGAGGTGTGATTTTACAGAGGGCAGACCTTCTGATCTTGATAGAAACCAGCCATTCATCAGTTTTACTTTTCCCAGAACATTGCTCCTAGCAGGATTACTTGTTATCAGTACAGGTCATTCTTTTAACCCTTGTTCTGTCATTTTTTTCCCAGTGATTTCACACACATCACAATTTTCTTGGTTGATAGTAAAACTAACATTTCTGTGGTGAATCTCTGTAGGCTTTTACGGAGATCTGCTTGGCCAGGAATTGYGCAGTGCCTTTATGGCAAGGAGTTGTGGTGAGGTGGCTTTTGTTACAAGAGGGATAAGATCATGTATAAACCAGGTATTGGTCTTCTCCCTGGTGTGAACAAAATTTAATTGCAATCCACACATGGACTGGGATCTGCCAAATGAGCAAGTTATGTTGCTTTAGTATGAGGAAGTGTAATGTTTTGAGAAAAATGGCTGTATTGCAGAAAAGTTGCAGATGTTCATGTGAATTAGACTGCTTAGGTACCACAAATTCAGGGTTCTCCTGGATCTGRCTGGTAACCCCAAAGAGTTTTTTCTAACTCTGTAGTGTGGTGTGTGCGATCTGTTCCTGGGAGTATCCTGACTCTTTCACCTTTGCCCTTGATTTTGCTTGTTTATTTGTTTAAATCTCTTACATGGCACAGTATTTTTTACCCATGGATTTGTTGTTTAAACCAAAGATTTCAATTTGGGAAACAGAGTTGTGCTAGTGTTTAGTTGATGGCGGACTTTTTTTTTTGGTCCTTGCTTATGACGTCAAGATACTGAACTGTAAGACCTGTTGTTTGCTTCCAGTTTTAAATTTCAATTTCAGTTTTTATTGTAGTTGTCAGAGTTGTCTCACTGGTTAGATCTGCTGACTCATTACACCTATAACTGGAATTGAAAGTGGGGAGGGGTCAAAATGTAGCACATTCCAGCAGTAGAAGTTTGTTTCTGGGGCAAGGGAGAACCAGGGTTGCAGTCAGTATTGATCAAATTGACATTACTCACCTCTATGATGAAATGAGAAAAAATAAGCTGTTGTTTTGGGGAGGTGTTTTCAGATTAATAAATTGGTGTATGAATGCCTTGAAAAATAAAGTTCACTTCTGGTATTTCTAGTTATAGGGGAATAAGAAGCATTTGAGTAGGTTGGGGCTGTGTAAGAAATATTGAGCAGATAACTTACTCCTTGTCTTTCTTAGTTTTCAGTTTTAATGTAKTTTTAAATATATTTATTTCATGTGTCTCTGTACTGAGTTTCAAAGGTCTGTTGGTTTCTCAGGAGACATTTTTATATCTCTTCAATGGAAAGAGTTAAGCAATTGAGCTCTTCCAACCCTACTTAAGGCAAGTTTTGCAAACAGCAAGTTTACTCATGACTCATACTATTGTCTGAAATTGAGCTCCTTACACCAGGATGATTTAGTAATACCCTTAATTGTTTAAAAGGTCAGACCTTTTATTATGTAAACATGTTTTTCTGTTTTGACAATGGATTTACTCTGCTTTTAGTGTACTGGAGCTCCTGATTACTGTCTCGTAAAATACAGTAATCAATTCTGAATTATTTTAAGTTTGATTGTAAGATTTCAGAATGGTATTACAACAGCTTGTTATTTGAGATACAAGGTTGCAAGGACAGAGTTTTAGTGTTTCCAGTGCGTTTCTCAGCCAGTAGAAATACTTTTTCAAGGCATTAAATAGGTTGACTCACTAGACTAGATACAGGTTGACTCAGTAGAAATTAAAATAAAGGAAACCTCTGCTGTATTTCTTGGTGCACTGGGGAGTACAGTGCTGAGATACGTGTGACAAAGGGTTGGCCTGGCTTGTTTTCAGCCCTTGGAGCTGCCCTGCTTCTTGCAATAAAAGGGAGTGGCAGGTGTGTCTGCATGGCTCTCTGGAAGGGTTCCAGACAGCTTCTCACATAGATGCATCACTTGGTTAATATCCTTAGGATTATGTGTATGTACCACAATACTGAAAYTGCTTCAGCTTGGTAATTATTTTGTGGAGAAAGCCATCGTAGTGTTTCCTATGAAAAAAATCTGACACTGCACATTTATTGAAAACAATTTCAGTATCTGGTGGCAAAAATTTTGTATGATACTGATACTATATATGTACTTGAAGTATTATTTGAGTAACAGTAATTGATGTTAAAAATAATAAAGTAATGAATAATTTAAAATACTGCTTCTGTTGCTTGTAACTTTTTTGCATTAATTTCTTAAAATACTTTCAAGCTTTACAGATAATAATAGAGGGAATTTTGGTCTGGTTTCCCCTTTGGAGAAGATATGTAAATTTACCTTARCGACTTTCTGATTTTCAATCCTTACAGAAGCCTTGCTGCTAAAATGGGAAACTCCTTCTCCTGCAATATTACCAACAAATTTGTACAATTATGTTGTTCCTTCTCTTGGGGATGGTTGTAGGGGAAGGCAGAATGAAACTTACTGAATTGAGGCTGAATCCTGCACCTGATTGCATATCATTTAACTTTGCCAATGCAGCTTTCTGCTGCTCTGGGTGTCCCTTGGGTACAGCTGTTAAAGGGCACAATAAAACAAATGAGATGTTTTCTCTCTCATGGCTTTAAAGAGCAAAATTAGAGTTCTAATGGCATTGCTTTAAGATCTTAATATTCAGTGTTTTACAGCTCATCAGTCCAAGATTATACTTGCCTATTTAGATTCATAGAATGGCCTGGGTTGGGAGGGACCTGAAAATTCAGTATTTTCCAACCCCCCAGCCATGGTCAGGAACATCTTCCACTAGAGCAGGTTTCAACWTGAGCACTTGATAGTGAAGGCCAAGGCAAAAATATCTGAGTACCTCAAACTTCTCCATGTGCCTGGTAATCAGCTCTCCTGTTTCTCTCCACAGAGAGCCCACATTTTTTCTAGCATTCTTTCTGTCCTCAGCAAACCTGTAGAAGTTTGTTTGTGTTGCCCTTGAGGTCCRTGCCCATGTTTAACTCTATCAGTGCTTTAACTTTCCTGACCTGGTCTCTGTATTAAGTTAATAAAGGAGGAGTTACATGATGATTATATCCTACCTTGAAACCAGCTGATTTCCTGTTTGGCACTGAATTCACATGATGCATTATTCACCCTGGCACCAAAGGCAGGTTTTGCCAAATGGACAGGCTGTATGGCTATTTTACCTAAAACTCTGGATGCTGAAACTGCATTGATTTAAAAACATCTGACTTCAAGTGCTGAAACTTGACGAGTGCTGGAGCTGGCATTTGTCAGAGCATGGAGGAAGAAAGTGTGTGTTCAGATAGAGTTTCCTTCCACATGTGGTACTCAAGTAGTTGCCTGACCTAGTGGGGATTTACCTTCAGTGCCTTGTTTGGTGAGGCAAAACTCTGGTTTCTGAATCTGAGAACTCTGAATGTGCARAAGAGAACTCCAGCAGGAGTTGTGGCTGAATGAAGCAGGCTTGCATTTTGCCTGCCTKTAGGCTCCCATTCCTGCTTTGCCTTTCCACAGACTTCCATACATTTATTTAGTGAATTTGGTCAGGAAACTCATCCAGCTAAAAGTAAGACTGTGAGTCTACARGGAGATGAATGTATCTAATAGCAGGGGAGCAACAAGATGAAATGCCTCTGTCTTGGGAAAGGTCCTCTGGTTCTTAAATTGTTTAATTAGAAATTATGGCCTAACATTTTCTTTTCTTTTCCTGTGTGATCTGATTGAGATTTTAGCCACCCAGACAAATGCAGGGGCAACAAGGAAAGCGTTCTATGGGAAGTGGAAATGATCAGGGACATCAGGGCAATGCTATTCTAAAATCCTAGTTGCAGCATCAGTAAAGTTTTTCAGAGGTCTTCAGGGAATTATACTGAATAATGAGCCTGTCAGAGTGTTTTTCTTCTCCCAGTTACATCTTGACGCTGTTTTGTTTTGTGCAACTACATTATCATTAAAAAAAAAGAAAAGAAATGTTTCAGAGTTAAATCCTTAACACTTGGAGAGTAGCTGGGTGTTGTTAGCAGTAGTGTAGCCATGGACCCAGGAAAGGGATTGCTCTTGGCCAGCTCACCTCAGACAGCACATGGGGTGCTGTGTCTAGCTTTGGTTATTTCTCTACTCTCATTTAGTTTAACCTACAAACCTGGTTTCCAGCTGTTCTTCTGTATATAGTTTATGCTTAATTACCTGATGAAGAGAGATGTTTTGTGGTTTTCGTAGATATCTTAAAATTTGTAAACCATTACTCAGGGCAATAAATAAGTATGGCTGACAGATCTTAAGAAGAATTAATCTGTAAAGAATAATTCAGAAAAAACCATTAGTGTGTAGTTGATAAATGTTTAATTAGCTATTATTGGACTCTAAAAGGGATGGTATCTCTAAAGTAAGCCTTAGTAAAATTATTGTTCAGTGAAATGGCTGTAAATACAGTGCTGTTGCAGTCATTGAAAGAATTTAAGTGGGTCATTAGTTGGCAATTCAAATAGTTAATAATAAATAACTCTTGTTAAAGTTTGAATTGCTTGCTTAATTTTACTCTAAATAGCTGATTTCAACTCTCCCTCTAGCACGGAACACGAAGGGAAGGGTATTGGGATATTTTAAAATCAGAAGTAACAATTCAGCAGTTATAAATTCTGTGCCTTAGGATCTAGAACCTTAATCCCTTYACTGTCCTTCTCCATTTGACTAAAATTTGCTAAACTCTTTGCTGTTAACAGACAGTGTACAACTGTCCTATCGTGATTTCTATCTGTGGTTGTTTGGCTAAGTTTGTCTTAGTTTAGCTTGTCCAGTCCACATATCCACCATAAACAAAATTGAAAAAAAAACTACCACCATTGAAAATGAAAAATATCCAGAAAAAACCCCATCCCAAGACTAGAAATCTACTCCAACAGAGATAATTATACTGCTGAGCTACTAGAGTATTACCTTTACTGCAACAGGGATCAGTTCATGCAAGAAATAAACAGTTCAAAATAACTTTTAATAATCCTGTTCTAATTTTTGAGAAAATGAGACATATTGAAAAATTAATAATACTGCCTGTATAGAAATTATTTCTATATAGATATTGTAATACTAATGTTGATACAGAAAATCATATAGTTAYTCTAATTATGTTGGACTGTAGAAGTAATAAAGCATATTAGCTAATATTTTAGCACCAAACATTTTAATAAGCTGTCAGACACTCCAAGGAAACAACTTTGTTATTTATTTATTGAACTATAGATCTTACATATTCTGGATTTGTAATACTATTGTGATGTGGCTTGTAAAAGTGTTCAGAGGTTTTAAAGAGCAAAGTTTAGCACACAAGTTTCATTATTGATAAACATTAAAGTTTTAAGATCCAAGAGGAAATACTATGTATTCTTAGGRTTATAATCTTTGCTAGTCTGCATGCTCATAAATTATAAATGCCTCTTGAAATATTGATCAATTCCATTAGAATCAGAAGGGCCTTGTGAGTATTGGGCTACAGGTTGATAGCATCACTACATTAGCTTAAAGTGAATATCAGTGTCATTCACAAAGCTCAAATTCAATCTTGATGCACACGTGGCTCACTATGAGAAAGGCACCAGGAAGAAACACTGAGCAGTGCTAAAGCCCTTTCCACTGTGCTTTGAACTAAATATTGCTGTGTTTTCAATAGCTTAACTCTTTACTTAAGCTAATTGCTATTGCTGTTAGACAGCCAAACTGTACAGGTGCCAGATTTCACATGTATGAAGAAATTTGATCAAATGCTTCCTGACGTATTTGATTGGGCAAGAGTAAATGCAGTTATTTTTAGATAATTGCAAGAGATGCACATATCTTTTAAACACAGAAAATGTTATGAGGAGTCTGCACTTATAAAGGATCTCAAATTTATTTAATCTTCAAGTCAAGAGCTGGATTTATTGAGTTTACCAAATATGTCATTGTAATTTCCCATGCCAAGTCACATACAAGTTAGTTTTTTTTTAAGTGATTACTTGTGAGGAATTTTTTTTTYCAAGAAAATCTATTTGAAAGTTTATTATACCCTGTTAATGTAGGATGTTAAACACTTGCTCCTCTGTTGTGAAAGAGTGGCTGCAGTTTTCAGTTCCATTTAATTCCTTATATTCTGAAAATTTTTATAGTTGCTTGAAGAATGGTTGCTAATTCTACAAATGCATAAATGAACCGAATCCCTTTTATCTTCTTTACTTGGTATTTATTGAGGTGTGGGATCTTCAGAATTTTAGAGGTAGCTGAGTTGGATAGACTGGATAAAATCTTGGCGTTGAAGAGACCTGGGATGCATGATTTAAAACTGACATCTRTGTATAAAATGACATCTACTACTCTATCTAACTCAGCTACAGATAGGTTATACCACAGTTGTCAATATCTAAAGCATATTACTGACAAGTTTCCTATAACAAGGTTGTGTTGATGCTTGGTGATAAAAGTTASATTTCAAGTGAGACAATAGGCTTGTTATCTAACTTTTTGCTAATTTGTTTTCTGCCAAGTCATAACACATAAAAAATGCTATAGAACACAAATTTGGATTAGGTATTTCATAAATTACGTTAGAATAAATTTCTATGTGAAATCARTTTAAAATTGGGATATTGTGTTTTATAGTTTACTTTAAGATAAGTTTGTTGCCTGTTGTAGGGTAGACTGATGGGTTGAAAGTATCAGTGATGAGCTGTTACATGGAGAGTCTTGTGCTAGGTCTTGAAGAGATTTTAGAAGCATTTCTTACGGTTGTGTACTTAAAAATGGGACCTTTTTYTGAGTCCTGTGTTTTATACTTTAAATTTTCTCTTAAGGATGGTGYAAAATTTGCAGCTGTGAGGGATAAGGCTCCAGGCACAGTGGGAGGGTAGTACATGGGTACTGGAGTTGGTCAGGGCATTCCTGTCGGCAGAACAGCTCCAGCCAAGGCCTGGGAGGAGCCTTGGGACAGCTGCTTATTGAGGGAGACCTTCCTTTGAGCAAGTTTTGTGTATATTTAAATTATTCAGGTTCCAACCGGATCTTATCTCTGGAAGGTTATTCCTTCCTTTTACTTGCCTTTAGAGCTTAATTTCTTTGGTGCTAGWCTAGGTGCTAGGCTTCTTTTCTGTGTCCTGCAGGTATGTGCAGTTGTACGGAAATGCATGAATAGCCAAGAGCCTATATTTGTTTTAGATTTACATTAGATTTAGCATAAAACAGAATTCAAATGCAAATACTTGTAAATCCAAACTCTTTGAAGCTGGAATTCACTGGTGCACTCAATAATTTAAAACTAGGAAGGTTTGCTAGTATTAGCTTACCTTCTTCAATTCATTCACAAATTATGTTGATTTTAATTCATACACGTGTCTAGCATCTCTGGTAATCATTACATGTTATGATTAAGTTTGTTGTAAATGAAAATGTACCTTTCAATGAATTCTGCAGGACACATTTCACAAACTCTAAATCTGCTTTCCTGACARGGAGGGAAAAAAATTAATAATGCCTGTGTTTGAGTAACACTAGTTCTTCCTATTTTTGTTTAATGTGGGAAATGAAGTGTGCCAGTATCCAGTATTCTACTTTATAAGGTTGCCTTTGTTTTAATGTATTTTCATCTGATACATTTGGAAGAGAAGTTTAGAGGGGTGCTGATGCAGATGATGAGAAGGGAGGTTGAGTATCAGGTTGGAATTTGATGTGCTGAGTGGCACACATACCTGCTTAAACTTTGTTAAAACACAAAGAGGTGATGTGAARTAGATTAAAAAAGAAACCCCAAACAACAACAAAAACCACATGAGAGACTGTAATGGTACTTGTTGTCTGTAATTCTCTCTTCCACTCCTTTCAGTTCCCACCAGCATGCCTTGCTGAACCCTCCTTTGCTCAGATGTCAGTAACTAAAGGTGATCAGAGGTGGTTGGACAGATCCACTTCTCCTCTACAGTTGTAGAGGACCCTGTCCTTTAAAGTAGTTCTGGATCTCTTATTTTACCTCCTGATGGAATAATTGCTTTATAGGGCATTGTTAAAAGAGAAATGTGAATGGCAAAATCCCTGCTTCTTGTCTTTTTGTGGAGATGGAAGCTGCTGCCTAAAGAGGGGAAAGAAGTATTTGTAGGAAGATATAATTAAGATTTTAAATCYGTTGACTTCCTTATGTTAGATATCTTCTGGGGTCTTGTTTTCTAGAATTCCTTTAACAAATGGTCTGGTATTTGTCTAAAAGAAGAACACTGTTTTAATGACTTTCAACTCTATACTAGTTTCAGCTATGAATGGAATTATGAATGGAGTTTGCTTTGCAGCTTTATTGGCACAAAGGCTTCCTTCCTCATTTGGTTGCTGCTTAACAGAGAGGGACACAGACTTGCATCCCCCCTTCTGTCCCTGTAGAAATAATTTTTTTGGAAGTGRGKAGGGGAGGACACARTGTTAAGCAGYACAAAAATTTTACTCGGGGCTCTTCTTAGCAAATTTAATGAAAACCAGAAAGGCCTGAKGTTTCATTTGAAATGTATTTAGAGGAAAAAGCCAGAACAATTAGCTGTAAATGCCTGGATGGAGTGGTTATTCAATATATTGACTTTTTAATTGCTGGCTGTTATCCAGGTGGAGTTAGCTGTTAAACTTCCTTTGGTTTAATTACTTTAATTGTAGTGAGTGCTTAATTCTGCCCACTACTGTGCCTGACTCCCTTGTTATTTTCCACAGTTTCTTTTTTTTTTTCAAATGTGAGGTGTAAAGTATTTATTATTATCAAAAAGCCAGTAGATTTCTTMTTTTGCAAAGTTTTAAAGTAGCAACTTATAGAAATTATTTAGCTCTTTTGAATAGGAAATATTATTTAAATTTTAATTATTATTTAAATTAAAGGAAGAGTAATTCAGTTTGCTGTTGTCACTTTCAATCTTAGATATGCTTTGGAATTTACTAYTCTAAATTAGATTTTTTTAATTTAAATTTTTTTCCACTAATTGGTCAAGTTTAGAGGCACAGAAGATGTCTTTGGATTTCTTTGTTTATGTAGGTGTGTGTTGGTTTCCCTGAGTATTTTTCCTGTGTTTATGTTGGATGTTGGACCCTTGGTTAAAAGATTCTTTTTAAATAAGAATGACTTTTTCTTTCTTTCTTTTATAACATCTAAATTAATACTGAAGGTTGAAATACTAAAAGAAAATGAAAACAATGTTTTCTGGTCCAAGGTGTGTGCACTTGTGCTTGGGTCTCTTTTGTCTGCTGCAGCTATGAACTGGAAAGAGGAGTCACACTCTTGCAGTAAGATTGAATTTGTGCAGGTTTGCACAGGTGATGGGTGTTGTTCCTCTCTCCCCTCTGTCAGGTGTCTGRCTGAGCTGCTTGTCACCTCTGCAGGCTGGAAAAGGAACTTTGAGTCCCAGGAACTGAGTCTGTCTGTCTCTGGTGACCTTAAAGTGATCCTACACTTAACTGCTCAGAGTGTGTGATGTGAATCAGTCCCCAGATACACAAGATTTATGTGTCTAGGTAGAACAGCTGGGATGGCAAGGCTTTAAAATCACCATGGTRAAAGAGATTATTGCTGATTATTACCTAGAAATACTGTTTGTGTAGAGGCCAAAGCGATCTGATGATCTTTCATAACTTCTTACAAGACTTGGATATGTTGTCTTGTACATTGACTTGTTCTTGTCACCWTCTTAAATCCTGAAGTTTCAAGTTGCCCTTCCTGTAAATATCTGACAGTCAATGGGGAAAAGTGCTGTTTCTTGATATTCATTGGATTCCCCCTGGGCTRTAAGCTGGTTGATTACCAGCCTTACCATATATCTGGTTGCTGTCACTGTCAAGAGATACAGCTAAGACCATCTGCCTTTAAAAGTGGGTGGAGTGGAATAGGAATTATAGATGGTTTAAAAAAAATAAATTGTGAGGGTATGGGTTCAACTAGATGTGCAAATTTCTTTTGAAGTTATCTCAGTGTAGCTGCCATAGTTCTGCTCTCTGCCATGTGGAGGCTGCAGTCCTGACCTGGGGTGGGAGGGAGTGTCATCTTCCCAGTGCTTGGGCTTGCACAAGTCCTGGGCTGAGGCTGGGGCTGTGTGAGGCTCAGCTCTCCCCTGTGTCACAGTTCCATTACAGATTAGCTTGATCCTGTCCAGCCAAGATGGAATGGAGAAGATWAAAATTTCTTTGTAAACTCCCCAAGGAAATAACTTGCTGGCTTCATGCTTCTCTTGTTGAAGGTTGATTTGATTTTGTTAGATCAATATCTTTTAAATCCTAATGTTGWTTTTTTTTTCTTTTTAGATTGGAGCATATGATCAACAAATATGGGAAAAATCAGTAGAGCAAAGAGAAATAAAGGTAATAATGCAGCTTTTTTCTTTTTGTGGTTATGTATGCTGAAGTACTCTACATTGTATGTRGTGGTATTTAATACTGGTAAAGTAAAACTAGACTTCTGGAGTGTAACCAAATGTAACCAGTGTACTATGCTCTATTTATTTTACATAATTAATAACTCTGCACCATTTAGTGTGATGCATCTTTCTGTATCTCAGTACTTTTTTTTTTTTACTTAAGATAGGGCTTACTTGTGTTAATACCTCTGTCTTTCACTTTTCTTTGTGATGAATTCTAATGTCAGTTATCTGAGCTCTCTTTGCTTTCAGTTAGTTACCTTATACCTGCAGTTTACTTTCCCTCCTTTATGATGCTGTCATTGTTTTGTACAGTTTATTAGACTGGTAAGTACCTCAGGCTTTGTTTCTCTGAACAAGCAGTTTAACAGTGTTCTGTGCATTTTGGTTTAACTAACAGTACCATCAGTGTCTGCCACGTTGCTAAATGGCTTTGGAGATAAAGGAATCCCTCCTATAGGTACCAGTTCTGTGGGTTGTGTATGAAATACCCATGGTGTTAATTTAGTCAACATTTTCTTGCAATTAACCTTTTTCCCCTCCAACATTGCATGGAAGTATTGTGCTATTTCTGCATGAGTTTCAAGGTGTTACTATTACTTAACATCAGTAAAATGTACATTGCTTCAGTTTCCTTGGGGATGGGTTTTTTCACTCTGCAGTACTTGAACAAAACTGTATGTGGGGGCTTGCTTCCCTTCTGTGGGAACTGTTCCTGACCTGAGCTACAGAGTTTTTGTACAGAAATACACACATTAAGTCGCACCCCTTGGTATTTCAGCAGCACAGCTGAGCCTGGGGTTGCCTGAAGGGTCCTTCCCATGGCCATGAAACCATCACAGCTACGAGAGGAGTTCATTAATTAACTGCTGTGCAATAGCACGTTACTCAAATAGTTACTGCAAATACTGCAGAAAATGCTGACTGCATACAGCATCTTGTTTGGCTCAGGAGTCCAATAACTAACAAATTACTGCTGGTGCCTGAGTTTGGGTTGACTGAGTGAAGTGCAATTCGGGTAACACCAAGGCACATGACTAAGTTCAGGTGTTGCACATTAGTGCTTTGATCTCAAAGCTCTTACAGTGCTTTGACATTATAAATTTAGAAATGATTAGGTAATGATTTATAAATTAACATCACTAAAAATCTGAAAAATTCATAYATTTCAGTAGAAAATACATTTCTCTTACTACACATTTATAATTTAGTTATAACTGTAATAGGATCTATTAAGATTAATTTTAAAACTTGTGTAAAAGAGTTTTTACAATAATAACAATTATTTTTAATTATTCTTATTTAAACCTTCTTTTGCTAATGCTTACCTGAAAAGTGTTTGGTGCTGAATAAAAATTTTATGAACTAAATGGATGGGTCTGAGCATTATGAAACACTAAGTATTTTTTTTAAATAACCCTAGTCTGAGACTGCTGTTTTCCATGTATGTTAGAGATTTGCAATGCATTAAGAAAGCGCAGAAGTTGCATCTGAATAAATGGAATGCATCTACTGTATGTGGCAAACAGTTCAGTAGCCAGCTCAGTGAAGTCCATGGATGCTGAAAGTACTGTTTGACCAATGGAATTTTTAAAGAATGATTCACCATTTCTTTTCCTCTGAAGGTCACATCAGGTTGTACTCTTGACTTAGATTTTTCAGAGTTCTTTCTTAAACATGAAAACATAATTTGAGCTACAGTGGTAAATTTTTCCTAAGATTGAGCATGTGCTTCTAGGAGATTTTCTTCCGAGAGGCACATCTTTGTTTAGACTTTCAAGAGAGATCTTGTGGTCCATAAGCACTAATACATTTGAAAATGACTATACCATTCAGCATTTTCTTTTTAAGCTTCAGTTTTCTTTATGAAATGGAGTGGCTCACTTATGCAAAATTCTCAATAATCTGTAACTGATTCTAGAATTATGGTAATTTCCAATTCTAATTATGGGTTTCTTTTCTCATTTCACATAAAATTACTGCAGTTTTAAGACTGCAGTTCTGTAAAAATCTTGCATTATAAGGTCTTTGTAGTGCTTGCATTTAAAATACAACTGGTCRTCATCTTCAGAGCACATTTTGTCCTGTTCATGTTTCAGTTGTGTATTAATTTTTTTTTTCAAGTAAACTCATTTTTCTAATAGACACATTAGGTAATGGCTACATATCTAGCTTGTTTCAGTTTGATTTTTTATCTTTATTTCTGCATGAAAAAGCCAGTCTAAKTTAGATGTGAGAAATATTTTGAGCTGCATTCAGTTGAACATTTTGCTTGATATTATTCTTACGAAGATTAATACTACCACATTTCACTGATTTCTTTCTCATTGACARTAATTTCATTTGTATGCTTTCATTTATACCTAATGTTTACATTTTAGTTGTGTTTTTACACATGGATGAGCCTTGGCAATGGTAGAAATGTACAGTTCACTAGTTTAAATGTTTTTTGAATGAGAGCAGTTAAATGGTTTTCATAATAATTTCATTTGGATCCTAAATAKTTTTTGAAATATTTTATTTTACTCTGTATGAATTGTATGCTGTGATTTCCTTACTATATAATGTGACCAAGAATCTAAGCTAAGGRGAGCAGAATAAACTCATTGCTGTCTTTAAGACTTGAGAGTACAGCATCACATTTTAGCATTAAAAACAAACTTGAAAGCTTTGCCAGCAAGTTTGGTTCTTCTGTGATGGAAGATGCTGCTTCTAAAAGAAAAAATAAGCTTGCTTTTCTTCCTGCTGCATTCCTGTTGTGTGGGATTTCCCCCTTCCTTTTAATTGGCTAATYGATATTCAGTACTGAGGAAAAATTCAATACTTTCCTAGAATTTGGATTTCTGAGAGTTTGCTGTTTACTACCWCCTGCATTGCAATGTGATTTGCTATCTGGGTTTGGAATTAAGGAGTTGCAGTGTAAGTGTTTTGTGAAGTTGAGTTAGACATCCAAGGAGAAAAGAGATTCAAGAATGTAATTTGTTGCTAAAATTCTGAAAAGCTACTAGACATGTATTACTAATTCTTGCAAGTGTGTGCATACATTGTCTGCATAATGCAAAGCCATGAGTGCTCAGTGCCTGAAAAATAGCCTGGTGGGTCAGTAATTGGTTGGATTTTATATAGATTATAAAGTGTGTAAAAGGCATCCATTGTGCATTGTTATTTGGAATGCTTAATTTATAGTACTTTATGAAATTGACATGTTTGTCTGAATTTTCAGTAGCAGTATAGGTTAAATACAATTACTGACCACATAGATAATTTGGTCTTTTTTAGTGTCTGTCATCTGCATGAAAGTATTTTGATAATATTTATCTTTTGCAGGGTTTGAGAAACAAACCAAAGAAAACAGGACATGTGAAACCAGACCTCATAGATGTTGATCTTGTAAGAGGTGGGTTCTGAGCTAGAAAAAGCTGAATTTCTCAGTATTAAAATAACAGCCATCCTATGTCTATAACTAAAGTGGATTAGTAGGTTTAAAATAACACCAAATGAAACAAAACACAGCCAACACTACATAACTCTTCCTTAAAGCAGATGGATAGAAAACATTGTTAAATAATGATATCAAGATTAAATTGAAATGTTAAGAATTTCATTTAAATTTTGCTGTATAGATCTGGATTTGAAAAAAAAAAAAAGAAAGAAACTTGTACATTGTCTTATATCATTTTAGAGTTACTAGTTTGTCTTATATAATTTTATTATTCTCTTGTGCATTGTCTTATRTCATTTTAGAGTTACTAGTTTMYTAGTTTTACTCCTACTGCCAGGCATTTAGACTTCTTTTAAGTTGTCTGAAATCTGTAGGGACTGTTACGTTGAAGTTTCTGGAGGGTAAAAATGTATAGGCCTTGATTGTTTCTTGCCTGTTTTAAATAACAACATGGCAATAGAAGGTCACATGATAGGAAAGACTTTCCTAAAAGTCTTTATTTAGTCTTAATTTATTCTTATCTGTATGTAATTTCCCTTATGGCTCGTGAAGGCTAGGGAAAACATTATTTAGTGTTTTTATCCATAAGCCCAGCAGCCAGCACAGGAAGCCAGGTAGTGCAGGTCGGGCACCCTCACACCCAGCCTTGGCCTCCAGGGGCCTGCTCTCCC